>CM075010.1:22999085-23025568 GCA_037576675.1 Pangasius sanitwongsei
CCCCTACAAAACACTCCGCAAGGTGTTGTCAAAACATGGTAATTACCCAGCCAGTGTACCCTAACCGCGCGCTGATAAATCACAAATAAAATTTTTTTTTTTTTTTTTTTCCCCCCCCCCCCCCAATCCACTAGTCTTTCATGACCGGTGATGTGTTGCAATTGTCAGCAACTTCCATCAGAGTCATTGTGACCAATAAGCACCAAATACGTTGTAAATAGTAGTATTTAAAACGTATTACATACTGAGTTTAAATTTAACATCCTGTTTGTCTGTTTTCAGTTGGTACAAGCTGCTGGATAAGAACGGTAAAGCAGACAAGGAGAGAGGCGAGGTTCTCCTGGACATCCAGTTCATGCGGAACAACATGACAGCCAGCATGTTCGATCTCTCCATGCAAGACAAGCCTCGGTCTCGTATCTCCAAGCTCAAAGATAAGGTCCGGGGCAAGAAGAAGGATGGACTCTCTGACTCCGCTTCCGCTATTGTTCCTGCCACAGTTAGTCAGGTCCTGACAGACAGCGAGGGGGAAGAAGAGGAAAGCACAGACTCTCCAAAATTGAAGAAGTCCTCTAAATTTAAGTCTCTTTTTGGATCAAAGACAAATCTCCACAGAGGCGTGTCCCAATCCATGTCCACCCTTGGTACTCTGCCTGAGAAGAACAGCTCGCTGAGCAGCAGCCGATCCTCAGGCCTCAATGAAGAATCTGCTGAAGGTAAAGATAAAAACGATGTTGTAATTTTTTATTTATTTATTTTTTTAAATTTAAATTGTGCCGTTAGTGCATGACGTTGAAGGTTCAGGATATTTGTGTTGAAGTAATCTTAAATAAGAGGTCAGGGTGTTGCATAAAATTTTTCCATTTTATATTGTTTCTCATACAGGCAAAAACAAGTTTAAGTTTTTGGGCCACAAGAGAAACAGTAGCACTGACAGCAAAATATCTCTAGGCCCTTTCTCCCTGCTGAATCGCTCCAAACAGAGCACTCCTGAACAGAGCAACCTGTGTATCAATGGCAGTCATGTGTATGCTGAGGATCAAGAGACCAAGCCGAGCTCTGGTTCCTCCCTCAGCCTGAGTGGCTCTGCAAAGGGTTCCATAGAAGACCTGCGGAAATACCACGAACGAAAACCATCTGCTGGTTCCACTGACTCATTCAAGGGCCTCAGTATTCCTAGTTACAAGCCTGACTCATCAGACAGGGAATTCCAAGTCCAACAACGCCCTCAAGAGGATGAAGAGAAGAAGCACAAGAAGACAGAAGGACGCCTGCAGGAGCTTTTGGATGAGCAGGAGAGAAAGAGGCAGCAAGAGCAAGATGAGAGCTGGAGAAAACTGGAGGAAGATGAAAGAAAGATGCAGCAGGAACGAGAGAGGAAGCGGCAGGAGGAGGAGGAGCAGCAAAGAAGGAAGCGTGAAGAAGAGGCAAGGAAAGCAGAGGAACAGAAACGCCAAGAGGAGTCCAGAGTGACTGAGAGGCTCACTTCTCTTTTCGGGATAGGGCGGAAGAAAGAGGAGCAAATTTCTCCAGCAGTGGAGAGTCCTAAACAACTGGAAGTACCAGCCTCCACAAACCCGTTTGAGGAAATTCCACTTGGCTCAGACAGCCCAAATCCTTTCATAGAGGAGAAACCAGCAGAACCACAGAAAGAGGTGCGAACTGCCTTTACTCCAGTGCCACCTTCCAGCGGCTTTCCAGCTCGTACAGCCAAGGTTTCTGCAGTCAAGCCAAGGTGAGGGTTGTGTTTTATATTTTATTAATTTTTTTTTATAAATACCATTATTTGCCTACATTTAGTCATTTGGCATGTTCTTCCGGGCACCTTACAAATGTGCAAAGAGCACAAAAATACACACTACATAGAGCTTGCTGAGACATCTTCCTTAAGTGTAGACTTGACAATGCAAAGGATTTTTGTTCAAGTTGGGCCCATGTATGCATAATAAAAGGTAAGTTGAGCTGCCTACTGTTCAGTCAGCAGCTTGAATAAGACTCTTTATGTCAGTAAAAACATCTGTAATTTTATTCCTTCAGTTTGTCTGCTTGACTTCTATGAAGAACATAATCTTCTAGAAAAACCGCTTTAACCCTTCCAAGCCTACAGTTGAACAATTGAAAGGAACATGACTTAAAGACGTAACACGTTTTTGAACACGTTATAATTACATATTTCATACTTTTATGTTTTGGAACATTATTTGAACATCAATACAAGATAAAGGGCAGAAACATTTCTGAGAATTAAAATTTGCTCTAAAGGGTACAATCATTATATGGTAATGAATCATTAATGGCAGGTTAGCTTTCTTAGGCTACGTTTACATGACAACGATGTAGTCAAAAACGGAAAAGTTTTTCTCTTGCGTTTTCAAAATGTTTCACGTATACATGACAACGTTTTCAAAACGATTCGCGTTTACACGTATCCGCGATAACGACCAAAACGCTTTATTTCATATGCCAGGCCAGTCGTTGGTGCTGTCACCTTGTTAGTAAACAGTACCTGTAGGAAAGTGCCGATTAGCTCTTTGTGGGCGGGAGTGTGTATATGATGCGTCTCCGCTGTTGGTTGTAATATTGGTGAAGTAAATCCACACTTTGCTGAAGAAGCGTTGGCAAACTCTTGAGCAGCAACAACACTACCATGTACTCCACCATTGTTGTGTATGTTTGTTCGTGCTTGCCTTTACAATAGACACGTACTGCGCATGTCTAAATAACTAACACGTACTACGCACGCGCATGACGTCACAGTTTTCAAAGATTCCCGTATTGGGTGTTTACACGGACACGATAACGGTGGCGTTTTCAAAAACTTGCACTTTGAAACCCGTTTTCAAAAATATGCGTTTTCAGTCCCCAAAACGCCATTGTCGTGTAAATGAACAGGCAAAACGCACAAAAAGTTTCCCGTTTTTGGCTGAAAACGTTGTCGTGTAAACATCCCCTTAATGTGGTGGCACCCAGAAAATCCTTATCTCCTAGTACCCAGGAAATCTTTATTTGTTCAGTTTACCTTGGGTAGCTGGTTGCATCCATTTGAAAATTTGGTGCAAAATCAAGACGGTCAGCAAGGCTGCTTAATAACACTGGAGTACTACTTCTAGATGGTGATGTGCTACAGTGGAAAAATACCATTCTAGCTGATCGTTTTATTTGGTGCTCTAATTTTAGACAGTCTAAAGATTCATGATCATTGAAAGCTCACTAATGTTCCAGGCTTTTACATCAGAAGTAATCAGAGGCAAGTCTAGAACTCTCTATAAATGTTGACAAAGTCTCTTTCCTGGGTCTAAAGTGTATTAACACAGAAGTGTGTGTAATTTTCAAAATAATCCACAATATTTAAAAAAATATTGTTTTATTTAATGTTAAGATTACTTCTAGGTCCAAATTTAGGTTAGCGCTAATCTAGCGTCCAAGTGTGTTGCCAAGGTTTTTATGCTTAAAAAAAAAAAAATTTCATATTAATTAGTCTCATTTAAGAAATGGAATATCATTGCTTACCTCAGTGCATGTTTCCACTTCAGACTTCAGTTGTTATTATTATTTTGTAGCTTAGTTTCTGTGTACTGAATTTCCAGTGAAGGTACAGGAACTTCTTGGCTAAGGCAAGCTACATGCTATTTTTCTTCTCCTGTAGCTAATTGAAAGGCATTTCAGTCTTGACTTCTATGTGCAACTCTCTTGCTGCGCTCTAGTATTCTCTTTAGAATCAATGTTATTTTGAACCTTGACTTAATAACTTGTTTTGTACTGACTTTTTTTTGTACTGACTTCTCTAATACCATCTATTTTGTCTTAATTTCCCAATTGTTAATTTTGTTGCCTTGAATACTTCTAGCTAACCCCCCCCCACCAAAACCTGGTCCTGGGTACAAAGTAAAGTATTGTTTATCTTCCATCTGGGTTGAGTCAAGCCTATAGGACTCTGATTGGTCAGTTGCGAGGGAATGTGGTCTGGTGTGTCAGCTGAGGTGCTTAGGTATGGAGAAGAACAGGTTGTGGATGAGAAATGTGACTTTGTGTACTCACAGACTGCATATAACACATTGCGTGACTTATAATTTAAAGAGTTGTACTACTTTTTGTCTTGAAGACTTCTCAGCTTTGACAATATGTAAGGATGTATTTAAATACAAATTTCTCTAATTGGTGAGTAATTTTGCATTCTAGTACATTGTGTTCATTAAAATGAATGATTCAACTACAGGGCTACAGATTTGCTGGAACTGCTTTTATAGGCTCGATAGTTCATGACCAAACCCTCCTGTATGTTTTGTATTTATCTTTGATAAACCTTCTAATTCCTGTTAAAGACATTTTGCTTGTGTACTTCATACATTCTTTATGGAAGCTATATTTTTTTAATGGTCCAGTTAATTAATTAAATATTCTCCTGGAACTATTTAATAGCTATTATGATTGAGGTCTTTGGAGCCTGACAGTATCTTCTAATGTTCATCAATGCACAGACATTCTGAAACAGTAAACAACCATTTGTATGCGTTGCTGTGGAGCTTCAGACTGAAATGTTACAGTACTTTTCTTGTGTAGTGTTTAATTTCTGTCTAGAAATCTTGCATCTGAAATGATGACAAGACTTGAATTAGATTAAGTAGGCCTTATGACAAAACTGATTAGTGTGTGACCCATATTACATGATTGTCTTGCAGGAGATGGCTCCAGTTAATGCAGTTAATATATTGATTGAATTTTGGGTTCTGTTCAGCAGCAAAGGTTAGACCTAGGACAGACTTTAAACGTTTACTAGAGATCAAGGACTGATTGTTTTTTGTTCTTGCTCCTTGGCAGATTGACTCTCAGTCAGAAGACTGAAACAGATAATATTGATTCCCTTGCCTCCCCTGTCCCCTCAGACATCCAGAACTCTGTTCCTGCTTCTACTTTTTCCCCTGAAGCATCACCTTCTAGTGATTCTTTTGAGTCTTTAGATATGTTTTCTAATCTCCACTCTTCTATGGCACCTCCTAAACCCCAGAGAACCTTTTCAGACTCATCAAGAGGCAGCATGGAGAACCGCTCAGGAGTTGATGATGCCACTAACTTGTCTGAGAAAAACTACAGAGCCCCACAGTCACCCAGCTATCCTGGGGATTCATTCATAAATGAAAAGCACCTTCCAAAAAATGGAGTACAGGTTAATCCACCAACCTCGGAGAAGAGTCAAAGACCTTCACTTCCTCCTCCTGACTATGAAGCTCTTTTTCCCAAGAAGAGACACGGTGTAATGACTGACACCCGTTGGGAACACATAATTGCTGAAGTGAACCAGAGGAAGGTGAATTTTCAGGATGGTGGAAAAGAAATGAGCGTAGATGGTCCTGATGAGCCCATCTCAAACAAATCTTCAATTTTAAAGGAAAAGAATACATCACGCCTCAACCAGCATCACAGGGATTATCAGGTGGTGTCCTCTGCCCCCACAAAGGGAATGGAGCCTAAGACAGCTCTAATTCCACCCAAACCAACTACTTTGGCAACAACAAAACAGCAACGTGAGGCTAAATCTGAGCAAGGCCATACCCATAAACAATTATATTCTGAACATGGTGAAAAGACCAAAACAGATTTGGGAAGAAACCCGGGACCATCAGGCCAGAGTCAGCAAGACCCTCAGATGAAGGTAAAGAGAACTTTAAACCCCATTCCTGACCCCACACTTGGTCAAATCTCGGAGCCAAAAATGGAAAAACCAAAACCAACAGCCAGGAGTATGAAAAAGCCATCTTCACCAGCAGGTCAAAGCAGTGATGTTGATACTACAGGGTTGCCTCTAGCCAAACCTAGGCAAGGAGCTCCAGGTAAAGAACCTGTCATACAGGTTCAACCAGAGCAAAGTATGCTCGCTTTTACATCCTCAGCAAGTTCTCATGTGGATGGAAAAAAAGAAGGTTCCAAGACAACTAAGAGTTTGTGGGAGAATGTAGGCTTTGAGAAAGGAAAGCCTACCCCTGTAAATAATACTGATAAAACTGTTAACATACCAAAAGAACAACCATTTACAAATGTCACAAGTGCTCCTGAGAAAATAATGACTGAAGTTGACCCTTTCCCAAGTGATAATCTAATCTGTCAAGATCCCTGGGCTTTACCACAACAGACCATGGATCAAGATGACCTTTTCACTGGTGGTCCAAAGGAAGGAATAAAGCCTGAAGATCAGAGATTATCCTCAGATGACTTTGATAACATATTTGGATCTGTTGCATCTAAAAATAAAATGGATCCATTCTTTGTACCCAAAGACGAAGCAAATAATTTCTTTGAATCTGTGGCCTCTAAAAATGAAACAGATTTGAAAAAATCACATAACTCAAGCCCTTCCTCCCAGAAGATATACTCACAAAAGAAAAAACTAGCACCTCAGCCCCCTGAGAAGCCTGTAATGGGGAAAGGTACCATGGACAAACCAGTCCTTCAAGAGGCTGATGATGTTGAATTAACCGTTACTAGTCTTGCTGAACCAAAGGGTGGTGAAACTACAGAAGCCAGATCCAAAGCTAATTTGGATCCATTTATACCCCTGTCTTCAGCTATTCCAGAACTCCTGTCTGGAAGTGCATCTGGGGGCAAAAGCACACTCTGTGCCTGGGTATCACCCTCTGAGGTTCAGTCAGGCCCTTCACAAAGCAGTGGAGATGGTGTGGTATTTACCTCTCGCAGGTGAGAATAAACTACAACTCCCCAACACCACTCTACCTTTTTAAAAGCAACTACTACTAACCCTTGGAATCCCCTTGGCCTTCTTATTTCCGAGGTGCCTCTCTCTCTCTCTCTCCATATATTTCTATCCTATTTGTGGCTATGATGCTCAAGCTCAGATTTATCGATGAATGATTGCAACTTGTCCAGCAAGAAGCAACAGGCGTATCCAATCGGTTTGAGACTAAAGATTGGTTTCTATGACATATATTAAGCCTGGTTCAGAATACACATTCATTCCAGGACTAGTCTTAATGTGTCCAAGAAACCACCTTAGCTGATTATACCAAATGTTGTTGGGTTGTCTACTACTCAAATTTTGATGGGTCTTTTAGTTGCCCATATCTGCATATGATCTACACATGAATACCTGGTGTCTGTATAATATCAATAATACAATAAATCACTGATTTGAACGAGCACTTTGTGTTTGAATCTCTTGGGCAAATTTGGTGTGCTTAATAGTTCCATGTTAGTCTCTTAATGGTGGGAGAACTAACTCCTTTCTTGTGTTTTTACTCTTCCTCCGATTACTTTCCTTGGCTGCCTCTTGTATTGAACTGTAATTCGGTTCCGATTATTTGTTCAGTTTTTGTTTTCACTAACTTAAATGTTTAAAGAAACGATTCCAAGCACTTACAATCTGCACTTTGACATATTTGTATGTTTTTGTATGTATTTATATGTGTATTTTTATATATTTGGAATTGTCGGATACTTCTTGACATTCTCATCACTAAAGTCCACTTCTGTTTTTCCTTAGACCACACCCAGTGAAACCGATGAGTCCCTATGAAAGCCAGTCTCCTGGTAGTATTTCCTCGGGAAAAGATTTGAAGATTCCAACCATCCGAGAAGTGGCTGAAAAATCAAAGGTGTGCAGACAAGCAATAAATTATATAAAGAAATTTGCTGAGATACCTGGGCCCTGTTCTTCACGTGGTCACATAACAAAAATAGATGATCTATGCTAGATCTGTTAATTGTGATAATTCCAAACAGGTTAATTTGGTTCTTTGACTGCATATATTGCATATCCAAATTAACATGACTGGATTTTTCAAAGGGTCTAGGCAAATGCGCTTATTATTATCATTATTATTATTTTTATTGTGTCTATTTCAATTGGGTGCTTCATGAAGGAATGGAGCAGCCACAGCAGGAAAAGGTTTCGCTTAAAGAGAAGGTTTCTAAATGAATGAGCTAATCTAATTTATGCTGAAAAAGCCTGTCCTTTAATAAGGCTTGAGTTTACAGACTTGTGTTGGCAGTAAGTACGACAGTAATTTGGAAGAATGGAAAAATACAAGATCATGTCATATAATCAACAATCCAGTCCAACATAATCCACATATGAAAAGCTGGGCCCTGGTGTATCTGATTCCAGCTAATGTATATTGCTTATGTAAGCACACAAACCTTACCCCACTTCTTTTTTTGATCTCTCCCTTATCTTCCTTTCTCCAGTCTGTAGAGTGTGGCCCATACACCCAGCTCACTCAGGAAGAGTTGATCACACTGGTGGTGAAGCAGCAAACTGAGCTATCCAAAAAGGATGAGAAGATTCTTGAGCTGGAAGATTACATCGATAATCTGCTGGTGCGTGTTATCGACGAAAATCCCAGCATCCTGTTGGCCCTAAACTCCAAGGTTTAGGGGAAGTAGTTCTTCACTATGACACTATGAGATGGAAGATAACTGGACCTACTATCTACACCACAGTCTAACATAATGTTTGATGAGATGAGCTTCCTAGGAACCAAACCTTCCAAAATGGTAACTTTTGTTCTAGACATAGACTCTACGGTTTCACATTCAGGTTTTTTTTTTTTTTTTTTTTTTAAAGCTTGATTTGGTTGAGCTGCATCAGACAGGGGAAAGAAAGTGTTCAATGAGTGAGAGAGGACATCTGTTGCTCTGCATTAATATCTGTTAAGTCTCAAGATGAAATCAAGGAAGATCTTTTTTTTCCCCACTATTCATAAAATGGTGACATGAAGGATTAACAATTTTATGCTTTAATTATTTCTTAATGTGTTGTTTTATTTGTTTGTTTTGTGTGTTATGTCTACAAAGTGTGTCTTCAATAATGGACAGACAAAATGTGTGTGGATTCATTGTAGCATTGTATTTCTGTGGAATGATTCTTATTTTTTTTGTCACTGAATGATAGATATTTTTCTTCAACACTGAGCTACATTTGACTGATGTCTGGGTTTTAATATAACAGTGGTGTCACACGTGCATTTTACTATGTGCATTTTATTTTTTTCAGTGCAATGTCCATATGACCAAATGAGTATGATATTTGTATTTGTTGCATTTTGTAGCCCCATACGTCAGACCATTAACACTAGATCTTCCCATATTATCTGGCCTTTGCCTGATCATGCTATAGGTTATACGCATTCTTGCAGGCTGAAGATTAGAATTAGTTCAGACCTGCCCAAAATGTACACTATGGAATTTCCACAGTTGTTAGTGTGTCTTCATTCATGCTTTAAGATATTATGGCATTAATTGTTATTTATTGATTTGGCTGCTGTCTTCAACCTTTAAATGCTCATTTAAGAAAAGAGATTTTTAATCATCTCTGCTGTTAAAACATTTATTTTCCTAACTATATTTTGAAGAAAATTGCTTTGTGTACTAATATGGCAACTCTCAGGCCACATTCTGGTACTATGACTTCACTACTATATAACACTATTTCTATGTTTATCAGTGTGACCTAATCATGGGTCAGCTATAGTGGTGTTTCACCAATTCCTGATTGATACTTTAAGATCAACTGCAATATTTTGTATACCTGTGCCTTCTTGTGTCCTTTATGCATAACAATTTCTTTCTACATTCCAATGATAAAATATATTTTGGATAAATTATGTATATTCAATAGATTATTTTTTATGTGTATTGCATTGAGACAATGGCTAAATGTACATTTATTCTGCTATATGAAAGTGAATAAAACTATTTATACCACAGGGCTGTTGAATTCTCGATTCTGATTGGTCAGAAGGTGTTGGTAAACTGATTGCCAGTAATTCTAGCTGTAAAATTTACATTAATATGATTGTTCTATTATTTGGAAAGACTTGGAAGGCATAAGTGCAACAGTTTTAAGAATGTGTCATTGTTGATATGGTGACATTTTCTGTGAGGAAACATTTATTTAGCATTTTTTGAAGGAGTCTCCAGTGTCAGGGCTGTCAATGCTGTAGCTTTAACCAAATTGAGAGGTTCTATCCCTCAGACAGATTGTCCAGGTGAGTCGTATTTTTGTTTGTTTGTTTGTTTGTTTGTTTTTCAGTCCTCTTAAGTCTTATTTTAGTAGAGGCACCATGTCAGCATTTTAAAAACGTTTTCAGCAACTGAGTATTTAAATTCGTGTGCACAACGCTTATTGTGACTCCTCACACTGTTACTGTCTTCCATTTTCTAATATACTATGAGGGTTCAGTTTACTTGATGATAAAGGAAAAATCCACACTGAATGGCCTGCATATCAGAATTTATCATCATTATGTAATTCATATCTTTATTTACGCAAAACAGTTAAATTATGATTAAATCCGGGTTGATTATTTTTTGTTTAAACAACCTTCATTGACATGACAGTGATGACAGTAGGATTCATCCCTCGCTTCTCTGCCTAAAGAGAGCGATGCAGCAGAGCTTTAGTCCTTTAGTCTGTCTAGCTCTCTAACTTCCACATCTGTATACTCTGCTCTAACAGATCTGCATCCAAAGCTTCAACTCTCATGCTAATACCACCATCAAGGCCGTCATGCTTGTCATCTCGTAGATTCATCTCGAACTCCGAGTCCAGTGTTTGCTGTCTCCACTGCTTTCTCTTGGATTTCTCATTAATGTGATATTGAACATTGCTGGAACATGGTAAGCGAGAAAACTCTCTCGCTCTTTTGTTTTTAGGAGCTAACAGCGAAACCTGTCCGTTATGCATTACTGAATGTGTGAGAATGTTGAAATGTTTTTCTTCTATTAAACAGCATTGTAACTGTGCTAGCAAAGTCCCCTTGTGACATCAGCGCAGTAGACAAGTGCTAATTTCTCACAGGAATAACAAAAGTCCAGCGCCAACCAACAAACTGGCACTAGAATCACTAAGAACCTGACGCATATTTCAAAATGAAGATATTTAATGTCTTTCACAGTGACTTTTCCTTTACAACCTTAAACAACTTTGCAGCAAGAATATATAATAACAACATTATAGGTATGAACATGGCAATAATAGGCTTGGCTACTGTAAATAGCATAAAAATATGAATAATACATATACATTGATATGAACACCTCAAATGATATTTAAAACAGCAAGTGTGCTTCATAAGCCTTTTTCTCTTAATAGAAAACAGGAATTTGCTAGGACTTGTGTGGGTGTGTCGCACTGTACTTACATTTGTGCTTGTTTTTCATTTACCATTTTTGTATTACAACATTGTAGAAGGAGTTTAAACCAGTGTCACTGAAGGAAATGTTCTCATGTCTTGAGGATAGCCAGAGGTTTTTCTGGCAGGTTTTAGACAGAGGGTATATCAAACACATCCACTAGATGGTGACATCAGTCCATTGACCACTGAAATGTTCTATTCAGTGCAACCTTATTCAGTGATAAACAACAGTGTTGTACATTATGATTGAAACTTTCACCTTCAGTATGTATAGGTGTCACGGTTATACATTTCAAACTTGCTGCATTAAAGAATTGTACTCATATTCCCAATATATAATGACAAGGGTGGCTTAGGACTGTTAAAAGCCTGTAATGGAGGGAGAGAAGAAAAAGAGAAAAGTATAAAAGGAGGAAAGCAAAGGAAGAGCGAGAACAAAAAAAAAATGCACAAAAAAACAGAAGAAATTTTTTACGTCAAAAGTAAAGTAGAGAAAAGAGAAAAATAAATATTCTGCACATACTAATCACCAAATCAAATACAATTTGGCCGAAAAACAGAAACAAATACATGGGAGAAAAAGAAATCCATACAAACACACACACACACACACAAATGTACATACACATGCATATATACATGTACACACACACATAGGCTTATGCACTTTATTAGACTCTTTCTAGGTACGTTTAAAATATCGGTGGCTGCCTTCAAGAGGACCATAAAGGACAGGGACAATTCCAAAAAGCCGAGTAGGTAATGGGACGTGGAATTAAATCTGTCCAAAATGATTGTCCTCTCAGGGTGATGAGAGTTCCTCCTGACACTCCTCACTCCCTCATTCCAGCAGTTTGGTGATTTCCTGCTGAAACACTCCAGATTCAAATCAGTTATGATCAGGAGAGGCTGGGATACTTAAATGATTGTAATGAATTGATCTTCAATCAGGTACACTAAGACCTGGTAATTAACATCTGCTGTGCAATCCATTCTCAAGTGATCATAGCTGCGCCCTACACAGTGAGAACTCTGGAAAATCTTCCTGCGTAGGTTCACAACTAACAGCAATTCAGAGAGCACTAGAATTTGATTGTCACACAGATTTTCCAGCTGTGGCATACAATTTATAATTAGCCTACTAAATGAATGACTATTTGAACGTGACCTATATTTATAGGTGAACATAAGTTTTTCACATTATGTGTTTATGTAAGTATTGTGACTGCACATGAAAAACATGTGAAAATGCATGTTAACCCCTGAAATGTTAACCTCAAGTAAATATTTAACATCATGTGAATTATATGTGATAAATAAAGACACATTTGAAATTAACATTATCATATGGGGGGAAAACACTTGGGGAAAAAAAAAACACCATCATACATGCACTGTTTGTGATGTCCACAAGGAAATGTATGAAACATGACATACAAGTGTCTAGAAACCACGTGTGATTATGTGATAGATTATGTGATGTGCAAAGCTAATCTTACAAGCAAAGTGTCCACCAATTAGTACCTTGCGTAATGACTCTTCCAGTCCCCTTTGAGGTAAATGTTTTTCAGTGCTAGTATAAGTCATCTTATAAATGGCTCCTGCATGCATCCTGTCTTCAGTGTCTGTCTTCATCACAACTGCTAACACACTTTCATTAAGTGATGAATTGTCACATTAGCACAGGAACATTACCAAAATGCTCTGGACTTGAATCATATAGAGCCACAGCTGGGCACCAGGACCACATTTCAGCAAGAAAATTTGACCTGAGGCCAAGCTGTCATGAAGCCAGACGCCCCACAACACCCATCGCCCCCGCCCCACCACCAAAGTGAAAAAAGCCCAACATCTAGCACACACACACACACACATACACATATACACAGTCCCTCATTAACTCTCCTACCTCCACCAACACTCAGTGGGAGATTAGTACGTTACAACGCTTGACATTTTTAATTTTAAAAATAATATTTGATCTGCATTTCATGAGCTCTACCAAGGGTATAATTTCCTTGAACATCCTACATAGTCCATTACATTCAGTGCACTCCATTTAATGATTTTCAGGCACAGAAAAAAAGTAGCAGGAAAACAGTAGTTTTCTCATTTTACATATTTATTTGAGTAAAAAGGTAATGGCCATCAAAACTATTCTTACAAGAGCAATTTATTTAAAAAAAAAAAAAATTCCTTTTGCACAAACTAAGGTGGGTCTCCCAGCTAAATCCCACTGGCACCACTATCAACCGTTAGTCAAGCGATATTGTGGGTGATGTAGGAAACATTAACCAAAGTGAAAATATACTAAGGAAAGAAGCATTGAAAAGAAGTTTAAAGTAGAATTTCAGGATTTCATTACAAAATAATTCTTGGACCCTGTTGGAGATCAGATGTTAATTCAAGTTGTTGAGGGTGAATTTTTCCTTTAATGCAACAGTAAAAGTATTTTCAGCCAGAGAAAACTCTATTTGTGGTTCCTTTTCGGTCTTATCCTATCTTAACTCTATATTAATGCCCTTGGTTTGGAATGGGATGTTCAACAAGCATATAGGCCACACTTCTGGCCATTTAGTGTATTTCTTTTCTTTTCCTGCTGTCAACACACTCAATTCAAGTAACAAAGGGCTGTAGAAACTGTATTTTTTTTTTAGTGGACTCACCAGAGTAAAGTGAAGAACATGTGCTCATGCACTGGAATACAGACTAATAACAGCATGCTTCTTTCTCAAGGTTAACTCTGGAAAAGAAAAAGCAACAAAAGAACTACACGCAGCACTCCAAGTACCTTGCTTGGCAATGTGAGGAAAGCAAATTTCCCTCAGTGCCCAACAAGGATCAAACCAACAGTGGCAGTCTCACTGGCAGTCTCGGGATTTGAACTCATAATATTTCAGTTGATTGCAGAACCTTAACCCCTAAGCCTCTGAGCAACTTAGAGCCACTGGTGCATGCATTTCACTTTCACTGAGCTGAGAGCATATGGCTTGAATTTTGAAGTCCATTAAATCCACAATATGGCAGTGAAAAAATATAAAATACTTTTTTTTTTGGAGCCATTTGCATTTGTGTAGTCATGTTTGCATTCAATGAAGAGCTACCATTTTATTTCAGAAAAAATATGACATTTATCATTCATAGGAATAACCCCATGATAATCATTAATTTGTACTTTGTGTTCCTTTGGGCCTTCTTATTTAATTGTATAGTAACACAATGGCAAAATATTTGCAGAAATGCCCAATATATTGTACATCCATCTCAATTACTAGCAATACAAGCAACTCTAGAATTATTAGCACCCTTCAGGAAACTGGGCAAAAGTGATTATATAAAATAAATATTGCAAAAAAAAAATTCAATTTGCACTTAAACTGTTTGAGACATTATTACCTATCCTCTAACAATATCATTCTCATTTTTTAAAAAAAAAAAAACAATGGACACAAACAAGCAATATTTAAAATAAATGCAAATTGTCAGGCTTGAAACAAAAACTTTAAAAATCTAATTGTTAAATTGCTTTTATGACCTAGAAACGCACCATCATGGGGAAGCCATAGTATAAAATACCATTAATGCAGTTAGGCCCATAATAAAATGTTTCAAATGTCTAAAAACAAATGAATTGTTCGTCAGGAATTGGATGCATGATCATACTGGTCCCTTGCACAAGAAGCAGGATGGTGACAGAGAGAAAGGAGGGCTCAAACATCACAGATTCAAAATTATGTCAAAAAAATGAGTTTGAATCCGGGTGATGCAACAGCCATCCAGAGGCCGTGAGCCAAGGGAGTAGATTTGGAAGGGATGGCATACTCTCTTTCCCCTGTCAATCACAGCAGCACTAGCCTATCAAGGGCATCTGCGTGCTCATGTATGCAGAAGAGGCTTTCTTTTTGGCTGAGTTCATGTCTCTTGGCGAAGCGTGTTTCCCTCTACCCTCCCGGGTTGGTGGCTGTCATGTGATCAGGGAGAGCTTGCTGGGAATTGGCAGATGACCAAATTGGGGAGAAAATGGGGAAAAAAATTATTTAAGGTACATTGGGCTGTAATTAGGTTTAGTTTTTGTTCAGTAAAAGATACATACTAAATGTACAAAACGTGCACCACCCCAGCAACAAGGAAAGATGCAATAGAGATACAAGAGAGTGTAAAATAGTTGCTAGAGTGCAGAAAAAAGCATTGAAAAAGGCAATTTCACAGTCAGTGTTAGTAACAGCAACTGCTTTACATAGCTGAAAGGGTATCAGACTGCATGCTGGATTCCACAAAGAGAGAGAGAGAAGTCATAAAGATGTAGAGTGGTTTTTTCCCCCGGCCTGCAATGAGGATCGTTTTTAATTCACATTGTTTCCATCATGCTGTCCCTCAGTCGCTGGCCTTATTATCCAAGTTTCCCTCACTTGTTTGGCATCTACTGATTCACCCGTATGGCACATCATCAAAAAAAAGTGCTTCTCACATGGTGGGTGATTGAGTGGGGATAAAAAAAAAAAATCAGTGAAGAGCAACTGAATGAGTCACCATGGCAACATTTCCTTTCCTTTTCTTTTCTTGTTGCCTCTTATTTTTGTGTTGTGGTCATGTCATGCATCTGTTAACGTGCTCAGACAGCATGATAGACTGTAGACTGTGTTGATCCTTCTGCCTAGCCATTTAGTTGCATGCTGTGGATTTTGGGATTGGCGACCCATCTGATCTTTGCTACTGGGGGCCAAAAGCAATTTTAGACACATCTTGCAAGTAGAAATGCCACCTGTAATGATACAGTGATAATACCAGGGCTTAGATGGGTGATTTGAATTGCTTGGAGTAATGCTGATGTCGAACAAGCAAAATCAGATTGATTCTTTTTGAATACCATTACTGTTCTATTACTTTGATAAATAAGTGTTTATTTATCGTACTTTCATTTCTCAAGCGGCGGCTTCCACTTCCACAGCATCTTAAGCACTTTCTTAGGTTCAGCTGGGAAAAAGAACACGTGCTAATTATTCTAGATGGATGCTGCTTTGCAAAGTGATTGAATCAGAAAAAATACGCAAAAATGTCTATTTGCGTATATCTCCTTTTCCTTTTGTTTCAGACCAAAAGAAAAATAATTTATTTTTTTTTGGAACAGCTTTCAGAAATCATTGTAGCTAATTTCTCCTTTTTTTCCCCCCAAAATGTTCTGTTATGCAATTGCGATCATATACCTGCTATTTCCTGAATTTTTGTGACAAAGCAGCAATGACATAAAAAAAAGAGTATATATCTGCGCATTGTTTATTAATGCCACATTGCACTTCACATCTATTTGTACAGCACGTTAATGTTGGAATTAAATACAGCGATGACAAGACATATCTGATTGGCTCCTTATTGATATAGCAATTCATTCAAGTTCACTTCCTACAGCATTCAAAACAAAAAAGCTACCTTGCAATTGTTTTCAGCTCTGTAGGATATTCAGTAGAGACAGCCCATTGTCTGTAATCTCCATGAAAATCAGGTCATAACCTTAGTATTATAAGCATCTATGTTCCATTCCTTCATAACCCAGGAAGAACCTTATAATACTAAGCTCACGATGTCTGCAGTGTACACAAATATCATGTCTCAGTCTTCATTATACAAGTGAGCAATGATGTTTTGCATGAAAATGAAAAGGCCCCATTTGGCATATCTAGACAGATCAAGCATAATAATTATTTATAACAATAATTATAATCATAATGATTCATATTATGTAAATCAGTGTGAATAACAATAAATCATTAAACCTTAACATTTAACAAAGTAAGTTCCAAGAGTAACAAACAAAAACATTTATAAAACTGGTGCATCTAATGTTCTTTGGAACACTATTCCAGAGTTTAGGAGTCAAGAAAATGAATGTCTACAAAAAGAGTTACACGATGCAAAAATGGGACGATGTGCATTGTAGAAATGTGCGATTCACATCGTGGAAATCAGCATTCTACTTATTATGCATCTAATGATTTTATATTGTTTGAACATTAGAGATCCCAGTGTGCGTAACCCACAGAGTTATAATACGGAGTGTCCCAAAAGTCTCCATACATAGGGGAAATTGGCACTTTTTAGCAAATGTCTTCCAAAACTTTTCATAATTAGTTATATATTATAGCCTTTAAGAATGCCTTTCACAAAAGCAGGCCATGGTGTACCAGGAAAAAATACAGCACAAAGATCATTTAAAGGAATGCATTCGAAGTGCAATTAGAATCAGAATCAAAATGAGCTTTTACTGCCAAGTGTGCTCACACACACAAGGATTTTAACTTGATATGAAGCTTCCAAAACACACATACCAATAAGATGGCAAGACATATAATAATAAAATTTACAAATAATAATAATATGAGAGAATATATAACACTGTACAGTAGACCCAATAGGCTTAAACGAATAGATATATGTACAGATATAATACAGCTATGTGCAAGGTGAAGGCAATGTCAGAAGCATTAAGGATATGTGTACAGGTAGTATAGTAAAGAATGAATTTACATGTTGCACAAAACAATTACATGCATAACACCAGATGTGTGAACACGAGTTCATCATGAGTGGGAGAGATGACTCTGTGTGTGTGTTTACAAAGAAATGGCAATCACGTAGAGGATGTTTTGTTAATAAAGTTACATTTTGATAAAAAGTGTTTATTTCCCCTATGTACAGAGACCTTGGGGACACCCTGCATATAGAGAGCACGCTGATGAATAGATCAGGAGCACAAGAACTGACACACATTATAGGTTATATGGTTACACAACCCCATTATGACTGATAAAAAGAGCTCTTCGGTAGCTTTCAAATGACGTCAGTCCCATGCCGCTGCGATCTACAGTGCCCGAG
Source organism: Pangasius sanitwongsei (assembly GCA_037576675.1). NCBI lineage: Eukaryota > Metazoa > Chordata > Actinopteri > Siluriformes > Pangasiidae > Pangasius > Pangasius sanitwongsei. The sequence continues at coordinate 23,017,103 of CM075010.1, forward strand.
AAAGAGGCAGTGGAAATCAGGCATTTTAGCCGACTTTGGAACTCTATTTCACATTGTTTTCCATTGTTTATGATTTAGAAATAAAAGTTCTCTCCTTTGCTAAGGAGTTTTCCTTACTTTTCTTCAGAAAAACTTTGTTTTATAATATTCTGAGAATTGAATTGAATTGAATCGAATCGAATTGTGACCAGAGTGTATCATTACACCCCATCATTACATTCAGCATAGTGTTAAGGCAGATCCAGACTTACATTCTTTCTACATCTTTCACACCAAACTTCTAAAAGACAGGCTTTCCTTTGATTTTCTGTACTGGTCACAGTTCTCTGACAAAAATGTCTGCAAATATTTCTTTTTAGTTCTCTTCCAGCATACCACCTCTTGGTACAATTTCAAGGTTTGTTATCAGAAGGTGATAAGTTGGGGGATAAGTTTTGATTGGGGGTTTAAATTGTGAGCCTGTACCATTAATAGAAAAGTTTGGGTTTGACAAATCTTGTAGAAATACAATTACACTTCTGGCCATGCTACCAACAGACATGTTTTGTGTCTCAAAACACTGCCCAAACCTTGTCCTGTGCATCTACCGGTAACAACTGCAGATTTTTTTGCTGGTGGCATTAACTCCCTCGGATTGGTTTCATTGGGTTCATTGTTTGTCAGAGCACAACGCTGGCAGCAGTACAGTTGTTGGTGGGTATCCCAATGCCAATCCGTTTGTGGCATGTGAACATCTTTCGCAGTTCTGCTCGGAAGCGATCGTGCAGCCATGCATACAAAAAGGGGTTGCAGCAAGACGAGCTCATGGCACACAAGTGGCACAGCAGCTGGATGAGCAGAAAGTAGCGCTTGTCAATCAAGTCGATATCTATGTCTCGGAGGACGTTGAAGACACTGATGGGCAGCCAGCAGACTGCAAATGCTGCCACCACCAATGTCACTAGACGAAAGGTTTTGCGTTTTCGCGCCCGCTGTGCCTCCGCCTGGCTCTGCGTGTGGTGTCCAGGCACCACACAGTTGCGGAGCTTGACAGATATGCGCAGGTATGAGATGCACAGTGCTGAGAGCGGGAGGACATAGGTGATGAAGAGTGTGCTATAAGCATAGGCCAGCCGCTCACGCTCCTGGCCCATCCAGAACTCCTCACAAATGGTGAAGCCTTCATCTCTAAACTCCACATGGTAAGTGTGGGCCACAGCTGGAGCCACCAGGCCACAGGAGAGGATCCAGATGCCAGAAAGTAGGTAAGCACAGGCCAGGACTGAGATGCGTTTCTTAAGAGGGTGCACAGTAGCATAGTATCTAAAGAGCAATAGAAAAGTTTGGAAAATTTTACTAAAAGTCATGCAGGTAGGACTGCCTGAGAATAGGATTTACCTGAGAATTCCTCTGTCCAGTTAGTAAACATTTTAATGAGCCCAAAGTTTCATTGATATTTTAGACATTTGCGCTATCTCTCTTTCATTCCCAGTTGAGTTATTTGCTTGTCCACGTATTATTTCTCAAGTGTAGCAAACACAGAAAAGTACACAAAAGTACACAAAGTACACAGATTTTTGGACCAGTTCTTAAATTAAAAAAAAAAATGATACTGTACAGGTACATTTTGTTCCTCAAGGTACAAATAATGCAAACGTGTCCAGAGATTAACAGTGGTCCTTACTGTGTAATTATGTACATTAATGCTTTAAACTCTGTGGACCTGTCGGGGGTCCAGACATAATATTCCTCACGCTTGCAACTACACACCTTTCCTATTAGTTTTACTGTAGTTACATATAGTTTCTGAACAATGTGCTTTACAAGGAATAACAGGATAATAATATGAGATGGGATTACACGAGTTTTAAAGGTACACTACATTTACGGTATCAAGTGAAAGATATATACTAAAAGTACAACGTAGTCTTGTACTTGTGAATACACAACTGTGTATACATGTTCAGTGCTCCAAATATTTGTATCGCTATCTGTATTCTGATTTGTACCTGAAGAAGGCTTGCCCCAAACTGGAAAGTTTTTTTTTTATCGTAATCTAACACTCTCACCCCAGACACACTGAAAACACTGGAAAAAGAAGGTAGAAATATTGAGACTGAGATACAGTTATTATTTTTTTTGTACCTACCCATGATGTTTTCTAACAAAATAAGTTTTTTCTGTTTCCCAAAATATACACAAACTAGTAGCCTAATTTAAACCACTGTGACCCTGAGGATGCTGTAAAAGCATCGTGCAGGGCTGCATGTTCATGTTGGTGAACATAGTATTTTTTTTTTTTGTTTTTTTGTCCAACTAGCATATCTCTCCACTAACTCAAGCTTGCATGAAGGTAAAACCTCCCTTTTTTGTCTAGTTTCAAACAGATGCCCTGTGAACCATTCTGGCAAGTTTAAAAAGAATAGTGCATCTCCTATATGTATCTGTATTTGATTCATACTATCTATTCATTCCTAGTAATGTATTTGGTTACACCCCTAGTGCTTGGAATAAAAATAATACTCCTGGAAGATGTCTGAAGGTTTCCTACATGCCCAGGAGGTTAGAGTGTGTGCTGAGTTTGAAATGTTCCCTCCAGCTGAATGTAGGAAAACTTAAGATTTTTTTCCAGTGACTGTATTGTATTTATTGTAAGCATAGACCATTTCTTGCTGTGAGATGACTACATTTTAATTTTCAATGAACCTAAAAACTGCATTTCTGAAAATGGATAAGGAGATCTTGAGAGCCAGATACTTAATCAGGAGAGCATTCAATGTTTGAACCTCTATCTATCTATCTATCTATCTATCAGCAAAGCATATGCTGAAAGGCTATTCATGACAATGAAAAATGAAGACACTAAAAGCTTTATTGGAGGGGCTGTTTGCATGGCTGTTCCCTTGGTTTTTTTTAACCAAACCTGCCAAATTGACATTAATAATGACATTTTTCTTATTTATTCTAATACATCTAAATAACAACTCCCACTTACCTGTCCACACCAATTGCTGTTAATGTGAACACAGACACGTACACGGTCACCGGCTGAATGAGGAACACCAGATAGCACATGAATTTTCCAAACACCCAACCTCGAGGGTTAAAGGCATAAGCCAGGGTGAACGGCACACAAGTGGCACACATTAGCATGTCCGAGAATGCCAGGTTCCCAATGAAAAAATTAGTCACATTGTGCATCTTCCTGGTCTGGCAAATGACATAGAGCAGTAAATAGTTCCCAAAAACTCCCACTAGCACTACCAGTGTATAGCAAGGAATGATAAGGAGTTTGAAAGATTGGAGCAGCTCCACCCCAACGAACTGTGGACTGCGTTTTGCCGAGCCGTTCGCTGACTGCACCGCCACCTCGTATATCCGACCCACGCTGGAGTTCTCGGTGGTGATGTTGCCCAAGAAGCAAGAGGTCATGGGTTCAGTTGGCCAACCACTGCCACTGGCCTCCATGCTTGAAAGCTGGAAGACAGATTCACTGGCCTGGAGTTGGAGAGAAAGGAATTTGTTTAGCTACATTTGAGCCAAAACTTTAAAACCCAAGAGCATGGATGTCAGTTTCATAAATTGCAGATGGTTCTGGAAACCCCAGAGGAACTAGTAAAACAGTTGGCTGTGTCCTGAGTGGGCGAATGGTGTCGAGTGCTAATGCATTTCCTGCCACAAGAATGCATGAATATTGCCACCGTATTCAATTTTTGAACAGATGACAGGAAATATGTGCAAATAGAGATGGTTTTAAGATTCAGCAGCTTAAATCGTTGTTTTAATCTTTTTATTCAGGGCTTAGGTGTACAAATCATTAACTCGTAACAGATGGTAAGATTCTGAAAGACGTCAGAAGAGCTCATGCTCACTAGTCTCGTTTAGATATATAGCATGTATGACAGTGGTGAACAAAAAAACGTGTCCTACAATGAACATCAGCATACATTGAATTGTTTGACTCATGGATATGTCATTTACAATGATGAATATTTGCATGTAGTTTGGATTGTAATGCAAATGGCCAGCTCATTCTCTCCCACTCTATTACAAACTGAGCAAATGACTGACAGATTAATTGACTATCCAATCTCTTGGGCAAAACCATATGACAGTCAGTGATGGTGTTTTTTCCATTAGTGACTTCAATTGTGTTTACTGGGATTAACAAAGAACTAGAAAAGCTGTTGAGTATTATTTGCATAAGGTTAGCATATTTTATCCTGCTATAATTGTCTGCTTAATCAGAATTTCTAATGTGGATGATATGTTTAGTTTTCAGCTCATGAACACTCATTTTAATCCACTATTTGATCCTGCTGAAAAGTGTTGTTTAGAAAAGTGCTGTCAAGTAATGCTTGTACAACTTTACAAACTCAGTTTTAACTCACTAAATCTGAACTTGCAGGTCTCGACGTAATTCACGCAAAAGATTTGAAAAGCAAACAGCAGGTCTTCCTTTTTTCTTACCAACTTTACAAGCCCTTGCTGCGAGCTCAGTGACCTTTCTTTAGGGCAGGTTCCTCTCAAATGCAACACAGTAGTGGTGGTATTTGGTTTTTGCCTAGTTAAGGGAACACTTAAAAACACTTGCTTGCTCTTAATAATCCTGGGGTGATGTAATGTGACCTGATGCAAAGCAGATTTACTGTTACCACCTTACACTTTGGATTATTGTCCAATAATGCGTGTCCCAAATTGTTTTATTCCTCTCATACCATGGCAATTTTCCAAAACTGATCATTTTTTATTTATTCCTGCTTCGATTCCTGCTTCTACCCTCTGTGAGTGGAGTTTGCATGTTCTCCCTGTGCTTCGGGGGTTTTCTCCGGTTTCCTCCCCCATTCCAAAGACATGCGTTGTGGGCTGATTAGCATTTCCAAATTTTCCATAGTATGAGTGTGAGTGCAATTTTACCCTGCAATGGAGTGGCAGCCTGTCCGGGGTGTCCCCGACCTTGTGCCCCAAGTCCCCTGGGATAGTCTCCAGGTTACCCCACCACCCTGTGTAGGATTAAGCAGTACAGAGAATGGAAGGATGGATGGAATGGCATCATGCTTTTTATCCATTTATAGTTACATTTAATTTAATACTTTCCTGTGTAATAAAACTTAAAAAAAAAAAAAATAGAACTTTACTTGTGCTGACACACTGGAGACTCCTTCCAAAAATGTTAAATAAACATCTCCTTACAGAAAGCTAGATCAACAAGTACATAGAGCATTCACAATGCAAGTCCCTGTGTGAGTTGTTACTATATAATTGATATTGTATTATAACAAGTGAATTAATATAAACCTGTGATTTGCCTCGAAGCTGTCAGAGCTACTGTCAGAGCAGCTGCTGTTATAGAAAATTCGTCAACACTTTCTGACCAATCAGCAATGAGAATTCAACAACATTGGAATAAAATTGTTAGCAATTTCTCAACACGTACAACATGTAACTACAACAGATCCTTCCTTGTTATTTTTTGCTTTTATTCTGTCTGTCTACCTGTAACAGTATGATGCCTTTTTTTTCTTGTTTCTTTTTTTTTTTTTTAAATCTTATTTCTCTACCCTGGTTTGGCCAGAGGCATGATTTTTCTATTACACTCAGTCCTCTCCATCACCTGCGCACACCATATGTGCTTTGAAAAGTGCAAAATTGGATACATTATTTTGAAGATGTTCAGTCTTATGAGTTGGCCTTGAGCTCAGTCTCTTCAAACATCTGACTTTCAGCCAAAAAGCCAAATAGCTTGCTATTGCTTTGAGAGTACAGTGAGATATATACGGCTATATGGAACTTCTGGAAGTGCTCAACATCAAAAGATACCCTGTCCCATAAATACACTTGTTCCACCTTAAGGGGGTTTACATGTTTACCGGGAAAAAAGACCTGACCTTTAGCCATTATTTGCTCAGTAGAATTTCAGAGGGCTTCCTCTGTCATCAGACTCTGATTTGCCCTGATCAGCTCCCAAGGGCACATTTTCTGAAAGGCTTATATTTTGCTGTGATCTCAAACATAGAACTTTCCCTTGGCCATTCACTGCCAAACTCTTTCATTAATTTTCAGACAAATGCCTGCAGCAAAAAAATTAATTAATCTCTCTTTTTTAGCTAAGCTTGTGAGATTTATGCTATTCTGTCACCAAAGTTACACAAAAGCTCTCTGCTAGGGTGAAAATTAATTGATATTCATTTTTAATTTTGGCCTCTATGATTACTTGTGCCCTTTTGCACCACAAATGTATTTCAATGAGCAGCATGTTGGCTGCATCATAATCAGGTATCAGTCATTCGTGACTGAATTGTACTTTTTACCATGCAGCACAGCATAATGTGTTTTAAAAGTGATCTGATATATTTTGCTTCAGGCACCTCCAGCATGCTGTTGACCCCTGACCTGTGCACCTTTCTTGATATCACAAGGCCAATGCTAATAACATATACACTGTTGGAAATATGCGTTTAATACTTTCATTAATGTCTTTTTTTGAAGAAAGCTCATCAAAGTGTGATGTGTTGAAGCATAACACAATGAAGAAAGCAGTAAAAAACAACAACCCCGTTTTATATTCTCTGCATTCTTTATGACTTAATGTGATGGGTTGTTAATGCTGATATAATGTGAAAAAGACTTTGGTCTCAGTTGGGTTCCTTTCTTTGAAAAAAAAAAAACAGGATTGAATAAATGGATTAATTCTGAATGTGTCTGCCATTGCTTGCATACAAAGAACATTGGTTGGACTACAAACAGCAAAATTTCACAGCTGATTAGAAATAATTGAATCCTGATATAATACTAAACCACACAGAACGCATTTGAAGAGTGGAGCGTTTGTCATTTACACATGCAAATTGAAATATGAATTGAAATACTGTAATTTTTTTCGCATTGCTTTCATTCCCCTTGGTACTAATAGGTAAAAGGGTTCTACGTTGTCGCAATGCGTCATATTACTATACATATAATACAACTAAATAAACCTGGGAAACAAATTTCCAATTTGCCAGCGGATGGCTTCTTTATAGCTGCTCCATCAGTGCTCCTCATCATGTGTAGCCTAATGTCCATTTACAGGTGCTGCATTTCCTGTCTTTATTTCCACACAAATTTGTCCTTCACCATTAACTCCAGTGAAACTCCAGTGACTCATCCTGGGAGAGTCAATAAAATAAATTAGACGGCGAGGGGCAGGTCACATGTGACTAGTCTATAGGCAGTGTTCATATCTCCTAAAGCCCCCATTGATACTGACCAATCAAAACAGCCCATCTTTCTCTCCCACTATATTTCTATCCATGTACTCCAGGAATCTTCATGCTATAATGTCTGCATTGCAACAAATGTTTGGTAGAAATTAAATAAAAATCTTGCAGGGATTGTTTGACAATAATAATGCAAGCATTTTTCTTTAATAGATCAGATTTTTCCCAGGATAGTGGTGATTCAAACATTCAAACTCATTTCATTTAATGGGTGTTTATCAGACATGTGGATTGGCTTCACTCTTGAGTGTGTTTTGACAAGCTGTTCAGTTCTAAGATGAGAGTTCTTTCAGCAGGACATTTTATTTATCTATAAAAACTCACCTGCAGTGAGCAGACTGATTAAATGAGACTGCTAAAAAAATTAATTCATTCATTCATTTGTTCATCGTGAGTCATCACTTTATCCGGGGCAGGGTTGCAGTAGATCCAGAGCCTATCGGTGGGACACTAAGCGTGACATCAGTCCACACAGGGCACCACACACACACACACACATTCACAGGAGCATTTTATGTTAGTCAGTCCACCTACTGCCATGTTTTTGGGAGGTGTGAGGAAGCCGGAGATATGGTAGAACATTTGAAACTCCACACAGACAGGAACCTGAGCTCATGATTATCAAACCTGGGACCCTGGAGCTGTGAGGTGAAAACGCTATCTGCTGCACCACGGTGCCACACAATTAGCAAAATTATCACCTGAAAATATCAGCTCCTCTCTGTCACTGACAATTGTGTGCAAAAGTCTGTCAGGTTTCTACATGTAAATGCAGGCCACCAGTTCAGCAGGAAGAGTAGGTGCTCACATACAAAGCAGAGGACGTTTCCAGTTTGCACGTTGACAAAATCTGGAATCCTTAAGGTCAAAGTGGTAGGTGCTTCTGTGATTTTTTTTTTAATTATGAATTATGGCATAGTCACACTGAGTAATCTAATTTTTTTTATTTTAATCTTTTAAAAAAGTATTAATCTTTTTAAGACAAGTATTATTAAGACATTCTACCATCCGTAAAAACACTAAATGGGATTAAAATTTACAAATGTTTGCCCACTGGTTCACATGGCTCAACATTTTCATATCACAATATCACAGTATATGACCACACAAAAATGTGAAGTATTACTTTGTCCACATATTTTCTGATTGATTATATACAGTCAGGTCCATAAATATTGGGACATTGACACAATTCTAACATTTTTGGCTCTATACACCACCACAATGG
>CM075010.1:23027536-23067870 GCA_037576675.1 Pangasius sanitwongsei
ATTGTGGTGGTGTATAGAGCCAAAAATGTTAGAATTGTGTCGATGTCCCAATATTTATGGACCTGACTGTACATATACACTTTATAGTGTAGGTTTATATTAACGTAATCATTTCAGTGTTATTGTTTGTACAGTAACAACTAATTCACAGGTACTTGTATGACAGATGCTCAACATAATCCAAAACTGGGAATAAACAGATTAAATTGTTGATACAGTAAAGTTTCTTGTGAATAGACAAACACAGAATGGTGTGGGAAAAAAAAAAATCATAGCAGCAGTACTGCGGGTGGAAATGTCTTGTTGATGAGAGAGGTCAAAGGAGAATGGCCAGACTGGTTTGAGCTGACAGAATGTCTACAGTAACATAATCACCACTCTTTACAACCATAGGGAGCAGAAGAGCATCACCAAAATACACTACACGTCAAACACTGAGGTGGATGGGCTACAACAGAAGACCTCATCTGGTTCCACTCCTGTCAGCCAAGAACATAAATCTGAGGCTAAAGTGGGCACAGGCTCACTAAAACTGGACTGGTAAATTTAGGAAAAAAGTCCTAAATGTCCTTTTTTCTAACCTTCAACCGTCCAAACATGATCTTTGCAGGCATACACCAAGGTTAGGTTAGATAGTAGAAAATAGAAATACTAATAGAACTAAATAGAAAAGCTTCCATGTCATATGGGTAAAATATATTCATGTTTACTTAAAATTGATGTCAGAGATTTAAGCCATATCAAGATCAATGGGTTTTCAGATCACCTCACAAATGTTAGAATTTATGTCATGATTAGAAACAGGGAGTCATTACACAATGATTCCCTGTTTCTAATGAAGCAGTTGCAGGATCAAAGGAAATGTCTACATATATATATATATATATATACATATACATATTTTAACCTGTCGTTATTATAGAAGAGCTCCCACAGGCATCTCAAATAAAAATGTCATAAGAATTTCCTGTAGGGAGTTAAGAACATTGGTGCAAATGAACTAAATAAATGGCTCTGCAGTAGAGAAATGCCTTTAGGTTAGCTTTAACGACGTGCCTGCTTGCTGTGGTGCCCTGGTGTAATGGAATAAAAGTCTCGTCTTTAGAGCTGGTACACAGAAATCATTCGTTATTAAGGATGTGAAATCATACACTATTCTCCTGCATTTCATCAAATTGAACTCAATATACTTGGGTCCCTGGTGAACACTCCATGTTTTATCTTCTTTTTTTATTTCATCTACCTTTGTGGTTTGTGGTTATGCATGAGCAAAGATTGCAAAATAATGAACACTTTCCACTTTCCTTTCAGTGCACATGTTTGCCTATATAGATCTGTGCTGCGATCATAAGGGGTCCATGAATTTCTTCCACATTGGAATGGGTTCTTGAGTTTATTTCAAGGTGGCTTGCATTCAATTATGAAAAATGTGGCATTTCATTATTTAGACAATATTTAAAAAAAAGACCAAGCATCATGGTAACATGGAATTACATTCCACACTTTTCTACTGTAATGATGCATTGGATAGTATGATATTCATACACACTGTATACTATACCAAGTACTTGCTGTAATTTTGCTATTTACCAAAGAAGAATGCATAATCATTGATATGGTGAAGGTTTCTGTAAGGAGATGTTTATTTAACATTCATTGAAGGAGTCTCCAGTGTCAATGCTTTATAACAGTCAGTAAGTTTTCCACCATGGGACAGTCTTCAGGACATTGCAGGACATTTTCTCAGTAACATGACAAGTTGCACAATTTTGTCTTATTAACTTCAAGGTAGAGAAAAAAGAGTGACTGGTCAGGGAACAAATGTTTATAGCTGTTATAATGTAAGTGATAACTAACTTGGAATTATCTTGTTTTGCAGACATTGCACAACATTACATGTAGCAATAAATGGAGTTATGTTTTATGCAAAACCTGTGGCCTATTTTTTTTTTTAAATCTCAAAGACATAACTATATAATTAACCAGCACAGAAGCACAACATCCATCAGACATAACTGTCTATTCTGTGTGATGTCAGCCAAGGTCAGAGTTGAGTGGTCAAAGTAAGATGAAGAGATTCTGCCACGTAGTCAAGGTTGCTGCTGTTGATGGCACTCACGTTGAAGCAGCCACCCGGGAGCACATACACATGCCTCTTCTTCACCAGAAATTCCACCTGCTGAACTAATGGACAAATTGAATTAAATGCTTAGAAACAGACAACCATTCACTGACCTTCTGTCCAGGCTTTCATTTTATAATCACATCCCACTGGATGAATCACTGATGTACAGTAAAACTCTTGTTCAGAATTTTGGTTTCTTTTTGCAGGCATGAGTCCTACATACACAACAACAGAGAACGAGAGAGCTAAAAATGAATCCAGCTCAATCATTTTCTTCGCCTTACACTCTGCTTCTGTACCAATGCCATCTGGACAATATTCCACCACTTACATTATAACAGACATCGTTCCTGAATTTGCGTTCATGCTCATTCATTAGCGAAAGATCAAGACAGAGATTGCTAGTGAAATGACATTTCACATTATGAAGCATTTAAATTCTTTAAACATCAGATATTGCACACACTCAGCCTCATTAAATGGCAAGATTTTCAAAAGGACAACCGTCTCTTCTCTAACAGTCTGAAAAGAGCACAGACTTCAAAATCCTCCCATTACATTTCGAAGCTGTCTGTGAGTGTATGACTAGTGCACTTTGCCAAAATTACCATAAATGAATCATTTGGAGATGCAGAGATACAGAATTGAAGAAAACAGGCCTCTTAGAGTTTAAAAGTTTGTCTAAATGTCATGTATAACTTCCTAGTTAGACATGTGACTGCTTTATTGTTTACTCATCATCGATGAGGCATTTCCTCTGCACTCGCACAGTGTTCAAACTGTGGATGAGTCAAAAGCACGACTCTGATGAGCCAAAGACACGACTCTGTCAGAATTTATCAGAATTTTGTCCTGCCACAACTATCAACCATAAAGCACAAGTACCATAGGAAAGCAAAAAAAGGGTCTGTTTACAGCTACAGTTTCGCTATCAAAGAGTAACCACTACACTGGCGAAGGAAAACTGATTTGCTAACTTTCTCGGACCTTTTTCAGATAAGCTTATGCATTTGTAAGCTTTGTTCCACCTTAACTTAAATGTAGATGACTGGCAGCATTGGAACAGCTTAAAAATGAATGGAAGGATCTTTTAGAGAAGTCTGTGGTTTTGGCAAAGCAGTTTGTCTGTCCTTGTAAAAACCTTTTGGCATCTACATTGAAAACCTTTCCACCGTCATATAATCTTGTCTTAGTGTGTGTACAGAACTTGCTGCTTGGTGAGTGTGAACTTCCCTTTAGGCAAAAAGTTGATCTCTGGCTTGATCTTCCACTAATGAATCTGTGACAGCAATCACGTAGCTGTTATAACCGGTAGAATTTACTCACTTTATTTAACTGATTTATTAATGCACACATCACTCACCAGAGAGTCCAATACAGCAGTAGAGTCCTCCCGACTTAATCAAGTGCTCCCATGTGCCTGGGCTTCCTAACAGCCGCAGCTTCTCTTGGAGACGCTCCTTCTTCAGCATGCATCTCTCCACTGTACCTTTTAGCCCTTCCTGCCTGACAGACAAGTCATTTAAAACAGTCACTTAACAACGTATAAAGCCTTTCCGCAGGAGAAGTGATAAGGGCTGTATTCAGTCGGACTTATTGGGCACATTCAACTTTTGGATTTAAGGCGACTTAAGTTTACATGGGGAAAGTTCCTCGTATTCAGATCCATCTGCTTAAATTGATTTTCTGGATGAGTCATTCAGATTATTACAGTTACCTGCATATAATTCAAGCCTTCGAGGTTGCCAGATTTTGCATGAGTACAAGTGCCTGAGATTTATTTATTTTTTTAGCAAACACCACTTTTAAACACAAGCACTTGACTTTAAGACATAGAAAACGCAGACTAAAGAAGAATTTTATATGGACAACACTACTAATTAATTAACAGTGTCATATTTAAGTATCTAATATTAACCTTGAATGGTGTTCCATAGTTTCCTGAGTGTATTTACAGTCCAAAACCAGAATTTCAGCATGATGTATTATGATTATGTCTAATGTCAGAGAGTGGCACTGGATTTAATACTGCTCCTCATTTGAGCAGATATTGTGCAAGAAAAATCAAATTCCAAGGTCAGAACTGTGATAACTGAGATACACATCTGTCTTCGGCTCCGCCCACAAGATCAACTCTCAAGTGTCTGAATATATCTGAGGTCTGAATACTGATGTGCACAATTTTGGTATGGCCCTGAAATTATCCAAAACAGAGATGACCAGCTCCAACGCTTCTCCCTAAAAGCCAATCCACAGGTCGATGTAATTTCAACAGAGTGGGTGGGTGCTTCTTTAAGGAACATGAATATACAGTTGAGTACAAAATTTAGCAAACGTCTAGTTTGAAATTATGAAACCAACAAGAGTACTAGGAGTTTGCTGAGTTTTTACAGATGTTCCTTCTTGTTTCTCTCTTTCAATTCTTCTGCTCTTTGTAATTTTTTTCTCCTTTGCTGTTATTTTTCTTCTTTAGTCATATGGTTGGGCCGTATTCAAAGTACAAATGTCAAGCTATAAATAAAGGTCTTCTTTTTTTTTCTTCCAAAGGGCAATCAGAAATGATTCACTGTTAAAAAGAGTTTGAACAGGCTTACCATTCCACCATATGTGCAGGATTGCTGAGCACCGTTGTCACCACTCTGGCACCTTCCACTGGTGGGCGGGACCAGAGTGTTTGGACGATCTTCTCTGCCTGGGATTGGACAGCCACCAGAGTGGCATTCTCCTTCAGAACACACAGGAGATGAGCCACTCTGTCTCCTGAGAATGTCAGATTGGATACAACATGAGACAAGTGAAGAATGAAGGGGAGGCCTGAACTGAGAGAAGATTTCACTGAACGGATTAAATGAATTGCACAGAATTGCAATATATTTTCCAAACACAGGCAGACTCTGGAGTTACACAAGGTTACATCTGGCTGCCTGGGTTGAGCGAATAATAAATCAAATATGCACACAGAAGGCAATATGTTTTGTCTTGCGAATTAGCCTTAAAATGTAAAAAGATATTATTTTTGAGTCACAATATACACACAAAATGAACCTGATTAATTGAATTGATTCAATATTAACTCAACTTCCTAAAGTTAGTTCTACAATAGTTCTACATGTTCTTTCCTCGCTCTTATTATGTAATATTACCTCGATCAGTTCGCATTGTTTTGGATGTAGCAATTACTCCTTAGGCTTTTAGGGCTGTATTCAGAGTTGCTGACTTAAGTCTAAAAGTTATGTTAATATTTACACTGGGAAAGTTATCTGTGTTCAGAGTCGGGTTACGCACATGCTTAAGGAGATTTACACCTCCAAGGTTGCCAGATTTTTCTTGAACAGGAGGGTCCGAGATGTTTTTTTTTTTAACAGCATCTTTAAACAAAACTTGCCTTTAAAACTTTAAAACAGACTGAAGAAGAAGAAGATCACATTTTTTTTCAAATGTAATACGATGTAACAAAAAAACAACTCTCATGTAACTGTTCGAGCTGAAATCTGAATACTGTAGCTCAACTCTGAATACAGCCCTTAATAATCTTGTGTTATTTTTATTTTGTTATTCTCATGACATGTCATAAGGATACAGTTGGTCAGGCAGGCCCTTGCTGAATTTGGGGAAGAAAGTCATTAGAATCCACTGGGCCCTATTACTGTGCATAGAGTTACTTTTTTTTTTTTGACAATGGTATGCTGCTATAGTTCTGTGTTTGCTCTTACCATACAGGCTGAAGTTGTGGGAGAAGGACTGAGCACACAGTAGTTCCATCCCCAAAGATACACAATATCTCAGTGCCCAGGAGTCCTGATCGATGTCCTTGCTGTGCAAACCCTGAGCTGGCAGCAAGAAGAAGGGTAGAAGCCGACGTTTCTGACAGACGAGAAAAAGAGAGGTAATGAATAAAGACGTACCTGTAACAACATTCATGTTTAAAACTATAACATGTCAAAGACTGGCTTCCTGCAACGGTGCATTCTCAGTTTGCAGAGTTTTACAGTTTTTCATGACTTCCCTGCTTATAAGAATTCATCTTAACAACCAATTATTGTAGTTATACAATATAGTATTAATGTTTGTAATTAACATATTAACATATTTGTTACTGAACAGAAACTAAACAGTACTGTACCACCAGGATTTCAGTCACACATTTCCATTCGTCCTGTGAGAGATCGGCTCCGGTGGGACTGTGTCCTGAGGCGGACAGGACCACCACGCTTTCTTCCGGAGCTTTCTCCAGGTCCTCTACCATTTCTTCCACACACACTCTGCGATACCCTCCATCCCAGTAGCGGTAGCGCTTCACCACCCCAAAGCCCGCTGCCTCAAAGATACCAGGTAATGGCTCTGTGAACAAATCACACCAGAAATGTAATTTAACAATGAGAGCGTTAGTGTTCTTATCATGGTTCTGACAGCCCATTCATTTGACCTGTTATGTTAGCATTATTCACAGCTATTAAACAAATTCAGGTTCATAGCATCTAATTTCAAGTTGTCTGAATTCATACCTATGAAGTAGTGGTACAGTAGGAAAAGCTGCAGATAACCATACAGCACAATATCATGTTATATATCGTGTTTTTTTTTTTTTCTAAATCTAGAAATATTGTTTTCTCTGCTTTTTGCATGGTATTTGTCTTATGTACAAGGTAGGCTACCCTACATTTATGGTAAATATTTGAAAGATTTTAAAGAGAATTAGTATTTTATGTGATGTCTTTGTCTTTACCAATACAGCATTAATAGTATTTATTCATGTTCCCTCCACTTTTTCTTGTAGGGGGGTCATGGGGAGAAGGTGCAATTTTGCGTCTTTAGACTGAAGAGCTGAACTTTTATACCCATGCTAATGTTATACACACCATCACACGGAGAAGACAGGAGAACACTGCCGGCCCAGGAAGAGCTGACGCAGTAGCAGCGCTTCAGTAACTCTGCTCCCAGACGCACTGCTCCGGAGCTGCCCACCGTCTGCACACCTAAAACCTGTAGAGAGCCAGCCATTTGTTCAATCATAAAGACTCCACACTATAACCTAAGGATGCAACGGTCCTGGTCATTCATTACGTTAGCTTCTGACGTGAAGTCGGAGTTGATTTCTTAGAAAGCAATCCCCTGCTGATTGTTTTTTCACTGAGACATAATGCAATGTAGCAGTAATGCAGTGAAGGTTTTGCTTTTCAGCGTGGCACGTTTTCCTTATGTCACAAATGCAAAATAGTAGCAATTCTGTCTGTCTGTTGCATCTTATATTTCCCTGCTAGTGCAATTACTTTACTTTCCTATCTGCCACAGAATCTTCATATTATTCATGAGTAATGGCTTGCCTTAATAAGCTAGAACAGGAAAATGAGAGACAGCTTTTGGTACCTAGAAGTGTATGTTTTAAATTTTTTTTTTTTTTTTTTATGACTACTCTCCCGTGCTGTTTTTCTCTGCTTTAGAATTGTATCAAGGAGCAAATTGTTTAAGGGGCAACAGTTAGAGTGTGTGTCATCTCATAGGCTTAAACACTTGTAGCACTCAAATATCATCAACACAGAACGTTTTTTCGTCAAATATTCTGGCAAAAGCACTTGCAGTCGCAACTGGAGCACTCTGTGATTATCAGGAGTATGTTGCTGGGCTACAACAAAAAACTTGCAGTGATTTACCACATCACAAGTGTACTCAAGAACTCAAAACAGTGGCCCAAAACACGTTTTTGTTTTGTATGGGGAAAACTGTTTTTTACTGAGTATAACTTCCACTCATAAAATAGTTATATTTACAGAATTACTTGGGTTAGGCATTCGGAGGTGATGCTTTATGCATTTGGTGACAAAACTGATGTGCACGATTCTGTATATTTACAGTAGATGCATATATTCCTTCTAATGATTTTTGATACTAGGTTTTTCCTTACTCCATTTGAATGCATGTTAATGACATCCGAAGGATCAAAAATGATGAAATGAAAAAAAAAAAAAGCAAACTGGCACTGAGTTGTTAAATGAATAGTCTCAATAGATGGTTTAATTGAAGGCTGCTTATATAACCCTTGCTAATTGGCAGGGAAGAACACACAGGGAAAAAAACAGTGTTTAGCTTTTGAATTGCTTCATAGTCCTTTGGCTTTACATTTACTACCCTGTGAATGCCGAGTGGAGTTCCAATTAGGGGGCCAAAGTAAAGTACACACAAGGAGATTTCAGTGTGATGGGAGGAAAGTCATAAATGGTAGAGCCCACTAGAGAGAACTGAGAGAAATTATATCCAAGTCAAATTATCTCTCTGTAGCTGTGTCACTCATCTTCCACCACTGTGTAATCCAGGAATGTTATTCTGTTACCGTCTGGATATTAAATCCACAATGACAAATATGGGTGCCACAAGATTACATATTTACAAGAAACACCGGCCTTTGATTTACAGATCAACCCCGCATCCAGTCAAAGGCTTCCACCGTTCTTCTCTCTCGTCTAAACAAACTACAGAGTGTAGATATTGCGTCACTGGTGTTATCAGTGTATTCAGCTGGCAAGTCGTCAGCGATGAATAAAAAGCCGACGGATTTAATGAGCAATTTCAACAAACAGAGTCATATCTTATATAGACAGACTGTAGCTGTACAATGTCAGTCTGATGTTGCTGTCTCAGACTAAAGTCACACATTGTAAAAGAATTCTTTGGTCCAGAAAGCTGAGTTCTGCAGTTTTGCATAACGTGATATGCTGATGATTTAGTGCCATTATGACCAAGGACAGTCTGACTAAGGACAAAGTTCTGGCACTGTCAGAAGGTCTGAAATAAAATCTCAGAGTGCCACCATTGCTATGATGCTTGTCTAATAGCTACGAATAGTAAGATGGCACAGGATTACGTGAAACTCACGGGACAGCTACAAATGGCGAATGTAAATGAAACAAGCTAATGGACAGAATTAAAATATACTTATCACCCTAAGCACAGTTTTATTTATGTGAGTGTGTTTTCTGCACAAGCCTGGATTATGCTGAGTGATGACATAAGCAAAATGTAGTCAATCACTGGTTAATCGCTATTGTTAGAGGATCTTCATCATTTAATCTGACACGGAGAACACATATCTGAAATCACCCAGTCTGGGTGAATGTCTGAAATCACCCAGTCTAAACCTGATGGTGTGTGTAGTATAAGTAGAAACAGACATATCACCCTATTCTCCACGATGGCACGGCTATCCCGACCTAAAGCCAACTGTAATGCCCTGCTGCTGAATTCTGGGATGCCAAGTGGAGGTGGGTACTCTGGGATAAGGGTGGGGTCAGTGGCAACTTGCTGTTTGATCTTCTGGATGAGAGGATTCACTATGGGCTGACCATCCTCGCCCACATATTCTAAAGAGAAAGAAGTGTACAAAAGATTAGTAATTAGATTAGCAACAGTGTTGTTCGAGTGCAATAGAGGTGCAATATAGGTGTTTGATGGCACAGTTTGGTCAATTCCCTGTTCACCTGGTTCAATTTACCAGTTGATTATCGGTTCAGGTGGTGTATTAGAGGAGGAAAATTGCTGATGTTTTGCATGTGATATATTTGCTAATGAATTAATGCCTATTTACATCTGGTCGTGTCATTCATATTGATAAACCTGACAATATCTGGATTGGGATTATCCACATTAAAATGTATGTGTAAATACACCAAGGATGACCAGATTAAAATCCCCAATTATTTCAAGAGGTCTGAGGTCTATCAGCGCCAGATATACTGTAAATACATCATCATATCGTTTATTATTTTAACACAGGATGGCATAGCCCAGGTAGCCTGTAGCCACCCAAGAACCTTATTTTTGCTAGATAAAAATTTAAGTCACTGTAAATGACAAAAAATGCATTGTTTAGAAATAAATGTGCTATAAGAGGATTTCTGTTTTTTTGGATGGATATTGGGCAAGCCATCCTTACGTCAGCCACCTGGGCCCATCTATAGCCTCGCCAACGATGTGACCATCTTTAGAGAAATGAAACATGACACACGACACGTTTCAGCTATCATTTACACAAGGAACAACACAAGACGTTTATGGTCAAATGAAATGTTCTGATTTGCATATTATGCACAATATAGCAATCAGCTTCCAATCTGATAGCTACAAGTTTAAATGGATGTGATTTCAAATTTTACTAGGATTTTTATTAGGATACAATCAAGTTACAAGATGCTTCACATGACTAGGTACATCTCAGGTGCATTTACACCCAGATTTTGATGTGAGTTAAATCCGAATTAAGATGGATGAAGCGTCCAAGTACATCTCAGGTGCATTTACACCCGGATTTTGATGTGAATTAAATCCGAATTAAGATGGATGAAGCGTCCAGGTACATCTCAGGTGCATTTACACCCAGATTTTGATGCGAGTTAAATCCGAATTAAAATGGATGAAGCGTCCAGGTACATCTGAGGTACAGTTACACGAGTATTTTGATGTGAATTGAATCTGAATTAATATGCATGAAATGTCCAGGTGTAAATGGGTGTATTAACTGGATTTTTAAGTGAATTAAATCTTAATTAAGAGACATGAAATGAAAAGAGAGAACGGATTTAAATCTTTTTAAAAGCTTCTTGAGTACATTTACACGTGCATGTTATAATCCTGATATTTAAGACCCAGGTTGTTTAACATATTTAACTTTTGGATGTTGTACAACAGCTCCTGAGGTAATTGACGGTTCGCGCGCGCCTCCCGTAGTTGCGTCACTCACCTCTGCGCGCGAGACAAACCTTGTCAGGATGCGAGTCGCGTTGGAAATCTGCCAGAAGTTTCTCCTCGGTGTTGAGCGCAGCCGCGGCAGCGTCCCGGAACGCAGAAACAGAGGAAGCCATTACTGTGAAATACCGGTTCACTTATTAAGTGTCAAAAGATGTTGTTTTCGTTCTCGCGATATTGCAGGTGCGTCGCGTGAACCAATTTGGCCTACGCGTGTTTACTGGTTGTTGCTATGGTAGCATATGAAACGTTTCTCAGCAACCGGCAGCCATGTCTATGTCCTAAACCGCACAATATGCCTAAATAGTACAATACGCCATATATGGTAAACTGCAGTGTAGTACTGTTTTGATGCAGTGTTTAATAAGCGATTTGGGACGCAGCCCTTGTTATAGCTTGTTGAAACCTACTGTTAGTTCATAATTAGCAAGTTATGCTAATTTCATGGCCATTTTCCTACTACCATCACCTTACAATAATTCATGTTTTAAATATTGATGAGAATACTTTTAAAAAATAATAATAGTGTTTATCAAGTGTTCAGGCCTTTTCTAAAATTTTAGCTGCCCTTCTTAATGATTTATTCCACATCCAGGCTGATCTGCATCAGTGATAAAAATGACATTTTATTGCACATTTTCTTCGAAAAACACACGACACTGATCATATTAACAATACAAATCATTATTATTCAGGGTCAGACAGACGCTTCTTTTCATATATTCAGATGCATCAGTGAATTCAATACAGCAATCATCTTTGCTCTTCTCTCATTCATTAATTTCAGCAATCAATCACTCGACCATGGGTTCATCATCTGTATCTGATTAGTTCTAAAAGAAAAGGCAGACAAATAACATCACAGCCTGCTGCCTAAATATACTCCAAGACTTTGTTTTGCTTCACGTTTCTTTGCTTTTCTGATTCATAATCAATCATGCACATTCATTTAAGTACACATACTGATGTTTGAACCCACAGATCCGAGCTGTACATTTTGATCTCAAAAAATGGTCAAATTTATCCACACAGTTGATCGATGACAATTCAGAATGGTTCAGTCTGTCAAATCGTCAACCAAGAAGCTTCCTCCTCCTTCCTCCTCCTCTGTGTTTTCAGTAGGATTAACTGAAAAGACAGGAATGGAACATATAATTATTGATGAAAACCATACAGGAAGTTATTTACACTGCATACTCAGTGCTCACGTGTAATATGTTGCGCAGAGATGAACACCGGCCCTTTGCCTGAACACAAACTGAAGGTAACAGGTGGCATGAGCTCCAAGGCAGGGAAGCTGACCTGAAACACCAGATAAAGTGCATGATCAAGTGCATGCTGCTTAAATGTACTGTTCTAGAAATTAGTTTAGATTTTAATCGACTCACTGTGGGCATACAGTGACGCAGGGTAGCAATTGGAACAGGCTTGGACTCGCCGACTCCATCAGATACAGCAATTACATGCATCTCATCATTTGCCTGTGCACTGAGGCATATCTGCACCAGCAGCAGGAGAAAGTGGAATTAAATTCAATCACTAATCTTGAACTGGTTTTCTTGCCTTGAACTTAGAGGAGGCTAAATTTGCTACACGAAAGCTCTTACCTTTAAAGCAACAGCACATTTTAACCCACTGCGCTGGAAAAAATAATCAACAAAGTACTAGTTTCTTTAACCCTTGTGTTCTCTTAGGGGTCAAAAATGACCCGCCACTATGTTTACCAGCTGAGAAAAAGAGTGGTGTCCACTGCTTAAATGCAGTCTTTCTGCACTGTGAAGAGGGAAAACCCAGATATTCACAAAGTTTCTGATCAATGACAGATTATTTCTTCATGAAAAATAGATTTGGGGTTTAAAATTCAATTAAGCCACTTTATTTTAAGAGGTTAGTGAAGGCAAGTCATTTTTGACCCTTAGGACAAAGGGAGTAGACATAATGTTAAGACCACACAAGGGTTAATTTAGTTCACTAGAGCTCAGACAGCAAGTTAACCCAAATTAAGAAGTGATTATTATGCTGTCTGAATGAATGAATCTTGTTGAATCTAAGTACCTATAATAAAAAATAATGAAAAAAGCCATTGCACATTTTTAGAAGCTCAACAAAAACGGTATGATTTCACAAGCCACTTTTTAATGATGAGGGAAAAAAAGAGAGCTCAGTCATTTACATTGCCATAGAATAACTCTTATTGTGTTATTCACAGCACAGTCACACTTTAGAAGCATTTATTACAAACCTGTCATTTTTAAATTCTTCCACAATACTCCACGCATGCAGTAGCAAATTAATTTACCAAGGCAGAATGACTACCCAGGTTTCAGACGGTTGAGTTTAGGGATGTAAAGGTAACTTAATGCAATGGCATTACGAGGATCCACATTTAAGGTTTTAATAGCATTTTGAAACTGGGCCAGATGCATTGAACCATATGTACTTCTTGAACAGGATTGCAGTTTTGGGCCAAAAGTGATGCTAAACTGTATGCTCTGGTTCATATCATGTTTTGAGCTAAGATGTCATCAAGGCTGAGTTGTTGCTGTGTTCTAGGAGCCAGACTTGGATGAGTTGATTGCCACTGTTCCATGGCCACATGCAGGCCAAATGAAAGTGGTACGGGTGGGCTGGCACTTGGCCGTCTCATATTTGCTACTGGCACAACTAATAATAGTATGTGAGTTTTTATTAGAGGTAGGGTGGATTTTCATGCAGTATTGATCGGGTTCGAAACATGGCCACTTATCCAAGCTTATCTTCTCTTAAAGATATTCCAAATGAATGCTCTAGGGGGGAAAATCCTCTTGCTATGGGAGACACATTCTCGACATGAGCTTCAATCTAAATCTGGTTTTGGTCCAGTCCAGGGTAGAAGATCCTTCATGTATGAACAGATGAGTGATCTTACTGTTTTAATGAAGAACTGGTTCTCCAAAAGATCATCATCTGCCTTGAATACGACTGTGGTTTGGCTGGAACTGAGCTCACATCCTGGATTAAAGGTAAACATATGAATGGAGAGTAAACATATGGCTGGTGCTACTTATTCAGACAAAAAAAAAAAAAGCCAGGTCTTACCCCAGTGCACACAGACTTTATCAGAAATGGACGAAGAGCTTGTTATGTCTGACAGACCGACTGAAGTTATGGAAACGTCTTCATCAACGCAGCTGGTCATTTCATTGAAATTTCAGGCCTCACTGAAAGCAATAAGCAAAATTAAGAGATTGTGTGTATGTTAGTTGTAGTTATGAAGGATGTAAAGATTTGTTTCTGCCTTTAAGCCACAGAGGAGCTCAAATAGGCCATTTCTCTATCCTTTGCTGGGTCAAAATAAATAAATAAGATAAAAACAAACTTTTAAAAAATCGTTATATGAACTTAAAAAAGTTATTACAACTATGAAATGCTTGACATAATGACTTTAAATGTTGGCTAAATGCTACATTCAAGTCATTTCAATAGCTGGAACTGTTTTCATTAAGCTCTAGTTGGAAACAAGTAATATTTTCCCAGCTCTGTGTTTATACATTTTTAATGACTAATATCATTGTAATTTATTTATTTTTTTTTTAGCTTCATGACATTTTGACTTACTGAAAGACGAGGCGAAATCAGACTCGAGGACGCGAGGGATTAATGAAAAATCGGTGAGTAATGAATCTCAGGCGGTTTCAGAAACTCTGCTTGTCTGCCTGATAAACTAAAATGGCCGCTAGAGGGCAGCGCGAGACCTTCCAACAATATGGCTTCCGTGTGGAGTTCACTAAACATTGGAGATGTTAAATGAAGAAAAACAAAACCCGGACGAAATGTTCTTGTGCTTATCGTGGTAATAATAAACACAAGTGTAAACTAAATTTGAAGGTGAAAAGATGCCCAGGTCTGGTGTTGGTTTGTGTATGGGCGACCTGTTCCCTCTGAGGAAAAAAAAAAAAAAAAAAAAAAAAAAAATGGCGTCCAAGTGACAGGTGAGTGATTCAACTGGGGTACCATTGATTTAGCCCTTTTAACTCATAAAAAATCAAAAAGAAACATGCATATACCATTGAAAAATGTGTTAACTTGTCTCATGCAAAATAAATAAATAAATAAATAAAAAAAATAAAAGTTGACTAACAAAAAGAAAAAAAGATTAACTTTTTTTGTTGTTGTTTTTTGAAGAGAATTAGCAAAATGTGATTATCTTCCATGCTAATGTCAAGAGGACATTACAGACATTCTAATGATTTTAGATTATTAATTTGATTTCAAACTATGATTCCAGTAACAGGATTGTCCTTTCAAACGAAACCTTTAAGTCAATATCAAAATATCATTGAAAAAACATTTTTCTTCTTCCCATGATTCTGAGGAAATTTGGAATGGTGAATGTTTCTGAACATGTGACTTGTGGAATATACCAAATATTTCATCAAGGTGATTGTGTTCAGGTAACAAGGGAGCGGGAATGTTGTGGGACATGAATAAAATGTACCCTTTTCATAACCTGTAATGGGTGACCCAAGCATGTTTTAAGCATGAGATAAAATGTATTCACACAATAATGCAAAAAAAAAAAAAAAAGTTCTGAAGTATTTTAATGATTAGATTTTAAGGTAAATTGTGTTTATAGTGGGCCACGGCAGCGAAAAAACCTGTTTTGTGTGTCGATAGGTTGTATTAATGTGTTCTCATACACAAACACACATCACGCACTCATTGACATCTGGTGGCAATATAGCATAGTACGAGGAGAATGTGCAAAACTCACACAGACACAAACCTGAGCTCAGGATCGAACTCGGGACCCTGGGTCTGTGAGACAGCAAGGACATTGTGAAGGACATTTTATTTATGGTTATAATGCCTTTTATCATTACTTTACATGAATATTTATAAATGTAATGGCGGAGTCACTTTTGTAATGGAAGGTGTCTAAGAAGAAGAAGTAGCTTGTTAGGAAGCTGGGGTCAGCCATGACACAGTGCCCATGGAGTAGAGAAGGTTAAGGACCCAACAGTGGCAGCTTAGCAGTGCTGGGGCTTGACCCCCTGCCCTTCTGCTTAGTAATTCAGAGCCTTAACCACTGAGCCACCACTGCCCTAAGAAGGGGAGGTGGTAGACGTACACACTGCAGTTCTGAAGTAAAAATGCAAACAGTTCTCAAGAAAAGAAGACCAGGGATCAGTTATACTTTTGGTTTGCTTAAAATACAAAAGACCTACAAATGCTATATTTACGTAAATTCCCTGCACCTATCTGCCAAGAACAGAACCTTTATACATGTAACCACCCAGAGGTCACAGTGTAGTGATCCATCACCACGTTCATAAATATCAGCCTTTTATTAATGTTAATTATGGCACCTCCAGATGGTTCAGCTTAAACAGATTGAAACCACAGTAGCCTAGCAGCATGTTTATATGATTGCTTAAAGTAGATAGCAGATAAACAGAAGAGAAAATTGGGGCTGATTCTATAAAACAGAAATCCCCATCATTTGCTTTGGTAGTTCTTCTATAAAAATAAAGGCTATTTACTTCAACTGCCATATTTTTATTTGTTAATGTTAGTGAATTTGGACATGTTCACTTCAAATCCCACACTTTAATCGGGAAAACATTCTTGTTCTTATTCTTATTCAACAAAACCATTTGTACTCTTACAAGGTTTATAATCTTGGTGCATATTGCCACCTAAGCTGTAATTTCTGTAATCCCTTCTGCCTGTAAAAACATTGAGGAGTCTGTTGGGATTTTGTCTCACATCAATTTGCCCTCTTTATTTAGCAATGTTTGATTTTAATAATAATATAAAAATACCATAATTGGTTTCACACGGAACCTGATCATGGTTCTTGGATTCAGTCAGTGAACACATGATGTGCATAGTAATACAGACACATTGGAAAATACTGTTTTCATAATAAAAATTTTATGTCCGTGTTGTCTGTTGAAATGTCTTGCATGTAGGAATGCAGAGTTTATCTTTCATGTATCTCTCTCTGTTCTGTATCTCTCTCTGTTCTCTGTAAAACAGCACTGATAACAAGAGCTTCTGCTTTTGAATGTGTTGGACCTGTGATCATCATGGGGGTCATCATGGGACGAGAAAAATCAGCATTTTCAAATATCTCCCATTTTCCCCATCGTACTAAAGCATGAAAACAGTGTTTAAATAAATAAATAAATAAATAAAAAATTCGAATGAAAGGCCAAAATGGAGAAAATGTATCTGCATAACAGTGCAGACAGCCTAGGCCTTGTATAAAATTTTCAACTGGTTTTAGGTCAAGTTCTAACACCAAGATGTTAAGCAGGGGTGACATACAGAAAAATGATGATATACAACACTAATTTGATTAGACAAACAGCGATCAAAGAGTGCTGATATTTAGTATAACTGCACTGGTACATTTCATTGTTTGTATCACTCCGCTTGTCTGTATTTGCTACATAAAATTCCAATTCTAGTAATGTAATTCTGTTACATTGAAACCGTTACTACACTTACTAGGGGCTGTCAGTCAGTCTGTGCGTTGGCAACTGTTGTTTGGGAACTATTTTCATTGTCTGAGGAAAAATAAACATAGTATTTGGCCATATTGGGTCTGAAATGTCAGTTAATCGATATGTCTTGTTTATAGAACTGTTGTATAAAAGCAATCATGCTGTTGTACTGAATATCATCACAGCTGTGATTATCTGCAGCTTAAAAACAGCACTCTTGCTCATGCGAAGTTGCTTAAATAAATACCCATCAGAGTAACGCAGTTTTTGGTATAACCTCTTACTGTGCACCTTGTCATTTTAACTGAAGTGCTTGTTTACATTAATGAACAAAAATTGCATTGTTTTGTTCAGAGTGAATGTGTTTTTTTTAATGGACTTGGTTAAAAGGCAGTACAATATGAAGACAGCATAGAAATATTTTCTCTGACTTTTTGCTTTCTTTAAAAAGTAAGCTGTTTTGGAAATCTTGTAGCATAATGTCAAGAGACTTATATTGAAGTTATCGCAATCTAAAAAGTTGTAGTACAGCTTTAATTGTAAAACTACTTCAGTTCTCCTTAAAACAGTAAACTGTCCTGGGTGGGACATCCTGCTTTCCACCCACCTTCCAACAACATGCAGGTTTTAATGAACTGGTGTTTCGGTTCAGGGTGTAGGCCTATTCCCATCTTGCACCCAGTGTTCCTGGGTTTGGCGCCAGATCCACCTTAACTTTGAACAGGATGAAGCGGTTAATGAAGATAAATTAACGAATGAGTAAACTGTCAAACACCAGGGTATTGGTTCTTCAATAGTATAATTTTCTGCTGGCTGGTGTTTATTTATTTATTTATTTTTTAAATTTTTTTAATAGTCTCACATGATTGGAATCAGGTGCTGGGGTCCTGTAAGAAGAGGAAAAGTTCTGAATGATTGAAGAGACCTTGAGATAAACAGGGACCTGGAACGTGTATCTAAAGATGGAGGTTGTTGGAGTGGAGGGTGGCGGGCCAAGTACCTTTCTCAGGAAAGTCTGGATTTCAAGCCTTGCTGCTGGTATTAGAGCAGAGGAATCACAAAAATGTGCTGAGAATGGTGAATTGAGAAGCCCTGGAATAGGGCATAATTGATCCACAGCAGGGACTGTTGACTTTTGGATGATGTGGATGTGCCAGATTAAACGTGAGAGAAACTACTGTATACTTTGCAGTGTGACTACATATATTGCTCATTTATTAATTTAACAGTTGGGAAAGACCCTCACTTTTTTCTCCTTACAATCCATTATATTTTGGAGATCTTCAGATTTTTGCTCTTTAATATTTGGGAATGATCAAACGATTACAAGCAGGAGACTGAAGACTTTCACTTTTTCCACAACTTGAGTTTTAGATGTTTTTTCAAAAGCTTTGAAGAGTGTTCTTAATTTGCATAAAGAAGACATTTTGTAATATTACTCTCTCACTCTTATCAGTTGAGGGATAAATATCAAGCAGAGAATTAGCAAATATCCTAAAAAAAATATGGCTAGCTAGCATTCATGCTAGAGGACATTTAAATACATTCTAATTATTTACTCAAATTTACTTTTTAAATTAATAATTTAATTTTAGTATATACTTATGGTAACAGGACTGTACTTTTTAAAAAGTGTTCTCATCAGTTAATATCACAATCACTGAAAATAAAGAAGGAATAAGAGAACATTTTTTCTTCTTCCCATGAGCTTTAGGAAATTTGGTGATGTAACTTCCTGTTGAACATGTGACTTGTGGAAAACTCCAAATATTTCAAAGGTGAATGTGTTCAGGTAACATGACCATTTTTGGAACATATTTAACCTATAATGGATGAGTCATGGAAAACAGTGTTTCAAGGGAATATGAGATTCACACAAAATAGTATAATATTTAAAAAAGTCATATAAGTAAAGGATTTTTAAGTAAAATGTAGTTATAGTGAGCTGGGACAGGCAAAATGCTGTAGTGCTCTAGATAGGTTTTTATTAATGTTTTAAGTTCTTCATCTGAAATATGCACATAGGTTGTTGTGAAGGACACTTAACCTGTTTACTATGTCTTTTACCATTACTTCACATACACATTTGTAAGTGTGATATCAGTGGGACACACATGGCACCCCAATCATGGAATCACGCTTGTAAATTCCAGTGCGTGGCCCCTCAAGTAAGACCTTTAACCCTCAACTGCTCAGCTTTATGGTTTGACTGTAATTCTGCCTCAACTTGAAAGTCACATTTACTAAAAGCATATGCCAAGAAGCATAAAGGCAAATGAAACGTAGAGCCCAAAATGGATTCTTAACCTGCAGACCTTGGGCATAGTTGAATGGTGACTTTCAGTTGCAGGGTGGCATTCTTAAACAAGTCCAACTGTCTGCCATGTTGCTTTCTAAGATGGTCGATCCATCTAGCCAGCACTTTGACTTTTTATCTTAACTCTTAAAAGGAATTCCTGTTTCATCTTTAGTGAGTTCTAAGAAGGCGCACACACGACTCACGCTATCCGTCTGTTATCTTGTGCGGCTGCTTATCTGCACTTCAACACCTTGTCGGGTGCTGCAGTTTACTTTGAGGACAAAAACCACCAATCCCATTGGTTTGAGAACAAAATGTGAAATATGTTGTAAGACGGAACTAGTTCTGGTTTTTTTTGGGTTTTTTTTGTTTTTTTTTTGTGCTGAGTTTAAGTATTACCATACATTTAATGATTTAATGATGCTCGGTTTTTATTTATTTATTTATTTTTTTTACATTACTTTAAATAGACACTTGCAATGGAATACACTGCCTGAGTCTATGTCTAGGATGAACAGTCTTACATTTGGTTATATTTTGATCATATCAGGTAAACTGGACAGTGTTTTTGGAGACACTGTGCCCACAGATGTACTTTCCAATTCAACCGTATATTTGCTTTGGAGAATCTGCATGTGGGCTACTGTTACTCAATGCTCAAGTGTAATGTGATGTACTCTTCTAGGAAGCCTGTCCTTTTCACAGCCTCTCTGCTTTGATTCCATTTTACTTCTTGAAAAAGGTTTGAAATTTCGGACGCTCCAGGCTTTACCTGACTGAGGAGAGAAGACGCTGAGCCAGATGTACATTTAGAGATGAAGAAAATGCTGCTGTTGATAAAACAGTGGTGCCAGTTTAGTTTGATTATCTTTTGCAAGGTCTATCAAATTGAACTCGTTCAATATTTGTGGGATTTCTAAAGAGAACAAAGTTTTTGCATTTCAAGAAACGCTGTGCTTGTTAAGCCCACTGCTCCGCCCTGACTCAAAAATTTTTCGTATGAGTTGGCTCAAAACCTTGTTGCAAAACCACTGTTTTTTTGGAGCTGCTCTTCCCTGTTGGTTGGGGAGCAAAACCAGGCTGAACATGTCATGTCCTCGGCAGCGTATTTGGCTAACTGGTTCCATCTGTATGTTTAACAGGCTAAGCCTGGCACTGTAGCCCGGGCAGTGCCATGGCCGGTGTGTTGAAGTGTGTAGTGTAGCTGTGCACAACCACACAACAATCTGACACAATGCAGTAGCCAGCACTAATCACAAGTATTTGCTTTGTTTGAAGTGCAAAAAGTAATTATATTTATTAGTAAATCAATATATTTTATTGTTTGCATTAGCAGAAAATGTCACGTTAATAGCTACAGTAGTGTACTTCTGCC
The DNA here is from genome assembly GCA_037576675.1 of Pangasius sanitwongsei. NCBI lineage: Eukaryota > Metazoa > Chordata > Actinopteri > Siluriformes > Pangasiidae > Pangasius > Pangasius sanitwongsei. The sequence goes on from CM075010.1 coordinate 23,048,563, forward strand.
TTTGCTTAAGTTCTTCCATCACTTCCCATCCTTCATTCTGTCCTTCTCTCCTTCCTTTTTTCCTTCCATTTTCTTCATTGTTTCCTTCCATTTGCTTGCTTTCTTGCTTCCTTCCTTCCTTGTAGGAAGTTTGTTCCCTCCTTCTTTCCCTTTCTTTCATTCTGTCCTTCCTTATTTTCTTCATTCTGTTTTTCTTCCTTCCTTTCCTTCCTTCCTTCCTTCCTACTTCCTTTTGTTCCTTCCTTCTTTCCCTTTCTTTCACTCTGTCCTTATTTTCTTCCTTGCTTCTGTTGTCTTCTGTCCTTCCTTCCTTTCCTTCCTTATTTTTCTTTATTTCCTTCCTTCCCTTAACTTCCTTTTACCTTATTCCTTTCTTCCTCCCCCCCCTCCCCCCCTCCTTTCCTTTACAATCAAACAACCAATACACAAAAAATGGAATTTGAATCTTAAGAGTTTTAACTTATTTATTTATTTATTTATTTATCTTTTTTTTATAGGGCTGCATAATTAATCACAATCAATGCTGTATGTTGTATATAGTGGTACACTTACATTGAAATAAGGCATTTTTGGTTTCAAAGGTCACTGGTGTTATGATGTCTGTGTTTTAGTATTAAGGGATCTGCTTTACTTAAATCTTTAGTTTAACATTTAAATCTCTGCTGAGAATGGCTCATAACTCCAGCATTATTAAATCACTTTCAACCACAATAACAAATGTATAAAGACCGCAATGACAACATTGAAATAATAAAAGTCTCTCTCTCTCTCTTTTTTTTTTTTTAACATAATTGTGCAGCCCTGGATATTTTTTTACATCCTGCTATTTATCTGCTCCATTAATGTTACAGGAAAATCACATTGAACAAGGAATTATGTACACAGCTCAAAAAGCAGTATGGATGCTACCGATTGATTCCTCTGGAAAAAAACAAAAAAAAACTGCACAACAAATATCCTGAGATCCACAGAAAGTGTGTCCGTCGTTGCATTTCCTATTATTATTCATTTTCCTTTTCAGTTACTTTCCTCACTGAAATCGAAATCCTCAGCAATTGCACCTGATAATGAAACACCACCGTGTTACATTTGAAAAAGCGTAATCAGTTGTTCCTAAGTTGTTGTTTTTTTTTCTTTTAATGTTAGAATAAATTCTATGTTGGGAGTTTTGTTAGTATAAAAAGCTATTCAAACAAAAGCATAATACAGAATAATATTGTGTGCCATACCTTGGAGATCTCTGAATGAAATAAAAAAAAAAACTTTAGCAGCTATAAAAGTTAATAAAAGGAACAGAACAATAAGTAGAGGGCGTCTTTTTTGGATTATTTTTTTTTTTTTTAGCCAAAGGGTTCGAGTTTGTGTACATGGTGTTTGCAGCTTATAAAGGACTTTTGAAACAAACAAAAGAAAAACAGAAAACATTAGCTACCATACTATAAGCTATACATGTCAGTGAACCTGTACGACATGAATACCTGTATCGTTCTGATAAACTCTTTGCACATTCACAGGTAAAAAATGGGGAACATAATAAATAGGAAATAATTTAACATTAAGTACAAAATTTGGTTTCAACGACTACTTTCCTGTACTCTAAATGACAGACTACATCTGTTGTGAAAAAAACAAAAAGGTGTTTGTGCGCCAGAAGTGTGTTTTCAAGAAGTCTTTGTGAAAAATATAAACTTGCTGGGACGGAGTCGGCCTGTGAGAAAATCTACAAAATTTGGATTGTTTTGAGACTACTCCACGTCACCCAGAGCCAACTTGGCTTCCACCAGCTGCTTATAGATTGTAGTCCATCACACCGACCCAGCTTAACTGGTTTGATCCAGTTATTTTCCCTAAAGGCCAAGAGTAATAGCAGCCTGGACGCGCTCTCGTCTGTCCATCCACTCTTATGCGCGAGCCATCTCTGTGCATGCCACCGTCCGATCAGCCGTTCCCGTTTGGTTTATCTTGTTTGTGTATTTCATTGCAGTCATTTGTGAGGTTGCTTTTGTGGCTCTTTGCAGTCCTTGGTCTGTTGGCCAGAAAGATTATCCAGTCTCGGCTGAAATGAGTCGTCTCTGCCTGCGTCTCTCTCTCTCTCTCTAGCTGTTTCGCTCTGTCTTTCAGCCAAGCTGTGGATTCTCATTCTCCCAGCCCCTGTAAGGTGGAACTAGAAAAGAAGAATAGAAGGAGATTTTGTTAGAAGCACTGCCAGACACTCATACAATTCTTCCATATTTGATTAATTTTAATATATAGCTTGATCCTGGCAGAATTGAAAGTGTTCTTGGTTTTCGTGAACATTTTTTTGGAGAAATCATGAAAATTAATGGACATATCATGAACAGCACGCAACTGCACAGTTCCTGAACCATCTGTAACTCCTTTATTTCTAATGTGTATCTTGTATCCCAAATTAAGACGGAGGACCTATTTATCTACCATTTAACCATTGACCCTTTAGTAGTAGTATGTTCCTGCACTATGCAAAGTATTGCACTAGATAAAGTCTCTCTTTAAAATGATACACAATTGCAATAACAATAACTGAATATATGCTACAAGATTTTGATTCATTTTATATAACCGCTCTCCTGAATTCTCGGATCTGATAGTCAGTTTTATGTGCTTGCTATATCTTGCAATATGGTAGTGTTTCTATAGTAACAAATAATTCACAGGGACTTCTTTGGTGGATGCTCTGTAATAATCTAAGCCTAATAATAAATGGATTAAAAAACTTGTTTGTTTGTTTTTTTTTTAAGTTGTATGGTGAAGTTTTCTGTAAGGAGATTAATTTAACATTTATGGAAGGAGTCACTGGTGTCACCAGTAAGTTTCTCGCTGTGGGAAAGTCTCCAGGATAGAAGACATTTTGTGTTTTTGCAGTTTCTCAGTAATGAGGGGGAGAGAAAAGAGAGGCAGGACTGTTTGTAACTGCTCTGGAACAGGAACTAACTTTTCATGGACATTAATTGTAACTTTAAACAGACTAGAAACTATGACATGTCATGCATTAATAAATAAAAAGTAACTGTTGGCAAATTGCTGATATATAAAAGGAATAAAACACAACCTGTCATGTTCTGTTCCTTACTTTAATGTCACACACACACAAGAAGTCCAAATGGATTTTTTTTAACTGAGAGTTTTGTCACACTCCAATTAACTTCAACATAATTAGATGATAAAATGATTGTAATTAAATTACAAAACTTTTTGAACACACTGGAGTTACAGTTTGATCACTGTTAGTGTCACAAACAACTTAATTAAATAAGGAAAAATATTATACAAGTGTTCCCTCAAAGAGCCAAATCTTTCTATTTAAGGACTTATTAACTGACCGTTCTCAGATGTTCGCAACATTGCAATGCTGTTAAATGGTTTAGGGTTGTTTTTTTAAAAAAAATCTGCATAACTCACTTAATTCCCCAATAGATAAGAACTTACATTGCAGTATTGCTAAACCCAGGGAACCTCTCTCTCTCTTTCTCTCTCTTTTCTTTGTCAAAATAGCTCAAATCTGTGGTCTCATTGCTTAAACATCCATATATTTAAAGCCAGTTTTCTCATCTGTTTGGCGGGCTTGTTGAACTTGGCAACGAGGGATGACTTGGAAATGACAAGAAAATGCAGAGAAATGCACCACATGACTATGGCTTTACTGCTACAGTTTAAGGCTCAAACTAAGTTTAAAACTCCTGCTTAATGGTTAAACACATGTAAGTGGCCTCTTATGTATCCCTTTCTATCTGAGACTATTTGATTTTTGTGGGTTAGAAATATATCTCCTCATACTCTTGGCTTACCCTTTGCCATAAAACATCCTGTCTAAAATTTGACATAAATTTGAAACAACAACAACAACAACAAAACTCCTAGAGTGATCAGCGCCTCGGCTTCTCGTAATTTTTCGCTTAACATATGCTGTAGCTCATCTTTTTCTCCTTCATGCCATTCCCTTCCTCCACCTCTGATCTCATCACTCTGAATGCCTAAGATTCCGATCCTATCGGAGCTACTGTACTGTACATGTCTCCACAGGAACAGATAAACAATACCCAATGTTTATGTCCTATCAGAGGGAATAGAGGGGAAAAAACAAACTAAGAAATGATCGGAGAGGGCCAGGCCCTTTAGTTCAATCATCCCAGGCATAGGAGTGCGGATCCGATCATGAGTGACGTCATTTTAAAGCCTTGTTTTTGCACCTGGTAGGCAAGAAAGAAACTTTTGACTGACAGCAACACTATAGTGGTTAAGTTTCTGCGCACATGTTTAAATCTCAGGTCAGAATCTCAGATGGCTGCCATTAGGTCTTTAAACAAGAAGCTTAACCCTCAACTGGTCAACTAAATGCTTCGTTATTGGATGTAAATGAGTAAAAAGAAAAATAATGAAAGTAACATTACCTAAATATAATGTACATGGCATATGTAAATAATCATGGGGCGGGGCCTCACAATATTAATTTAGCTTGCATAACTTGCATGTTTGACTACATAATCTAGTTTCAGAAGAGCGCTCAGAAGCATAGGGGCTCCCTATCATTTGAAAATGATGTTTACTTTCACTTATAAAAATAAATGTTCTTACAACAACACCAAATCTTGTCTTACTGTGTGGTTATTTGGATCTAAAAGTTAGCATTCACTGGCAGACTGGTTTGACCTGACAGAAAGTCTATGGTAACTCAAATAACCACTCTTTACAACCATGGTGATCAGAAAAACATCTCAACATGCCAAAACCTTAATGTGGATGGGCTACAGCAGTAGAACACCACATTGGGTTCCAGTCCAGTCAGCCAAGAACATGAATCTGAGGCTACAGTGGAAACAGACTCGCAGAAACTGGACAGCTGAAGATTGGAAAAACGTTGCTGTCCGGTGTATATCATAAGATTTTTCAACTATGTTCTTGATAGCGACCTCAAGCCCTTCAACTAAATCCCTTTATATAGCCAAGGCTAATCCAGTGTCCTCGGTAGCTTATATAAGTTCCTTTCAGTAAATTGCAGTGTGTCGTATATGACATGAAACAATACATTGCCTAGACCTTGGTCAAGGTAACCTCAGCCAACGGATGTCCACTTTATCCAAGTCAATGCCAGTCCTCGCTACTCACTACTACAATCATTTCTCAGCTCGAATAATCAGATTACCCTGTGTTAGAATCTGAGCTTAAAAATATAGACCAATTAATCATTTTGAATAATTATAATAAGTAAACGAAAAATATATAAATAAGTAAACGATTTGATGCTGTTCCATGGGCTGCTGCTGTATTTGGTAAAATGCGCCAGTGAGGTGTCAGAGCCAGATGTCCGCTGATTTCGATGATTGATGGTCTGAAAATATTTGAATCAAGTCTCTCTTTGCTGCCGTGCCCATAATGGCCACCTGGCTCGTGTCTAATGTTTCTTCATATTACCATTCTGCTAACTCATCTCAAACCTTTCCCTGTATTTTTCCCACTTTTGCAGTTCTGCTGCTGACTGTTTTTTTTTTTTTTTCTTACAAGACTATTTTTTGAAAGGCCAGAGGGATACCCGACACCATTAAACTCGATGGCCCTGTTATGAGGAAATGATGTAAAGGATCCATTACGCAAGACTTTTAAAAAAAAATCATTTGTAGGCAATAGTGTTGTGACAGTTTATCAGTATAATGGTATACCATTCATCATTCATCGATCCTCAGTAACCACTTTGCTTCGTCTGGGTCAGGGTCGTGGTTGATTTCTCGAGGAGCTACTCAAGGACTCGAGTGTCAGTTACAGTATAGGAACTGTAATCATTCATTCATTTACTCATCAAGCCTATGTGCTTTATCCTGGTCAGTGTCCTGGATCCGGAGACAATCCCAGCAACACTGGGTGCAAGGAGAGGATGCACCCTGGAAGGGATGGCAGTCCATCAACAGGGCATCATGCACGTACACATTCACCCCTAGGGGCAATTTCAATTGGTATATTGGTATATATAATGACTTGGTGTATGTGTAATGTAATGTGTAAAAAAAAAAAAACTCAGCATAATTTTGAAAGAAGAATAGGTCAAAACTACAATTTTAGTCACTACCTGAATGCACACTAGAAAAAAATGCTCTTCCATGAATTGCTTGCATTAAAATATTTCTCCAAATGGTCACATTTGACACTACAGCTTTTATGCCATCCTCTTTAAATGTTTTAAGACTTTAGGATGTAAAGTCAGTATATCACTTGCAAAACATGGCAGTCATTTTAAAAAAAAGTGGTTTAGACAACACAGTAAAAACCGTCAAAAGCATTTTGATCAGAGGATCAGATAATTGCTGAATTATGCTAACACAGCAACAACAAATATAGGCTAATGTCATCTAGATAAAAGAAATCCAGGTGAATGGAAATAACTGATAATTAAATAAACTAAATAAGCTGAACTCTATCTAGCTAGACGTGACTGCTGCTGTTCCTCCGGATTATGGGTAATACATTTTTATTAACAGTAAGTTAAGTGTAAAGTGTAACAGAATAAATATAATTAACAGAATTTTTTTACAGTGTATATTTCGAATAGTATTTTTTTTTTTTAAATAAAAAACATGACTATATTGTGTAATTTTAAATGTTTTTACTTCCAGTTGGCTTGATGTATAATCAGTAATCAGTATTGCATTCATGTGTGTTTACTTGGCTGGTATTATGTTCAGAGCATGAAGGTTCAAAAGAGCAGGGGCAGATGTTTAACCTCTCGTTTAATCTCTGGATCTTCGATTCCTGCTAAGCGACTCAGATTTGAAAGCAGCAAGAGAAAGAAGCGTATAAACCAGTTTTAATGGTTCGCGTTTCATTCCCTTCTAACAGTTAATTACAACTCTACCAAGCAAAAAAACCAAACCCAATCGAATCATTTTACTGTGGATTTTCCACTGGCTCTGACTCCTCTCTTATGCTTGATTGCTTTTTTTTTTTTTTTTTTTAATAAACATTTTTGATTTCTTATTAAGATTTAGGTTTATGGACTGGGGAAAGAATGGAAGTTGACAGTGTAACAGTCCTGTTGTAAAAATCACTTCTCTGAGTATTATAGACAAACTGTAATTTTCAACTCAGACACACTGCATGTCTCAGATGTTTCAGAATAAGTAAGACGTTTACATCATTTCCATTTAGTCACTTGGCAGACACTTTGACCCTATTTAAACCTGATCATTGCATGTGACTTGAGTGTCAGGACTATATACAGATTTCTACATAAATCCACACATCGCATTTAAAACAGATCGACCCATATTGAGAGGTCTGAGACGCATTTTATCCAGATTCACAGAGTGTAAATCTGACAGGTGAAAGGTCTCCAAATACAACATAATGGATTTGATCCATGAGGGCTGAAGCTGGCATCACTAAGGAATTTAAATGCCTTGCAAAATCATGATTTCCATCCTTTTGCATAAAACTATGTAAAATGAGGAACGACATACAGTAGGAACAAGTGTTATGAGGTGATCTGCAGTAAAAGCGATACAGCAATCAGATTTGGACCTGGCTAACCAGAGCTGCATGTTGTTAAAATCTTATCTTGATAGAATCCAAATACAACACGTATGAAAAGACCAGATGTAAATAAGGACTTGCTGTATATCCTAATCATCTGTAATATATAACTAATTTCCTTACTAGCTGTAGCTTGGTGCTGAGAGCTGTAGTAGGTTTTGCTTAAAGTGGCAAATATACAGTAACTTAAATTTAATTCTGCGTACGTAAGCACACACAGCCTGTATATGAGCAGCACTGTTCATATAGTCGACAAAGTACCTTAGGTGTATTCAGGTGACTAGCTTTTCTTTAAAACTTTTTTCTGCTTTTGTCAGTGTCTTAATTACTACAACACCCCAGCTGCTATACACAGACACATAGCGTCAATTTCCGTAGACGTGCACAAGCAATGCTCCAAACAACCGCAGGTTACGTTCGGCAGCCATCTTGCATACACGCAAAAATAATATAATCAAGGCTTAAGGCCCCAACAGTGGCTCTCTGGCAATCATGGGATTAGATTACTTGCACATAAACTTAGCTAACACTATGCATTTTTATTTATTTATTTATTTATTTTTTAAAAATTTACCAGCCATGAGACATGGCGAGAAAACTCACTCCTCACACCACAAGCCAATACTCAATTTGTGCTTCTCTCCATATGTCACACAACCTTTTGCCCTTTGTCTCAGTCAACAGCACACACCCTGTCTGTTTGCGTTTTGGGGGCTATATATTAACTCCACCATGGGTGACTGCATGTGCCAAGAGTCTCAGTGGACCTGCTGTTTTTACAGGCAAATTGAAACGTAGACCGAAACCGTCCCAAAAAAAATCCTAAAGCAACAGGATTGGAAATGTTTCTTTGAGGTCACTTCCGCAATTGAGTTTCCGTATTGGGCTCCCTGTGTGAAATTTCAGTGATTTACTGAGTCTACCATGGTGGACCACCATCTATTTCCAGTACAATACCTGTCACGTAGTACAGCTAAGAGGGAAATGAGTTGTCGGTGTGTTAATGTGGGCCAACAATGGTCATGGATGATTTATGTTACATTAAATAGGTTCCGCATGTACACTGGCGGGCCTGTCATTTTCCTGTAAGATGTTATTTATACCTAAGGCAGTGATGGAAGTATAGTTTTTATCGATCCTACCTAACACTGAATGTAACTGGATGTTGGATTTACAAAAAAAAAAAAAAAAATACAGACTGCATTTAGATTCGTTACACTGAAAGGACTTCTTTCTCATGAGAAAATTGCCCACACATTGAAAGCAAATCTGACGCATGATGCCAGGCATTGCCCTGAGCATAGAAAGTGAAGAGGGCGTGCAATGGGACACAGATGCAACTGGGAATTGCATAACATGCTATATGAACTCATCCCTGTTGTCTATTTCATTCTCCAAATGGTCATGAGAAAAAATTCTGACACCTAGAACCTATTTTAATCAGATCTCCATTTATATACATTTCCTCTGTACGTAGTCCTCAGACTCGGGGAAGGTTGGAGGGTGCGGCAATATTTCTTCTGTTCCGAAGATTGTGGGAGGAACCACAGGGAGTGGTGGAAAACAACAGAGCGAAGGTTCAGTGGGACTTTCCGATTTGGACAGATAAAAGAGGTATTGGACACAGAGAGATAAACAGTGAAATTTAACTAGTTAGTCTGTCTCTTGTATGCATCACATATATTAATATGTACTTAATTGGAAAAGAGAGTTCGCTATTGCCCATTAGGAGCTACACTCTTAGAAGACAGGTTCCATCGAGCACAAAAAAGGGTTTTGTGGTCTGTCCCTCTTACCTTTTAAGGTTCTATGTAGGACCTGACATCAGAATTTTTGGCTTTCAGAAATAGTTTTGACATTTCTTTTTTTAAGAGTGTAGAGACTAAACCCTTTTGTAGTTATATTCATAAAATACTAAACTCTTATCTCATAAAAGGCTTACATTCAACACGAGCAATAATCCCCAAATCCTCAAAATGCTGGATGTTTTATTATTTGATTAGTCCCCGATGTTTTACAATGTGACTAATCCCAAATGTTTTACTATGTGATTGATCTAAATTTGTTTTACTTCATGATCGATTAATGCCAAATGCTTTACAATGTGATTAATCCCAAAAATGCTTTATAACGTGATTAATCCCAAAAGTGTTACTATATGATTAAGCTCAAATTCCTGTTCTAGATGGTTGATTAATCCCAAATGCTTTGACATTAATCCCAACATGTTTTACTATGTGATTAATCTCAAATGTTTAATAATGTGATTACTCCAAAACATTTTGCCATGTAATTAATTAATCCCAAATACTTTGAGATTAATCCCAAATGATTTAACATACGATTAATCCCAGATGCCTCACTTGACAGTTCAGTAAATAAATATCAAGATTTATGTGAATTCTTTGCCCACACCTTTATCTTTTTTCTTCCCTTACAACAGGACTGTGCACATCAATCTAATAAATTCAGTGTTAGCGAATCTCTGATGTATAGCATGTTTGGACGACATTTTCTCCCAAGAAACACTTCTGATCAGTCCTTTCTGTTAAGTCGACTGGCGTTAACTAGCCTCAATTAAGTGTTTCACACAGTCTCCATAATGTATCCCCTCTAAGACTATTTTCTCACTAGCTACTGTAACGGCACCCAACCAGAAGCCAAGATATCAACAGTGTTCTTTAGGTCAAATTTCAGCATAAACACATCTGTAGATTTCTTTGCTGTCATTATTTTGCGCACCCCACTCTCGAAATAGCTGCTATGAATTTGCTTTGGAATCCAGACCAGTGAGATCAGTTGCTCCGCCCAGTCCAACCACAACATTGGCGTGTTTGACCAAGCTTTGTCAGCAACTCAGTGACATGTTACATATGCCATTGCTCTAAATTCATGTAAGGACTGAATAGGACCAGTTATAACTTCGGCAAATGTCGAAGTAAAGCGGACTCCATATGATTTATAAATGAAATCATCCGTTTGGAGAAGAATGCGACTAATATGATTTTGGTGCAAAACAGATCTTTCTGAAGGAGCTTTTGTACTACTCTGTCTTTTGAGACATAAGACAGAAGTAGTAGTGGCAGTAGCAGCTGTCAACGACATACCAGCAGAATTTGGGAAAATATTTCCACTGGTCTGTTTGTACCAATACAACCCCAAGGGTACAGATTGCTTCTTTTATACTCGTCTGCCGACTGAAACCACACGGCTGACTTCTGACCCCTGCTGCATCTTGCATTGTTCATCACAGTGCATTAACTAGATACGCTGCCTCTCTTTCTATCTCTCATAGATAGATGTGTCTAGAATCACAAAGTTCTGAGCTTACGGATTATGCACATCCTTAGCCTTAGTCCTTTCTTGGTTCCTTTTTTTTTGGGTTCTCTCCTGGTCCTTCCTCATGTCATTTTGGTCTATTGTTATACATGCTACACAGATGAAATTGAATTGAATTGAACTTTCGCAGTTTCAGGATTCTGTGGCATGCCCTTGCACTGATGCATGCTTTGTAGGTGGAGCATCAGCAGTGCTGAATTACTTCCATTTGGGAAATGCCTGGCCTGAGAAATCATTTTATAACTCTTTCCATTCCTTCCAGTCTTTTTTCTTTCTGCTCCTCTGAAATCTATTTGGATTAGGTCAGTAGAATTCTTGAATAGAATTACGCACCAAATTTGTTTTTATATACAGCCAATCAGATCAACCCCAGATCAGATCAGTCTGATCTCTGAACTGATAGGAGCACATGACTCCAGTTACCTTCTGATTTTTTTTACCATCCATGTCCATAACTACTTTAAACCATTTGTTGAATATGGCACATTTTTTAAATAAACGTTGATGAAAAGTCAGGTCCTATTTTTCAAGTTATTCATGCAGAAATACTGAAAATGCCAAACCGCACCTGACTGAAGTGAGCACGAGAAACAAGAAAGATGTAAACACCCTGCTGTTTGGAAAATAGTTTTGCAGCAAAGGAGAAAGGGCTTGTGCTGAAAATACTCAGGCCAGGGAGATTATGAGAGAGGGATTTCCTGATCATGTTATGTAATGTGGTACAAAATAGTTAAATGGATTCATAAAAGGTATATAGCTAAACTTGTAAGAGGCTAAAGAAAGATGTGTAAGGATGAAAATGAGAATGAGACATTTATCAGCAAACGTAGAGAATGTGGTTGAAGTGAGAATGTCCTGAGCTCCACAGGTTGCTGCCGGTCCTGCTGTGTGATGATGATTACGGCATGTAGGAAAGCCTTTCTCTGGCCTTGACTTTGAGATCATTTGCATCTCCTTTAGATCTGAAAACAGCTTTACGTGAGAGTCGTGTGCAAGAACTCTGAATACATACACACTGGACCTCCTTTGCGGGGAGAAAGGGTAAACCGAGAGAAACAGTACTTTGGCAGGTTTGTTTGCTGGCAATGAAAAGCTGATTTGAATCATAAGAATGTAAACTGAGTATTATTATTTTATTGGCAGTCTCTTAGTGACCATGATCAGAGTGTTGCTGTATGTCTTTGTCCAAAGGAAGATTAATTGCTTCAGTTTTTTTTTTTCACTCTTAGCTACAGTGTGACTTTGGCATCATGTTCCATAGTTGACGTCAGGATCTCAGCTGAATCAGCCTTCCATAGAACCGTCTGGTTTGTGTGTGGCGGTTGAGGTAGTGTGTCTAATTGTCTAATCGTGCCTTTGGGCGAAAGTCTGCAAAATGTATTATGTACTTAACACAGTAAAGGCCAGCAGGTGGATGTACTCCGTGAACCTTTATGAAAGGATTTTTGGTTGGAATTTGGTTATATGCTTTGTGCCAACCACAGCCCATGCAAAAATATTTCCCTCCCGACTCCCTCTGTTGTCTTTTAAGGTCTTGTAAAGTCCTACGAAGTTCCACTGAAGGAATGAGCATAAACCTTTAAAGAGTTAAAGTAGCACAGGTTATTTTAACACTAGATTTTATTTTAGATGCCAGTTGGATTTCCGATCCAGGTATGTTGTATGTATTCATTTTTTGTTTTGAAATTAAAATGGGAAAAGTAAGGAAATGCTATTTGTTTGTTTGTTTGTTTATTTATTTATTTGTACACACTAAAATAGAAGAAATAATTTTCATAAAATTATTTTTTAAATATACTGGCTCCTTTTTTTTTAATTGTTTCTATTTGTTTCACGGCACAGAGTATAAAAGTAAAATATTCGGGAAACCAAATACATATATATATAAAAGCCCATTTCAGCATGACCCGCATAAGTTAACCATGCTGTTTTGTATGATTAAGATCTGGAAGTGCATATATAGATAAAAAATGGGATCAAAAAAATGCAGAAATAAACTTTAGTAATTGTAATTGCACATCAGTGTAATTACAAGCTTTTATATTTCTCCTTTGCATTTTTTGTTTAATGAAAAATGAATGAATGTGACATGCACAGACCTTCCACCAGGAAGGTTTAAAGGTAAACACAGCCTATTCTTAGTGTGGAGGGAGAAATGGTTAAAATTGGAAATTGGGAAATTTGTTGGAATGCCCCTATGTGTTAAAACTTCTCCTTTGGTAAACACTTAAAGCCTGCCAATTTTCCACTCTCATCCATGTCTACGTGACCCGCGCGGCAAGTTCCCCTGTGTGTTGATGTGGGTATTGGATGCATACCTAGATCTCTGTCTAAGAAAATAAACCTGTGGTTGACAATCAGGCTCTCTGCTTTCACTATGAGGTGCAGACCTCTATCTAGCAAAACACCTGCTCACTCAACCAGAGCATAAAGCATATTCACTCACACCTCCACCCGGAGTTCTGTAAGCATTTTTATTCATCATGTTACCAAACATTCTGCAAATGCAGGCTAGGAAAGCAATGACCTGCTTGCTCTTTGTAAAGAGAATTATGTCCTATTAGCCGAGAATTGCTTTCCTTCTGCTTTAACACTCCCTTAGTCACTTGGCACAAGTGAAACAGCAGTCCCAAAACCAGCCAATTGAGCACTTACCAGTGCCGCACAGAGTCGCTTTCAAAGCCACCCTAATCTCTATCTATCCTACGCCAAGGCATGCCTCGTTCTTTACCTCAGCCTCGAGACCTCCCCTGCCTCCTCTTATTACACGGAGAAACTGCTCTTGCAGACACCTGCGTGATTTCCAAAAGACATCCTTCTATATTTTTGCTTTTAATGGGTGCTAATGCTTTTATAATGTGTCCTTTCTCTTCCAATCCAACTACTGTGATGAGAATCCAACCCTGAAGTCAGCGTGTGTGTTTATCGTCCAAACCGAAGTCTCTCTGGAGTTCCTTCCATGCACAGCAGCATGCTGTTGATTGGATCAATCATTACATTTTTTTTTTTTTACAAGTCACAACTCATAAGCACTCTAGCAGGTTGAAACCAGACTGTCGAGTTTATTTTTCGAATGCAAATGAGCGCTCGGGTAATGGCTAAAGAGGCCCCTGTCCAAATAAACAAGTCTTAAAATATTTATTCAACACTGTCTCAAATTTGTTTGCCAAATCATATGGAAAGTTACAAAATGTTAAGATTAGGACAAAGAAGCTTTGCTTAGGATATGAAAAGCCATTAAAAAAACCAACCGAGACGGTTGTTAATCTATCACGTATACGACTGTCGAATGCTCCAAGCTGATTGGTCAGAAGGTTGATTCATTTTCTATAATAGCAGCTTATCATAACACACATAACACAGCTTTTAATATGTATTGTTGATAAGGTGAAGGTTTCTTTACGGAGTTGTTTATTTAGCATTTTTGGAAGGAGTCTCCAGTGTCAGAGTTTTGTAAAAGTCAGAAATGAGGCTGTAAGGTTTATTTTTTTGGAACTTTGTCAGGTTTTCAGACATGGGAAGGTCTGAAGGATGGAGAGTATTCCAGTTTCTCGTAACAGGCCAAATTGTACTGTTTTGGAGAAAAAATGATGATTGAAAAAAATGAGGGAACAACTGTTGAAGCTGTTAAGTGGAAACAGGAACTAAGTGACAGACATTCCACAACATAAAACCTAAATACAAATGGACAAAAATAGAACCATTGCTATAGTAGAAAAGGTATAAAACATTTTGTGACGTGCTGTTATTGGAAATAATCAGCTTCAGGGTAGTAACGGTAACTGTGCTGTAAGGCTGCGTCACACCATCCCATCGTTGATCACGTTCCTATAACGGCACACCACCAAGTGTTTTATCCTGTACTTATGCAATATAAGATAAGCCCTGACTGTAAAGTTGAAACAGATCACATGAGGAATTTATTGGAGACACACACCAGCTAGGTGTGTTTCCTTCTGCATCATCTGATTTGTATGAAGAACTCTACTTGTAAGCTAATTGGGCCATGTGCTAGATGAAGTAATGTGTTAGTATGTTTGGAAGCATGGCAGGTTGAAATAAACAGTTTTAACATGCACCACCTGGGCTACAGGGACTGACCATTACACCTCTCCAGCCACTTCTGCTTTAAACATCTGTAAAAAGCACCAGGGTTCTTTTAAGTAAATATCACGTCTTTAATGTTTAATGTCAGCTTTTGGATGAGTGATTAAAAATATATTCTAAATGTTTGCCAAAGAAAGATCTGGCATCGTCCCAGACCGCTGATTTTAAGAATTTCTCCATACTGTGTTAATATCCTGAAGTACAGCATGACCTCATTGCTTATTCTATCTCCCTCTCTCCTTCCTTTTCTCTTTTAACTGCCCAGTGTAGTAATCAGCGGGTGGCATGTGTTTGTTAATGCACAGCATATGCTTTAGTGCACATGGTACAGATAGTGTTACAGAACATGACTGATTGTTTCCTCCTTCAAGGCTTTATCCCCTTGCGACTCAGAGCAGAAATATGGGAATACTGTACAAAATAGTACTCAGTAGTCAGACGGAATGTGTGTTCGGTTTACGCTCGCCCTGTTGTCATGAAATGTGAGTGAGCACATTATCCTATAAAAAAAAAAAAACATGCAAAATATCATTGTTGCACAAAGTTCTGCTTTACTTCTCTACCATTACCTATTAACATCAATGACTTGTGTGTTCACTGTTTTTAATATCACACTGGAATCTGTGTGAAACTTCTGTGTCCAACATGCTGAATGCAGACAGATCGACACCAGTAGCTAAAAGTCTCTGATCTTTTTGGAAGCCGCCCGATACCAAAAGAGCAGCTCAAAATAAATAGGAGATCATAAAGAGATAAAGATTTTTTTTGGCTGTAACATGTTCAGAAACAAGTCATGGCCAGCATATCACAAAGAGTCAGACAGTTCATTCAGATAAAGCCACGTTTGTTCCCATGATATTTAAATGCCATGTGCTTTTCTGTTTGCTTGATTCGATGAATGCTTCATAAAAGATTCCACTTTATGGATTTGCATTGGATCATTTCAAAGTTACAGTGATCCTGAGCGAGCTAAAGTTGCTCGTTCCAATGCGTCTGTCTGTCTAACATGCAGTTTCTATAGGTGGGTCAAATTTCTGGCTAAACATCAGCTGAGGAATAACTTGACTAGTTGTAGATAGTTATATTAGTTATACATATTAGTTCCTACTCATATGTAGAAAAATAGAAAATGCATTACAAGAATGTATCAGAAAGCTAGAGGATAATGCTATTTTAAAAAAATTATAATAATCTGGGCAGTTATGCTAAGGCCTCAGTTTGTAATTAAATATTTAATATTTAATTGAATATTTAATATAGAAATGCATTTTATACATTCAGTTAACACAGATTGTAGTGAATAAAACTCAAAATAAACAAATAGATATAATATTAAATATTTTATATGCTGTATTATGTATAAACATAAAAAGACAAAAATCTATGCAAGTACACACTAATAACAGTATAAATAATACTAATTAATAATAATAATAATAATAATAATAATAATAATAATAATAATTATAGTCTTAAATAGCTTCAGTAATCCCAGGCCTTCCATGTTGTGTAAAAAAGCAGAATACTTCTGAATCAGTTTTGCTTTATCAGTGTGTTTTACTTCTTTCACCACTTTACCAATAAGCGGAGATCCGTTAACATTTTGTCCATGCTCTCTTTAGGTGGTAAACAGCCTTTCCAGAGAAGCAGAAGTGGTGTGCCACAGTGATAAAGTTTATCAGTTGTTGGGAGTGCTTCCAAACTCACGCCACTAAATACACTCACGCTACTAAACACACTTAAATACTATCTCAGTATAGTCGCACGTGGAACGTTTCATGCACCAGTCAGTAAGAAGAACGGTCAGATACAGGCTTCACCTCCATTTCCATTCAAATGCAGTCATTTCACGACTGAACAGTTTTTGTTGTTGAGGCCACGTTCAAGTAATCACTCTTCCATCTGGGAGTGCATAAACGGCCTCTCGAAAGTGCCCTTCCATTTATTGTTAATCAACACGCTGCCGGAGCTATTACCAGTGACGCACACAGAGGTCTTGACCCTCACAATTGCTATTTTTGAGGGGGTTTTTTTTTCTTTCATTTCCTGGCACATCAAACCTCATCCAAAAATGAGTGTCAATAATCAACACCATCTTGAACTGGCTGAACCTTACACTCAGCCAAAACCACTTTCACAGCATCTCTGAAAGCGTTTCTACTCAGTGAAACGCGTTCAACGTGCTCTGGCATCGATTGATCACGAACAGCACAGAGCTATGAACAGCATCCACAAGGCTCGATGTGTTAACACAACGGATGGTGGGTCAGCGTTCAGCAAACAGGCTTTTAACACGGTTGATACAGAGGGCCTCTCGCAGTTCACAGCACTGATTTGATTTCACTCAGCACACGAACAGCTGATGGGGTACGTGCATCCGGAAACTGTGCTACTGACCAATAATGTGACTGCTGTCCTTTTTTTACTTTGCTGGGAAAAAAAAAAAAAAAACAAAGCTGGCAGCAGTGCCATAATTCCAGTCAGGATAAAATCTCTGCTTGTATTAGAAATGTTAAAATCGGAATAGGATGAAACTCTAATGTACTCTGTGTTGACCTTTTATTAACCCCAAGTGAGCATCTGCTTTTTTATATACACGTATATATGATAAAAACAGCTGTTCCTCTAGACACAAATTACAGGTAACATAATACTTGCAGCACAGTGATTAGACAATCAGCAAAATTCAGGACAAATTATTCTGTCATTTCTGCATATGGAAAAAAAAGCTGATTGATTAACTCAGATTGGATTCAAGCTTATTTCTCTCTGAGGTTTAGTGACATCAGTGGCCAAGGTCATATAGTTCTTATAGTTTATGTCATTCCAAACTGAAAACAATGTAAAATCCTAAAATAAAATACACTATTTTAGGATCATTTATGTTTACTAAGGAATAAAATACAATGCTGTTTTCGGAAAATGATTAACAACGTGATGGAGTGGTGGAGTTACTGTTACCAACCCAAAGTTGATTATTTTTTAGTTATATTTAACTACACATTCTGTGACAAGTGGTTTAGTCCTCTTTATCTGTTTCTAGTTACTTTTTAATGTTGTGGAACATCCACAAAACAAGATAGTCATTCCTTCGCCAGCCTCTCTTTTGTTTTTCTTCCTCGGAAAGCACAAAATCCTCTGCCCTGAGATTGCTGACACTGGAGACTCCTTCCATAAATGTTAAATAAACATCTTGTTACAGAAAACCTCACCATACCAATGATTATATGTTATTCAAATGTTGTTTAAATAACAGCATTTAGGCTCAGATTATGTGGATGATTTGAATCACTGCTGTCAGGGCTGCTGTTATTAAAAAAATAAATAAATAAAATAAAATTATTTTTATATATATAAATAAATAAAAATAAATTAATCAACACCTTTTGACCAGAATCAAGAATTAAACAGCGCTGGAGTATATTTATTTAACAAAGAGATTGATCTTTGTTTACTCCTCGGTTTTGGGAAAAAAGTCTTTATGGCGTAACCTTTAAAGAGTGTAAAAGTGTACTTAAATGTAAATTCGTTATAGATTCAGAATGCTGTTTATTTTCTTACTTTCTGTCAATTGAATCAAACCTCCTCCCTCCAGTCTGTGTGTTTCTGTGTGTGTGTATGTGTGTGTGTGTGTGTGTGTATGTGCGTGTGTGGACATTTTTTCCGCTTCATTTCAGCTAGGCAGTGGTCTCTAGGGTTTGCCTGCCTACCCCTCTTTAGCATCTAAGTTAAAGCCTCTCCTCTGCCATTTCTAGGAAAAGCCTTTACTGTTATTTTACTGTAAACTCTTTAGCAATGTACATTTTCACTTTAATCGTTCATTGTGCAAATGTACACATCTCAATTATCTAACTCTGTGGAGCTGTACATGTTGTTTTAATAATAAAAAAAAAAAAAAGCATTAGCCTTGATGCTCATCTCAGGTGCTTTTAAACTGAACGCTGACTCTGTGCCATCGCTTATCTTCAAAGCTAAGGGATAAATAATTAAAAATCTATTAGTTAATCTAATTTGTTTTTAAGCGGAAAAGCAGTTATCATGTCTGAGCCGGCACAGTGACTGAACAGCACAAAACAAGTAGTGTAAATGTTGGACAAATTTAAAATAATAAGCAATGAGCTGCATAAAAGTATACATAACCATTTTCCTCAGCTCACTGCCAAATATATCTGTGAGTGCAAGTAAGTGCAAAAGTTTTCATACCCCTGAAATGAACCCTACAAAATGAAGGGAATGAAAATTATATATATATATATATATATATATATATATATATATATATATATATATATATATATATATATATGTATATGTATATGTATA
>CM075010.1:23067970-23085709 GCA_037576675.1 Pangasius sanitwongsei
ATATATATATATATATATATATATATATATATATAATTATACATAATAATATATATTATTATATATACAACCCCATTTCCAAAAAAGTTGGGATGCTTGAATGCTTGCAAAAGTGAATAAAAACAGAATGCAAAGATTTACAAATCACATAAACCCATATTTTATTCGTAACCTAGCATAGACAACATATGAAATGTTTTAAGTGAGACATTTTACTATTTTATGAAAAATATTAGCTCATTTGGAATTTAATGCCAACAACATGTCTCAAAAAAGTTGGGATGGGGGCAACAAAAGGCTGGAAAAGTAAATAATACTAAGAAGATACAGCTGAAGGAACATTTTAAAACTAAGTGGATTAGTTGGCAACAGGCCAGTAACATGATTGGGTATAAAAAGAGCATCTTATAGAGGCAGAGTCTCTCAGAACTAAAGATGGCGAGAGGTTCACCAACCAGTGAAAAGCTGCTCAGGCGAGTAGTGAAACAATTTCAGAATAATGGTCCACAACATAAAATTGCAAAGAATTTAAACATCTTATCATCTACAGTACATAATATCATAAAAAGATTCAGAGAATCTGGAGAAATCTCTGTGCATAAGGGACAAGGCCGAAAAGCAATATTGGATGTCCGTAATCTTCGGGCCCTCAGACGGCACTGCATCAAAAACAGGCATCTGTAATGGATATCACTGCATGGGCTCAGGAACACTTCAAAAAAATCATTGTCATTAAACACAGTTTGCCATGCCATCCACAAATGCAGGTTAAAGCTGTACCATGCAAAGAGGAAGCCATATATGAGCATGATCCAGAAACGACGCCGTCTTCTCTGGGCCAAAGCTCATTTAAAATGGACTGAGGCAAAATGGAAAACTGTTCTGTGGTCAGACGAGTCCAAATTTGAAGCTCTTTTTGGAAATCATGGACGGTGCGTTCTCCGGATTAAAGAAGAGAAGGACCATCTGACTTGTTATCAGCGCTCAGTTCAAAAGCCACCTTCTCTGATGCATTAGTGCGTATGGCATGGGCAGCTTGCACATCTGGAAAGGCACCATCAATCCTGAGAGGTATATATAGGTTTTAGAGCAACATATGCTTCCATCCAGACGACGTCTTTTTCAGGGAAGGCCTTGCATATTTCAGCAAGACATTGCTGAAACCACATACCACACGTCCTGACCCAGACCTTTCACCAATTGAAAATATTTGGTGCATCATGAAGCGAAAAATACGGCAAAGAGGACCCTGGACAGTTGAGCAGCTGGAATCCTATATCAGGCAAGAATGGGACAACATTCCACTCGAAAAACTCCAGCAACCCATCTCCTCACTTCCCAAACGTATACAAGCTGTTGTTAAAAGAAGAGGAGATGCTACACAGTGGTAAACATGGCCCTGTCCCAACTTTTTTTGTGACATGTTGCAGCCGTCAAATTCAAAATTAACTTTTTTTTTTTTTTGATAAAACAGTACACTACCTCAGTTTAAACATTTGTTATGTTTTCTATGTTCTGTTGTGAATAAAATATGGGTTTGTGCAATTTGCAGATGAAATTGCATTTCACTTTACACATTACATTACACAGTGTCCCAACTTTTTTGGAAATGTATATATTTCATTTACCCAAAATGCTGAAATGGGTTAACGCAATTTTTAAAAAAAAAAGTTTTTTAAGATTCAAATGCCACCCCAGTTGTAGAAACACCCATAAGTACTTTTTCCCACAAAGAAGAGCTTGTGTGAACTAAAGTACTCTAATTTAAACCACTAATTTAAACCTACAATTTATGGTCCAATTTGTAATAATAAACAGCATATAACCACATTTGTGTCTGACCAATAACCCTGTGGAAGTTAAGTGCAGTGAAAAAGACATTTAATTTATTTGTGCTCAGAAAAAAAAAAATGGAGTGGGTTAAAAAAAAGAATTCAATTCATTCACATCTCTAGAGAAAATGGGTAATTCTGTCTCTAAGAGGATAAAATGTGTCCAAAAGATAATGAGACTGTTAAAATAGGGAGAATACCCTGTGTATCATCCACACAGAAATCCGTTTGACAGGGGCTCTGGTTAGCTAATCCGCTTGATTACTGAAAATTCTCATGTTGAATCAATGCCGATTGATCCGTGTTACATTCACCTGATTAGCTTTGTGGGTATTTGAATAGACCAAACCCATAGTGGTTATGTCAAGCTGTAACTGTTGTTTCTCATCATTACAATAGCGCCTACTGAAGAACATTTAATTAGTCGCAGCTTGACTGAAAACTCTGCTCAGTATGCATAGCACACATTTTCTCTACTGATAATTCAAGGATTCGTCTTTTGATGGATGTACTGGCATTGCTAACATTCTGGCATAGGTAAGATTGAGCCGGCGTGATAGAAAGTCACCACTGAAAGGTAATCTCTTTTTCCCTTGCTTTCAGTAGTCAGAGAAAAACTTGCAGGTTAAGCAAGGTTAATCAGTGTTTACTACAGAAATGACACAGGACTAAAGAGCCTATGTGCTGATTCTTCAGAACATGTTTGGTATGGTGAAATCTCATGTTTAATTTATACAGACTGAAGTACTTGTATTACGTTGTTGTGTTATAATTCACTTGTGAATAATTCATGAGATTTGGTTGAATCATTTGTGTGAATAAAGCAATTTGCTTATCTGACAGCTGCCTCAGTGCCATGGAATCTTAATATGAATACTTTGTATTATACGTGCACAAATAATGGTGTATACTGTATATACTGTACGAGCCACCAAATAACCACCTATTATATAATCAGATTGACTTGTTTTCAGGTTTGTTACATTCCAGAAAGATTAGGAAAGATTACTAGACACACTGTCAGAATCTACTATGTAGTTGGGACACAGTGCTGCTGCTAGTCAAAATGGGGTCCTTCAAGCGGCATTTCATTATAATACCCTTTCCAGGAGGATTTTCATTTAATAACGACAAATAAAGAAATGTGAAAAACATGCGTAATGAATGTACCCCATTCAGATGTGCTGAGTTATGCACAGTGCATGGTCTAGTTGTTTTAAAATGGAAATGTTAAACTGAAATCTTGTTTTAGTCAGATATTTGAGAGGATATTTCTTTTGTGAATTTCAGGTGTTTACTGTATATAGACCCATGGTAGAAATATGGGCTTACTTTTTGGAGATCAGTAAGAGAGTGTTTACGTCTGGCTACTGGAGCCTCCTAGATGCATTAGATTACATCCCTAACCCTTAGAGTACTAGTATAACAGTACACTGTGATAAATAAACCCAAAATCGTTATGCCATTAATGTTGTACTAAAAAAATTTTTTTTTAAAAAGGTCTGAAAAAAAAGCATAACTCTAATATGTTAGCTAGCTAACTTAGCTAATGCTTGTGATAAATAAAATCGAGGTTGTGCAGTAGTTATGTATATTTTGACAAAGTTGACTACTGTTATATAATTTGAGTGAGACTATAAAGTGAAATTTGACTCCTTTCGTTACTCAGCTGGATAGCTATGTCAGATTCTCGTAAGATTTGTGTGAGCTTCATTCTAGTGAAGCTTTTTGCTGTATAATGAGGAAACTGGAGTACCTGGAGGAAACCCCCAAAGCCCATATTAGAAACAGCTATGTGGTAAATTATAAAGTTATGTCTAACAAAGTGGATATTATTTAAATAGTCTATGTGTTTTCAAGAGTCATGGCTGGACTTCCTTTCAGTCTAATGATTATCCTGGTTGGGTTTGGGCCGGCAAGGTGGAAATGTTAAATGGGTTCTGCCCTCTAGTTGCATGTTCTCATTTGTTCATTAAGGAGCTCTTCTCTGATTCATCTCGTTTCAAAATTAAATTTACAAATGTGCCCGATTTATACATTTGTCAGTGCTTTACTCAGAATGCCTATAATTGGTGCCAAATGGCGGACTATATTGAACTTTTTAAAAAGTAAATTTCCATTTTAAACTAATGTTAATTAAAAAAAATGTCAGAAGACACTAAAATACTGTATAACATAATGCTTTTGAGGTGCTGTGAGCCATGCTGACAATCTTGTAATAGCACTTCACAGCTAATGCTGTGTGAAGGGTGTTGGGGTGGAACTGACGTGAGATTTGTACTCATACATCATACACCAGCTTAAATATGTCAAACATCTTCGGGCCCCGGCTTTAATCACTGACAGGCGGTCAATTCGGGGAGAGAAAGAATAAGAGAATCATTATGGTCTGTAATGAAAATGGATTTAGGTATGATGGTGTGTTAGTGTTTTTCTTGCCAAACAGGTAAGCCATTTATTTGTTCTCTAGTTTAGTGAGCAATTTCATGGATTGAGACCTTGATGTGGTCAATGGGCTTGTGTTCTTTAGTGAACCTCAGGGTTATGTCAGTGTGAACTTAATGCTCCCAAAAAGGCCTTCCTTGGTGAATAAATATGTGGGTAGAAGTCAGACAAAGAGCAATCCTAAAGACCCCCATGACAATGACAAAAAAGACAAATTTTACTTTGCCAATATTAGAGTTACCAGGAAGCAAGCAATGCCAGTCAATGTAAGTTGATGATGGAAGTTATCATCTTGATACATCAACAGTTTCTTAATGTTGGCTTTATTTAATAGGGCAATACACCAATACTCCAGTGTAACTAGGATCGGCAGAGATAGCGATAAGTCATTGGGCATTTCCAATTTGCAATTTTTTTTTTTTTTTTTATGCAAAAGGTCCAACTTTGATGAAACTCAGAGACAACAGTTCTTTGAGGAACTACTAAAGGCTAACAGCAATCCACTTCATTCTCTTAGGGTTGAAATGCACTTGTTAGTTTAACACTTTTCCACACTTCTCGACTTACCGATTAGTCCATTATAACTGCTGATATTAGGGACGATTTTTTTATTTGAGATCAGTGTGAACTGATAGCTTTTTAGTGTGATATTATCACAAGGGGGATGAGAGATTTAACTCTCTGCCACTCTAAAGACAAATCGATTGGTAGACTTTGAATGGCATTGATTTTTTTAGGTGATTTCAAGGCAGGGCAGCTGGGTACCAGAATATGGCAGAGATGGTATGGTAACTCTTTTAAATTTCAGAGGCATTAAAGTACCCACAGTGACAGTCACGACACACTCATTGCAGTTCAATTTATAGAATTCAGCATCATTATTCGTATAACCTTTGGCTATAATAATGGAAGAATGAAAGCTACATCCATTACTCACATATTAGACATTCTCAGCAACACTGCTCTGTCTTATGGGCATGCTGTGCAGTCTCAATGATATATAGGCATGTATGTCCTCATAACAATTTATATGTTCCTATAACCAATGACAACCAATGGACTTTTGATTCAGACTTTGTGAATGGCCACACTGTATAGAAGCATCATTATTTCATCAAGGTCATGACAACTAAATAGATGACCTTAATCACTTTCTCTCTCTCTCTCTCTCTCTATCTCTCTCTCACACACACACACACACACACACACACACACACAGAGAACCAGCAAAGACAGCTGTGTATTAATATTCATTATTTATCTGCTAAAATCTGATAAACCAAGCATTTGCATCCTTGTTGGATGTTTGTTTGTTGGTTGCTTTATTTTTGCTGTTTTACTATACTACACTGACCTGTAGCTATCTGCAATGATCTACTATCTGTTTTAGATTTTCTTCCACTTTCAAATAAACTTCACTTGATCCACGAAGCTACCTATGAATAAGCCACAGATGCCAGCACAGCGGATTGCTGTCTGTGGTAGCGATGATTTTATGTTTTTTTTTTTTAACATTATAAATTGAAATTATTAGATAGAATATTCAGAGTATGAATCTAATCACAGTCAATCTGACACCTAATTATCCATCCATCCATTCTCTGTACCACTAATCCTAAATAGGGTCACGGGGAGCCTGGAGCCTATCCCAGGGAATTCGGGGTACACGGTGGGGGACACCCTGGACGCAGTGCCAACTCATCACAGGGCACAATCACACACACACACACACACACACACACTACAGAAATCAGCCTACAAACATGTCTCTCGAGGTTTCGTCCTCATTCTTCCTCATGTTGTCTCACTGAGCTTTTCTTTTCCACTGGCTTTTTCTGTTTGCTTATTAGGGATGTAGTTCTACACTTGGATTTTTTGCAAACCTGCTTATTTTTTTCATGCAACGCTAATAGAGGCTCTGGACCAGATGAAGGTTTAAACACACTGATGGCCAATCTCTGTGCTTGGTTACAGTTGTCATTATATTGGCACAAAGGTTTCATGCAGCAAATAAATGCACACAAGCCTATTCAGGCTAATGGCAGGGACTAATGCAGGATCTGTACTTGCAAATACCATCCACCTGACCTTTTAAATATAAAGAATGCTAAATGAATAGCCAACCTTTGTGCTGGCAGGTCAGCATTTATCAAAACCTGAAGTATTTGTAAGGTTGGAGAAAGGAGATATGAATGACTCCTGTCTCCAAGAGATTTATCGTTAATAAATTCATGTTGTGTGTATCAGTATACATCTAAAGTTTTGCTCCGAGGACTGTATTCATTCTCAAAAGCATGTTCTTGTCTCATCTGTTTCCATCAGGCCCACAAAATGAAATGACACAGACGGCATGATGAACATGCATCACCTGATGGGTGCAATGTTTCAGTTTTTCTGAATCACACAGAGTTTGATTTGATCAGCCCTGAGATTTGTTTCATTGTTCAATCAGCCATTGGCCCACTGGGAGCCAAACTGATTTATTTAACTTTTTTTCCTCCCTTTTGTAAATTGTCTTTTCTCCCCATCTGTAAATGTGACACTGACAGAATTGAATTATTGTGAAATTTGTGTATGCTTTGAATACAGAGAACATTTGTTAATAAAATGTGTCATGTGATACAGCAAAGGCCAGGAGATTCAGTATCTTGGAAAGGATCTTTCTGTCAATATTGGCTGTGGTGCAATCATACAACACTGTTGTTATGATATGTCTGAGGATTGAGGATTTGATTAATATCCTGACTCACTCCTTCTTTAAATAACTCAACAATAGGTTTATAATTGATTATATTTCCTCCGACATTTTGCAAAGCTGCATGCTGCAGTAGCAATACAGGGCTACATCACACCATAATTATCATTATACTATATAGTAAAAAAGTGAATATCACTTTGACCACATTCAATCAAAAATATTTAAAAAATTATAGACACTTTAGGAAACATGGTTCAGATCAATAGTACAATCCTGTAGTAGTAATTCTCAGGCAGAGCTTTGTCAGAAGTGACAAACAGAATTGACGAAAAATTTCTATACAAACATCATAAGCTAGCTCAGATACATCAGGCATGAAAGAAGTTCAACTACATGGTGATTGGCAGGCCCTGCGGCCAATCAGGAGAGAAAGAACATGAGCGCGCGTGAGAGAATACACAAAGCAAATGGGTGAGTGAAAGAGTCTGACAATACACTGTAGAACTCATGATAGTGGCTAATAACTAAAGGGAGGTATCTTTTTTAAATGTTCTTCTGTGTATTTTTGTATTTCAAACTTGGCTATATCAGGCACAGGCACAATATGTACAGGCACATTACACTGTTTTTTTTTTTTTTTAAATTTTTATATAGCTCATGTTTATCATAATCAAAGGTTCCCAGAGCCTATGTAGCAGAGATTACAGGGCGCAACCAAGAGGTTCTGCTCTTTTATCTGGTACTCTGCAAAGCGTACAGTTTGTTTTCATGTTGTTTTTTTTTCATAATTCTTCTAAATTCTTGCATCCAGCAACTTTAATGTATTTTAACTTAGTAACAAGAAATGAAGTTACTCCATTTCACTTTTGGGTCTATAGATGGCTGAAATCTACACCTACAAAGGCCATCTATTATAGTTGTAATTAAAATGAATTGCATTGTGACATCCATGTGTATTTATCTCTCTCTTTATGGTGCCTCAGGACGTACAAACTGGAAAAAAAAAATGCTTGGCTATGTGTGTGCTGGATAGGAAATGGGTAGGATTATCTGCAGTCTCTTTCCATTTTTGTAGACAAGGAATTTCCCAGTGTATTATATCAGGGTGGGAGATGATTGTGTCTGATGGATCAAAACCATTATATATGGTTCATGAGTGACCCGAGATGAGGTCAGTGAGCTTTTGGGTTTTGCGAAGGAAGGGAAAAATAATGTCTACAGATTATCATGTGAGCTGTCTTCATACTGTTTGTCATTTTTCTTATAGTTATAATCTCTTATAGTTAGGATTCAGACTTGGAAAATGAATAGAAGTGGGCCTGTCTTCAAAATGTAATAGAACACATGAATACCACTTACTTCCTTCTTCCTACTCGAAGGCTTTCAATATATGGTTTTTAAAGTCATTCAGAGCTGCTCTTATTTCTATGTAAGGACCCAGTGACACAACACATTTCAATATGTACAGGCAGAAACTACTGAATGAATTTAGCTATTAGTTCATTTACTGCTTGTTCTTTTTATTATATGGAGTATAATGTCAAGAACTAACATGGATTTGCACCTTTCAGTTACTCCATGCCCTTAGTCTTCTCACAGTGCAAAGGCTGAATATCTTTGCTGGTATTGAACGCTGTTAGAACTTCTTATACAAGTGCACAGAAAGTGAAAAAAAAAAAAAAAGCTCCTGTTAGCTCCTGCCCTGGGAGTGAAACGTGTTTTAGTGGTGGTCTTATAGTCGGGCATCCTTCCATCTTCGGGAGACAATGGCGAGGCTTCCAGTTTTGGTCTTATAGTGGTCAGCAAGAAAATCATTACTTTTAGCTCAACGTTAATTCACACAACGTTCTTGAAATTCCCATCAATAATCAAAGCAGCTCTATTGCAGATCAGAATGCAAAGTGTAAGCACTATTTTTTTTTTTTTTTTTATCCGAGGTTGCATCAAGGAAGTGTTTATGTAGGATGGTTTGTGTGTGTGTGTGTGTGTGTTCTTCAAGAACATGAAATATTCTTTTCTGAGATCAAAGAGGAAGCAATTTGCAGGTCTTGCTTTTTGGAGCAAAAGCAAGCCCACTCTGGCCATTATGAAGTGTGTGACAGCTCATACCTCTAACAGCTTGGCCTGGCACTAAACCCCTTTCAATAGCTAGCCTTGACTCAGCTATTTGAGCATAAAACATGCACCCAAACATGCATAGTCAGTGTGTTATACAGTCATGGGGAAAAAGAAAGTACACCCTCCTTTCATTTTATGTTTTTATTTATCAGGGCTGAAATAACAATTGTGCGGTCCTAACCAACTCCTGTAAACAAATAAATAACCTCAGTTGACAGCAAAAAAGCCACAACAGATTTCAATATGTAGTCATTTTTTCCTAAAAAGTAAACCAACATTCAGAAACCAGGTGGGAAAAAAATAAGTACAGCCTATAATTTAGTAACATGTAGAACCACCTTTAGCAAAAATAACTTGAAGTAAACATTTTCTGTAGGAGTTTATCTCACTTTTTGGAGAAATTTTGGCCCACTCTTCTTTGCAACATTGCTTCAGTTCATTGATGTTTGAGGACATTCGTTAATGCACAGCTCTCTTAAGACATCAGCATCTCAGTGGGGTTGAGGTCTGGACTTTGACTTGTCCATTCCAACACGCTAATTTTTGTCTTCTTTAGCCATTCGGATGTCAACTTGTTGGTGTTCTTGGGTTCATTGTCCTGTTGTATGACCCAATTTCAACCCTGCGTATGATATAGACACACACCTGAGTGCTCCAGAGCACGAAACTGGCAAACTGCTTTTATAGAGGTAGTCACACTTCTTGATGATTAACTAATATTGTGCATTTCATTAGTAACACCTGGCTGCTAATTACTCTCTTAAAAATTGTGGAAGTAGGAAGGGTGTACTTATTGGGAAACTTTTTGGGAAAAATGACTACATATTGAAATCTGTTGTGCTTTTTTTTGTTGTCACCATTTGTTTATATATAGAAGTTGTTGAGGACCACACAATTGGTATTGAGGCCCTGATAAATAAAAACATAGAATTGAAGGAGGGTGTACTTTCTTTTACCAATGACTGTATATCAAGTTGTCTGGGAATAACACTGGGCAATATCTAAAAAGTAACAATATGTGAATCGTCATACTTCCCCCAGCTCTCTCTCTCTCTCTTTTTTTTAAAGGAACTACTAATCACATTTTGTGAATGTTTGAAGCCGGGAGGAATCAAAAGTAAATTCTGCCAGTGGTTATGGAAAATGACTTAACCTCCAACATAATGATGTGAAAACAGAAAGCAGGAAACGCTGTAGTTTTACCCACTGTACAAGCTGAGCCAGTGGCTTTTGCATCTTGGAAATAGTTGGGGAATAGTAATTGAATAAAATGATATTTTACCAAAAATAAGAACCACTAAGTGTATTATAGAAGGTGGAAAAAACAGTAACAACAATTTGTTCCTGTAATTTATTAAAGTGTACTCTCAATTTTAATAATCTCACTTTAGTCATCTTTTCAAATTAATAATGCGTTCCATCTGTTTGTCAGTGAGTCATACCTGGAATGTAGATCTATACTACATAAAGTACTGTGTAAAATCTTAGGCCTATTACCTTATTTTTTTTTTTTTATTATCCTTTTTTTATTTTTTAGTACAAACTTTGTTATAAACTTTTATTTTATGACCTCTACATTATCGTCAGTACAAAAACATTTTAGATTTCCAAGCATTGGTTTTCCAGCACAAAATTAAATGCTACAGAAAAACGTTTGTATGTCAGTAAAGAAAGCAGCAGATTACGTGAGACCACTTTTCAGACAAAAATGAAGGCTGCTGGGTTTTGCTGCAAAAATAGAAGCAAGTGCAACAGTCAGACAGTCACACAGTCTCCAGAAGAACTGTGGCTGCTTATGCAAGATGCTCAGTAACACTTACAGCTCATTTCAAATTGCTCAAATTGTACCTGAGAAAACTATTTTTTTTAAAGCAAAGTTTCCTTAAACCAAATATTGATTTTGCTTCATTTATTACTGTTTACTGCTCTGCATAGTATTTTATAATGTAGAAACATTTAATTTCATTATTATGGAAGGCATCTTTGCTCTATAGCATTTCTTTGTATGTGCCTAAGACTTTTGCACAGTACTGTACAACTATAGCACATCCATACTATATACAACTATAGTTCTCAGAGTCCTTCCCTGAAGATGTTGCTTGCTTTTCTTCACTATTGCGAGATGTCTATACACTTCCCATACATTCAGCTATTTGGAGCAAAGTTAGGAAAATAGTATGTTCATTCCCTAGCTAAGCCTCTAAGATGCAAACAACATTTTTTTTTTTTTTCGGGCAAGCCGCAATGATGCAGTCAGTTACTCAGACTCTTAAGCAACAGGGCTAATTTACTTACTCCCACAACATTTGTGACACTTCTTTCTTCTCATTGGCACACTGTGTTTTCTAGGGAGGCTGAGGATGCTCCACCACTTTTCATACTCTTTAAAAGAGGACATTATGTTCTTCTTGGAATGAGTCAAAATATAAAAGGACTATTCAGCAAATTGCAGTTACAAAGCCCAAAAGTCCACATTAATACTTTTCCCCCTAATGTGTCACAGAGCTTCTTTAGGCAAGAGAGGATGTGTTTTATTTTAATTAGTGGTGCTCTTCAGATCCAAAATGTTTTGTTGGTTTAATAAAAAAAAGGTGGAACAACAGATTCACAGATTTATCGCTTTATCACTGCCACTTGACTGTGTTTCTGTCTTCCTTTATATAACTGGCATTTGATTCAAAACCTGATCAAAACCTGCATTTAAACTTCTCTGCCTAAATCAATACTCAGCAATTTACTATGGTTAAGCTGCCTGTTGGGGGCTGCCTTCTAGGCTCTGTGTCTTATTGGGTGCAAATGGACCACCCAGTAAACTCAAACCATTATGGTGGCGATGGTGGCTTGCAATGTTCGATCTTTAATCTCACCACTATGAGTAATGTGTTTTCTGACACTGTTTCACCTAACTCAACTCATATGAAAAGATCTGAAAAGTTTAAGGTTAGGTTCCCTTTCTTATAAAATCATGCAAAATCCCTTTGCTCAAGATTAGACAAATTTCTCATGAGGTTAGTAAACTGGTAAAACAGTTAAAGATAAGGAGATATGATAAGTGCATGCAGTCAAATAAACATTTCCCAAAGCTCTCCACCTGGAATAGGTACAGGTCCTGGAGCAGATGAAATTAGCCTGATTCTTCCAGACAGATTTTTACTCAAACAGCAAATTCTTCAAACCACTGGAATCACTTGGATGGAAACCACTGGAATCACCAGCAAATGACTCTATGAGCTCTAACGAAAATGAAGTAGCATAATAGTCATTAATGGTGCTCCATGTGAACTGAAACACTGTGAGGCATGACTGACTCAAATGCAATATGATATTTTTAAGCAGCTACAGATTCAATATTGTATTACCTTGGCCAAGGTTGTGGTGGATTTGGGAACTCTCGGTGCAAGACAGGAATACACCCTAGATGGGACGTCAGACGATTGCAGGGTGTCTAGGGGCAGTTTCACACTGCCGTTTTCTCCAGACTTGGGGCCATTTGTTCAGAGAGTTCAAAATGTTTGGTGCACTGTGAAAGTGGAGTGGTCCAGACAACCGAACCCTGGTCTACTAGTTAAGTATTTCGGACCAAATGTTTGTGGAAGCTAAGTGATTGGTTCAACTTGTTATGTTGCTTCTTGTTTCAAGGTTTGTGACAGTAGTGAAATGAGCATACCTATTCAGACATGAGGAAAATGTGTAAAACTCCACACAGACAGTAACCCAGGCTCAGGATCAAATCCTGGAGCTGTGATGAACCAGCACTAGCTGCCACCTTTCACCTACAAAGTTGATTAGCAAGAGCCATCTGTGCAGTTCTTTTCATTATGTCTCCAAAAATGTCTCTTAAAAAAATTCATGTCTCTTTAAAATGTCTCCAGGTGGTTTTCACACACTGTATAATTTCTGTGCATTTATGTACTCTGCATAGGCCACAACTTTGATTAGGCTGTTAAGGAGAATAGCCACTATGTACTGGTTATGAACTGAGATGTACAGATCCTGGGGCTATAGTCCACTTGCTCCTACATCCCTTCTTGATACAGGAGACAGAAATATTACTTTTCTTCCCATCTAATGAGTGCATAGCCATTTTCTCATGAATCCTATTGGAAGAATTGACCTCCAAGTGCTTTTAACAGATTAACCAGTGCACTAGAGCGCTGGTACATTAGCTCAGGTGCTCTGAAAGCAGCTTTTGCTTTTGGTATATGTGTGGTTGTGTAAGCACACAGTAAGTGAAAGTAGGGGCAGGATAGAGCCCTAATTTCAAGGTGCTAATGGCTTTCCTGTGATCCTGAGTAATTACCCATATTGACAATGCCTGTTGGTGAAAACCAGTTAGCACATTACATGTCCTCTCAGCTGGATTTTAACAGACACTCAGGGCTGTGACTATACCTCTAATTATACAGCGCTGAAGGAAACAGGCATAAAAATGAGTCGCATATGAAGGGAGAAAACAGTTTTGTCAGAAAAGGGAGTTAGAGAAGAAGGAATGGAAGAGAGGACCCTGACCATCACATCTATATGTGGACCCTCCCCAAACTGTTGCCACAATGTTGGAGGCACACAAATGTCTAGAATGTCTTTGTATGCTGTAGTATTATGATTTACCTTCACTAGCACTAAGGGGCCCAAACCTGTTCCAGAATGCCAATGCCCCTGTTCACAAAATGAGTTCCATAAAGACATTATTTGCCAATGTTGGTGTGGAAAACCTCGAGTGGCCCACACAGACCCCTGACCTCAACCCCACAAAACACCTTTGGGATGAATTGGAAAGCAGACTAGACCTTCTTGTCTGACATAACTGCTCAACCTCACTAGTGCTCTTGTGGCTAAATGGGCACAAAACTCCATAGCCATGCTCCAAAATCTAGTGAAAAACCTTCCAAGAAGAGTAGAGGCTGTTATAGTTGCAAAGGGTAGACCAACTCCATATTGATACCCATGGTTTTGGAATGGCATGTTCAACAAGCACATGTGGATGTGATGGTCAGGAATCCACATACCTTTGGTCATATATTGTATATAGGAGCTTTGAAAGGTTCAACCAAAACTGTGATTCAGTACAATAATAGAAAAAAAAACAACACCACAGGAAGTAAAAGGAACCTCAAGATAAAGAAGCAGACTGATCTGATTGAGGCTGACATGGCAACAGTGGCATTCACATTAGGCTTGACTTGATGAATAGTGTGTAAAGTCATGGATCTTGTAAGGTCTTTAATTAACTCTGAGAGGTCAGATCCTCCATTGACATCATTGTGTCTTCCATCATTCGTACTTTGTTAGCATTTTGTCTTTTATCCTTTGTCCTTTTGTGTGGTACGTGGTGAATGAGTATTTGCATTATAATGATGTGAGTGTGTGTAGGCTTCATCACATGGAAGATTACATGACGCCGAAAGAAACACAATGAACCAAATTGTTTTTGGCCTCATTATCAGAAACATACTATAAATAGGAAAAGAAGTTTCCTAGTGCTTGTCATGTATAAGTTAGGTTCAATTCACCATAGAACACAACTGGTAGGCTTGCACACCCACCATTTTCATTCTGACTACATAATGACATGTATTTTCACATATCCACAGGGAATGACATACAATAATGCTTGCAGCAGTTATTTTCTCAAACCAGCACTCACAAGTTGTTATACTGATTCTGTGATGTGCTAAGTAGACCCATTGTGTTATTAGACTATCTACTGGCACCTAAAGTAGAGGAGTGAGCCTCAATCAGCTATGTCCAACTGCTATAATTTTTCCTATGTGGATATCCAACCTGTAATATTTGATTTAATATCTGGTATTAATAGAATTGGAGGAAAGAATCAGTTTTATATATCCATAACATACCCATGGTTGCAGATACAGACCATTAAGGCTGTGCACATAAGAAGCACAATTTTTCCCTATCATCAGAAGATTGCGAGTTCATATCCCAACGATACGACCGGCCAAAGTGGCCAGGAGACATTACAGTTAGAATAAATTGCCATGTTCTCTCCATCTGCTTAGCACCAGGTAAATAGACAATCATTGGTCGGTGTCTGTTGGACAGACAGGATTGGAATAGTATGAGAACAGCAATTCAAAAAGATGTAGTGGCTTTACATGTCTTTGAGGAATCATGTGATAGCACTTACTTCCCTTCTGGGAAGGGTAGCTCTCATGCAGTGAGCAAGACTTTGATGATTGGGCTGGACAGAGTTTTGGAATAGAGTCACAGGACTCCAGTCACGAAATTGATGACATCTGACTCGATAAATACTGTGACTTTGACTTTTTTTTTTAAAACCACCCGTGACTCAATCAGGAACACACTTTTAGTTCTGATTCTAAGTTAGCTAACTTTATTTACACTACTTTGTTGTATTTTTTTTGATGTATAGTTGCACTGTTGTGTGTCATGGTTATCTATGCATGAGCTGAATAGTTTATTGGAAAGGTAGTAAACAAGTATTCATTATTTATACTTATACCACTGAGCTGTTGAATTTTCAAATCTTACTGATCCACATTCAAGATTAAAAACTGCAATTTGTTATGGTGAAGTTTTCTGTAAGGAGATGTTTAATTAGCATTTCTGGAAGGAGTCTCCACTGTCAGCACTTTGTAATAGTGATAGGTAAAGCTGTAACTTTTTCATCACATGAAAGTCTTTAGGATTGACAGCTTTGCAGTTTCTCTGTAACAAGCTGCTTGGTAACAAGGAATGACTGTTTATAGTTCATACCGTAAGTGATAATGGGAAGTTGTTTCTCAAACTTTCCACAACATTAACTGTAACTATAAACAGATAAAATGAATGACGTCGTCCTGTAATAAATAAAAAATTGTTAGTGGTGGGAAATTGTTGTGGTATAATAGGAATAAATCACTTCAGGACATGCTGAAAACAATCCATCCCAAATTCTCCACCCCATCATTGATTATTTTCCTATAACAGCACACCATTGTTTTTTATTCCTTATAATTTTTTTTGCAGCCATACAGTTAAGCCGATTGCGGTGAATTTTCAAATGCCATTAAATTGGTTGAGGAACACATTCTAACAAGATCTTAGAATTACAGCCTTCAGTTTCAAGACTTGAGACTTACTTGCATGGGATTGTAGTTACTGATGTTACTGAATAATTCACAGTAGTTACTGTATAATATGTTTTAAAATGAATGAACTTAATAATAATATGGGAATTTAAAGGGTTAAAAAGGATGTGTGCCTTATTTTCCTTATTTTATTTTTCTTATATTTCCTTTTTATTATTTCTTCTTATTTTTCAACTTTGTTTGATGCCATTTATACCCCAGTTATTCATTTTTTTCCCCACTCTCATTTGTGGCATGACTCAGAAGAGTGCAACGTTGATTGTAGCTTATTGACAAAGATCAAGAAGCAGAGAGTGGATATGCGGCGTTTTTTTGATCATCCCTCAAAACCTGATCTGTGTACGCAAACCTCTGCATTCGTTCATGTTCCGTGATGTGCACTCATTTTTGTGTAAATAACAAATAGACTCTTTAGGGCCAGTCTACGTTTACCAGGGCGCATGAGTCATTTGCGAAAGTAATTTGGCTGATTTGTGGCCTTGTTATCAGGAACAGATGAATAGTTCAGACTGTGCGGAGATTAAAAGCAGCACATAGACAGGTTCCTTTATGGCACTGCTGATGTGTTGTCGCCATCCTATAAGATATGGAAATAGGACTTCTTTACAACTGAAACACAGTGAGTCTTAAGTGACTCACAAGGAATCTGGCATACGGTTAACCACCTGCAAATGGAACTAGGGTGGAAGTTTTAAATATATGAAGAACAGTCAATGAAACTATGGAATAGTTTCATTTGGTCTTAGATTGTCATTTTATATTTTTTTATACTGCAAGTAAGAAAGAACATTCATTTTGCAAAAAAAAAGAAAAAAAATGAATGAAAACATATAGATTTGTAGATGTTGTTAACAAGAAACATAGTAAGTAAAGGGAGATTTCCCAGATAAAAAACTGAGATCTTTGTTGACACGTAAACAAAATACATGATTAAGCAATTTTATACCACAGCACTGTTGACTCCTTGATTCTGATTTTCTATAACAGATTAAGATATATACACTATATGGCCAAAAGTATGTGGACACCTGACCACCCCGTCCCATTACAGATTTAGTCTCCCTTTGCTGTTATAATAACCTCCACGCTTCTGGAAAGGCTTTCCAGTAGATTTTGGCGTGTGTCTGTTGGGATTTGCCCATTCAGCCACAAGAGCATTACTGCTGTCAGGCACTGATGTTGGGCGAGAAGGCCTGGCACACTGTCAGCATTCCAGTTCATCCCAAAGGTGTTCAGTGGGGTTGAGGTCAGGGCTCTGCGCACACCACTCGATTTTTTTCCACACCAACCTTGGCAAACCAAGGCTTTATGGAACACCTTTTGGCCCTTTATTTTCAGTGAAGGGGACTCTTAATGCTATAGCATACAAAGACATCCTAAAAAATTGTGTGCTTTCAACTTTGTTTGGAGTTTTCAACAGTTTGGAGAAGACCCACATATCAGTGTGATGGTCAGGTGTCCATATACAGTCAGGTCCATAAATATTGGGACATCAACACAATTCTAACATTTTTGGCTCTATACACCACCACAATGG
>CM075010.1:23085809-23126261 GCA_037576675.1 Pangasius sanitwongsei
TATATATATATATATATATATATATATATATATATATATATATATATATATATGTATATGTATATGTGTGTGTGTGTGTGTGTGTGTATTAACAGGTGTAACAAAAATTTAAGATAATACTGCTGAAAATCACAGTGATATCAGTTTAAAGTATTCCCACTTTCATAACTGTCTATAGTTAACCTCTGTTATCCTCTCTATGGTTATTATCTAATCATCTTTTGAATCTCAGTATTAAGTAATATTCAGGTCTCAGTCTTTTTGAGAGTTTAAGGACAAGAGGGTTGTGGACACCTTTGGCTTCTTGTGGTTCTTTCTTTTTTCGATTTTTCTGTTAAGTTTGCCTTTTTTTTTTTTTAGATA
The DNA here is from genome assembly GCA_037576675.1 of Pangasius sanitwongsei. NCBI lineage: Eukaryota > Metazoa > Chordata > Actinopteri > Siluriformes > Pangasiidae > Pangasius > Pangasius sanitwongsei. Next base: position 23,086,173 of record CM075010.1, read on the forward strand.
GTTGTCTTGATAGAATCCTTTTTTATTCAGTTCTATTTTGTAGATAAATTGTTTCACCGGAAAACACGGGTAAAGACAACTTGGACGCAGCTGTGTCTTCCCAGCCTTCAATTTTTTGATTTAAATCTCTTTAATTTATGTATTTTTCAGCTTGTAGCCCTGATCCGAGGATAAGGTGTTTCATACATGTCCCATGAAAGGTCAGTGTCATATTAATCATGATTAAATCTGATAAATGTGTAATATAAATATTTAGATGAAGGTCATATTTACACTAAGTGTTCCTTCTTGCTACAGTTCATATATTGAAATGAATATGCTGAATACGTGCATAAATGTATGCAAGTGTACCTTTTGAAATGTTGCCAAGCCAAATTAAGACAGCTAGAAGCTCATTAATAGAAGGAGGTGTTTTTTGGGTTTTTTTTTTTTCAAAAATAATATATTATGATTATAATGAGTTTGAGTGAAGTGCTGTGAAAAGGTTGTTGTTGTTTTTTCAAACAAACAAAAAAAAAAGTTTTACTTACAACTCAGTCTCCGTTTCAGAGAAATCACTGAAGTGTGTGCTGCCGTTGGAGCGTGCAGGTCCTGGCGATGGCTTTTCACTCTTGTAGCTGCTCTGACTGCTTCCTAGACTTTCATCCCCATCGTCCTGCGGCACAGGATCTGGCTTTGTCCCTCGTGAGCTGAGAGGCTTCTGGAAAGCTCCATTCATGCCTGCTTCTGTCAAGCCCAGAAAACATGGACATCGAGTCCTAAGCTCCTTATAAAGGTAGTTCATGCTTGGCATTTGCAGCCAAGGACATCCTAGAAGGCTCTTGAACGCTGTACGAAATTCTTTGCTTCTGCAGTAGATTATGGGGTTGAGGCCTGAATTGATGTAGCCCAGCCAGTTTAATAATCGGAAAACATCTGATGGTATTAGGTCGCGATTATAGGTGTAGATGATGTTGGCTACAAAGAAGGGCAGCCAGCAGAGAGTAAAGCATCCCATGATGATACCCAGTGTCTTCAAGGCCTTGTGCTCTTTCACAACGCTTAATTTAGATGGCCTTCGTCGGGAGGATTTCCGTTTACCTGTGGAAGTACTGCCACTGCTTATAGTCGATGGTAGGTTGTTGTTGCCATTGCTGGCTGCATTTTCATTCTGGAAACGCTGCCGGCTCTTCCCTATTAGCTGCACCTGCCTTGTAGCAATGACAAACACCTTGGTGTAGACAAAGATCATGATGACTAGAGGGATGTAGAATGAAATGCTTGATGATACAATTGCGAAACCTTTGTTGGTGATGAAATCACAGCATTTGCTCTCATTATAGCAAGCTTTAGCTTTATCATCATCAGCCCTCCAAATGTTGGTCATAATGGGGGGGAATGACGTGAGAGCAGACACAACCCACACTAAGCATACAATCAGTCGAACCCGCCACTTGCTAAGCAGCACTTTGTGGCGTAGGGGTCTTGTGATCGCGATATATCGGTCCACTGCGATTGCACAAAGTGTCTCAATGCTGGCAGTCACACACAAGACATCTACCGATGTCCATAACTTGCACCAGTTATCACTAAGCTGCCAATCGCCTGTTATGACAATGGTGGCACCAAGCGGTACCACCATAACCCCCATGATGAGATCTGCACATGCCAATGACATGATGAAGATGTTGGTTACGGTCTGTAGCAGAGCTGTCCTTGCTATTGCAATGATGACCAACAGGTTGCCCAAGATGATGATGATGACGATGATCACCACGGGAATCAGGAATCTATAATCTGCGCCACTGTTACTGTCACCGTTGGTGGAAGAATTGCTGTGAGGTGGAATATTGGTGCTGTCCATCTTCGTGGTTTAAAGGAACATACAGACTAAAAGCTAACTCTTAGTTTTGAAGTTTAGAAAGTGAACAAATCCCAGCGATGAGTGAAATGGCATTCCCAATATGTGTTATGGCCCCAAATGCGTAGGTTAGAACACAGACGGTTTCTTTGGCATGAATTGCGATCCTTTAGACTGAGTCTTGATTTGACAGAGACATGCTTGAGCGATCATATGACCTTAAGATACCACAGTATCTCCAGGAACACAATATATGATTCCTATTTACTTCACCATCATTCATCCTGAAGAATTCATCTGTGCCGCTGTGGAGGTGAAGCAAAAAAAAAAGTTCATGCAGTGGATGTTTTGTAGATCTTCTAGATGTCTCGAACAAAAGTTCAAAAAACTGTTGAAGAAACACTATGTGTTGGCTGAAATTAGTCCTTGCGTGACAGTAGTGTGGAGAGGCATGAAAAAAGTGTCTTCACTTGTTTTTAGAAAAAAGATCTTCATTTATCCAGAAGAAAGGCAGATAAGCACTCGTCCTGTAGGCGTAGTCCATTTGGTTGGGATTTGCTGTTACTGCCTTGAGTGCAATAAAGTGAAGGTGCTTCGACTGCCAAAGCTCAAAGAGCATTGACACTCCTGCTCCGAATATACGAGTGAAATGTGGCACTGCACATTCGTTCTCTCTCGCTCTGTTATTCCCTCCCACTCAATGTTTCTCCCACCTCTCTCTCTCTCTCTCTCTCTCTCTTGCTCTCGCTCTTTCCCTCAGTAGATGTAACATTCAGCGTGGAGTATTTCACTTGGGGAGGGGTATGTGCAGGGTGATGAAGACAGCTGTGAACTGTGCCTATGTTTCTTCCACAGCCCAATGCATACATGACCAGTTAAACAAGGCTGGTGTGTCACAGATTATTTATTTTACTCTTGTTGATGTATGGACCTCATTTACCTCAACTTGATTAAAAAAAAACTTTGAAAGTGCCTTTCCTAGAGCAATGAAAAAATATGCTTCCTTCACAGTTTCAACATCATTTATGTTTCGTTATCTGCGGACTTGACAGATTATAAATTTATCGCCCAACAGCCACAACTGTATAGACCTGTTCACCTGCTGCCTGCTGAGAGCTGTTTGTTTTGCATCACACTAATTTAACTAGTTATCAATCAGAAGCTGTCACACATGTGTCTGAGAAATTGTCAAACTCTGCTAATAACTGTTGTACAACCAAACGTAGACTGCTTTTGCTTCTTTGATTTTGTGTTTTTCTTTCACTCTCTGGCCTGCTATATTCTTCAGGATAACTTCTAATAATTCACAATGCTATAAAAGGACCATTAATGAATCTTTTAACACAGCGCCATTGAATTCTCTAATTGTCTGAATTCTGATTTGACAGAAAGTGTTACATTTCCTATAACAGCAGCTCTGACAAAAATTCTGGCTGCAAGGTGTATATTATTGTGCTCGTTGTAATACATTAGCATTTCTATAGTAACAGCTAATTCACAGGGATTTGTATGAGGACAGTCCACATAAACAGATTTTAAAAATGTGCGTAATTGTTGTCTGTGAGGAGATGTTTATTTATCAGTTTCAAAAGGAGTCTCCATTGTCGGCGCTTTGTAACAGTGAGATGTAAAGCTGTAACTTTACGTTTCCAGATGAAGTCTTCATGACATCATGTTTTGCGGTTTCCCAGGAACGTCACAAGTGATCGTTTTCTGTCTTATGAATTTATAAAGGAAATTTAACAAAGAGAGGTTGATAAGGGAATTGTTTATACTGTTTATAAGTTTATAAATGATAACATTCCACAACATTAATAGTAACTATAAATGGATAAAAGGTTTTACATTAATCATTAGCATTTGCTTGCTATAGGAGGAATAAAACACTCATGTCTGGCTGCACCCCGTCACACCACCCCATCATTGATTACTTTCCTATAACGGCACACCCTGTTGACTTTTATTCCTTACCTAATTCAAACTAACAATAGTTCAAACATACATACGAATACAACCCCCTTTTTCACTTCGCTGTCTTTGTTTTTCTTGTCGGACCTCGTTAGTCACTATACATTGCCATTTTGATGTCACCTCTGATACCAGATTATGATGGTAGCCCTGATGTCTTCAGAAAGACATTCCTGTCTCACTAGTGTTTCAATACAATGGCAGCCACCCCCCGCCCCTCACTCGCAGCACTAAAAATAATTGATGCTTATCAGATCTGCCACTCACGCCAACCCGGCTACAGCCAGGAAGACCAATCAAGGCAGATGGTTGGCATTAAACTGGGCTCAGTGGGTAGTCTTGAAAAGAAAGCCTCGAGTAGTTCCTTCCTTTTTAACTCACACACATGCACATGCACAAAAAGGGCTGTCACTTTTATTTAATACCAAAAACCACATTCAAGTGCAAGTGGCCATTATTGTCCTTTTTTTATTTGACAGGTTTCATGTCAGCGCTGAACAACAAATCATTGTTCTGATGTTTATTATTATTATTTTTTTGAACGGGCACTGTTACACACATTTGTGTGTGTGTGTGTATGTGTGTGTGTGTTTTCACATGTGAACCTTCAGGGCAGGATTTCCTATGCATCAGAAAGTAATTCTGAACTCTGATCTAATCTTCCAGGCACTGATGAATGCTAGATTTCAGCAGAACAGTATGTGCAATACCATGCACTGAATCATGGCCTACATTTCAACACTTAATCCTACCCAAAATGCAGCTAGAAATTTCATCATATCAGTGCCACACCAGTACCCAAGCTGGGAAGATTCTGGCAAAGAGATACAGCCTTCAATCTTTAACAAGAAGTCTGCTTGCCAAAGTAACACATCAGTAAAAACAGGACTGATTTCTGTACAGCTCCAGGGTCTGGATCATGAGCTCAGGTTACTCTCTGTGAGGGATGTCCCATGTGCAACAGTTTTAACACTAGATTAAACACTAGATTCAAACCTGACAGGAATTCTGAGAGGATTTTTAAGTCATACCTACAAATGCTCAATACTGTTAACTCTGGCTAGTTGGCTAACAGAAGCTAACCTGACAGGATTTCTGAGAGGATTTTTAAGCTATACTTATAAATGTTAATTATTGTTTACTGCTATCTCTACCTATTTGGCTAACATAAGATAACCTGATAGGATTTTAAGTCATATTTACAAATGTTCAAATGTTTTTTTTTTTGTTTTTTTTTTTTACTGCAAACTCTAGATATTTGGCTAAGAGAAGATAACCTGACAGGATTTTAAGTCATATTTACAAATGTTCATTATTTCTTACTGCTACCTCTTGGCTATGTGGCTATCATAAGTTAACCTGACAGGTTTTCTGAGAGGATTTTAAAGTTATATTATATTATATATATGAATTATTTCTTACTGATAACTCTTGGCTAACATAAGCTAACCTGACAGGATTGCTGTAAAGATTTCTAAGTCATATTTACAAATGTTCATTATTTCTTTCTGCTATCTATTTGGCTCATATTTCTGATGTTTACAACTAATACTAGATAGGTAGCATTTTCTAACCAGGGTTGATATGATTACTGAGTAAATCTTTAGCAGATTATTACTGTTAATAAATATAACTTAAAGATAGCTGGTTAGTTAACATGAACTAACTTGGATTTCTGCTAACCCTAGCTAGGTTTAACTAAGCTAAACTAAAAGGGTGGTTTTTTTTTGTTTGTTTGTTTTATTTTGTTTTGTTTTGTTTTTTAATGGACATATAAGTCATATTCATCAATGTTCATGTTTTCACTGTTAACCCTTGCTGGGTACTTAGTCATAAATGTTCATGTTCACTATTAACACTAGGTAGCCAAATAACATGAGGTAATATTGCAGGATTTCTGAGGGTTTTTTCTTTCTTTTTTTTAATATGTGAATTTTTGAATGTTGTAATCTTCACTGCTAATACCAATAGCTGGCAAACATAAGCTAACTTGACAGGATTTATGAGAAGAATTTAAGTCATATTGTTATCTTTTGTTTTGTAACTGCTAGCTCTTTGGCTAAATAGGTTAATTTGACAAGAATGCTGGAGTTTATATTCTTCACTCCTTGCTAGATGGCCAATATACGCAAACCTGACAGGATATCTGAGAAAACATTACCATTTTCTGTGCATTTATAAACGGCTTTGAAGGGCAGCAGATCTCAGAAATCTTTGAATGGTGTGTGGAGTAAAAAAATTTTTTAAAAAAAAAGAAAAAAATGAAAGTGAAAGGAAAAAAAAAAAAAACACCACAATCTTATACAGTCTGCTTGTTTTGTTGTGCTTGTGGTGTGTTCCTCTTGGCAAGTTTGCTAGCATAAATTGCCTCTTGTGAAATATAAATACAGTTATGGAGTGTACTTTTTTTTTTTACAAGTAGCCATGACATTAATTGGATTACGTGCACTTCATTTTTTCATCAGGGTCATGTATCGTTCTAGGGATTATTTCCTAACACTGACTACATTACATCATCTCTCACTTATGTGCTTGGTTTGGCCTTCTGAGCAGAGAAGCTGCACGTGCAAGGAAGACCAGAAACATTAGTCTCGTTCTTTCATTATCTTCTGTGTCTGGAAATGCAATTATGTACTACAACAGACAATTAAAATAATATGTAGTTTAATTTACTCAGCATGCCATGGTGTAGGCTAGATCATCAATTCAGAATGCTCTTTATTAAAAGCTAATATGATTTTCTATAACTGTTGTTAAGTGAAATAAGAAGTTTGGATGGATCCTGATAAATCCAAAATGCATTTATTATTTTACCCACAAATCAACAGTCTCACGATTGCAAAGTCATAAAAATTCTCATGACATAACTTGCATGAAATGTGAAACTGGTTGAAGTTAGGGTGTGGAAACCAGTTTGAAGCAGTCAAGATTCATGCAAATGTAAGTTTCCTTATTTTTTGTCCTTCCAGGCTTCAGCAACATTTTTGGATGTTGTTTAGAAATACGCTGCAGTGGCAATCTTATTGTATTTCATGGGTCATTGATAATTTATGTATACACAGCAGAGCTGGTGCAAATCACCAGATTGTGATTGTGATTTGTCAATTGTTGAGAAGGGGCAATTACGTGTTCATATCTGCCAACTTCATGTTTAATTGCTTTTCCCACGAGATAAATGGAAGTATGGTTGTGTGTTCATCGCAGCCTGCTGCAATCCACAAAAACCAATGAGCAAGGTCAGTGTGCAAAAATGCAGATAATCATGATGAGTTTATGTGATTAATCAAAGCTTCAGCACGTGAGAACTGATAATAATGCTGGTGCTTAAGCCTGGCAGAGCTGATTTGCTTGAATAATGACTACTTTTTGATTCACAAGCTAAGAAATGAATCTTGTTGGGAGCATCATTTTAAGAGGCTGTGACCCAGATTGTGGCTAAATTACACTGGTTATTGTTGTTCTGCATTGGATAAACCTTTTGACTGCAGGATTGTGTAAATATATAAGTAAGGAATAACACAGGACACGATGTGCTGTTATAAGACGTGCTATTTTTAATTTATTAATGAACAACTCATCATGATTTTAGCCATTTATAGTTACATTTAATGTGGCGAAATTTGGTCAGACAAGTTAGTTCCTGTTATCACTTACGCTATAACAGCTATAAAAAGCCATTCCCTCACCAGCCTCTCTTCTTCTCTCTCTTGAATTTAATAAGACAACAAAAGAAGCTTGTTAGTGCTGACATTTTAGAGTCCTCTCATTAATGATTAATAAATGTCTCCTTGCAGAACATTTCACAATAACAGTGATCTTTATTTGTTAACTACTGTAACAGCATGTTTCTTTCTTTCTTTCTTTTCTTAAAATCTATTTATTATTATATTATACAGTAAACCTTTTATGTTATATGGAATATATACAGACTTTTTATGGCTATAAAAGTACACGTGAATTAGCTTTTTCTGTAGAAACAGCTGTTATAGAAAATTACTACTTCTGACCAAATCAGAATCAAGAGGTCAAAAGCGCTGTGGTATAAATCTGCATAGTTGACTGTATAATCTGAATAATTGTTCATTGATGACAGATGACAATTCAACTCAGACTTTAATCATAAAATAAATCTTTTGCACAACTGAAAGTCACATATTGAATATAAATATTGATATGCAAGTTCAGGGTGGATCTTTCCTTTAATAAATGAGCAGGAAAGTGTCATTAGTGAAAGGCTCATATGAACTCAGCCTGAGTTTAATTGAATTGAGCACTAAAAGCAAGACGGTCTGTTGGCCTCACGTTATGAATTATTACTGTCCTTTCTCCCATCACAGTAACCTATTACGTAATGCATTTGTCACAGTCAAGGGAAAGTATGGATCACTGAGCACCATGGAGTGTGTGTGTGTGAAAAACAGTTTGTCCTTCTGTCATAGTGCCAGTGTTTGTGTACAGTTTTAGCTATTCCTATGTTATAGTGTTCATGGACATATGTACATTCTGTGGATTTGTAAACTTTGCGTGTTTATGTTTGTATCCTTGGTTGGCGATAACAGTGCAAGTCGGTCCAGCAACCATTAGTAGTGGAGCTGACAGGCTCGGCAGGTGGTTATTAGTCCATGCGTGAGAAGATGGCATAGCTTTCATGCTAGTCAAGAGGCCAGGAGAAGACTGGCACAGCTGGACCTGTTGATAGACAGTGGACCTTTTTTGAGGGAGGTGGAATTGCAAGCTCTGTTTTCATGCTCAAGTGAGGCTCTTTTTCCCACAGCGAGTACAGGGACGCTCCCCCTTTCTCACATGGGAAGTAAAGAGTGGGTAGCATGCCAGTGAAGGACAGTCTTAAGGAGTGAAAAAAGAGAATAGATTTGACATTGAATTAAGCTCAAATCTCACTCAAGTAGAGCAGTAATGTGGAATGTAGTCTTAACCTTTTAAGCTCCAATTGTGACCTGCTGTGACTGAAAGCTGGGAAAACAGTGACAAAAAAAAAACGAGGCTTCTAACATTTGGAGACCATTCATGGCTCAGAATCCAGAAGAACAAATATTCTGTAAAGGAAAGATGCTTCCAAAAGTCAGTCAGAACTTTTTCCACCTTAAATGTGATATAGCACTTTCAAATTCAACTTCAGTTGAAACGTTTTGGGGGAAAAAAGTAAAAAACTTCCGCTCTGGTGAAGCATACACAGAGCTTTCGGCAGTGCAGCCATCCCACTGCACACTGGAAAGTTTAGATTTGCTATTAGAATATCAATTGTAAACTTCACTGTCACACAAATAAACCCTTCAAAAGATAACCCAAAATTGCAAAATCTGCAAAAGCCCAAATTGTTCTTAGCATGTTGTGGTTAGCACTTTTTTGTTTTGAAGAATATACACGACTGGTTTAGGTCATGTATACATACAAGGTTTTGATCTAGCTTCTCTATCTGGCTAGTGCCAGTGCAGTGTTTACTCTGCTGCAATCAGTTTGCTTCTGTTTTATCTGATTGTGGGTTTTCTCTTTCAGGCTTTCTTTCTGTGGGAACAAGAAAAACCTTTGTCACCTTTTCAACAGTTACTACAGGTTTATATGAATTTCCTCACTTTCCAAATGCACAAGGTGATGTGTGAACAATCAGAAGATGGTTTTAAAAAGTAATTACACAAACAACAGTGAGAACTGAACATTAAAAAACCCTCACATACCTGGCACATACTGTGGTAAATAGTTTCCCCCTTTAGAATGGGAAACTGAGCCTACTTCTCGGTCTACTGCTTTTTCAAACTCTTCATTATGTGTATTTGGTATGACAGCTACACAACAACAAGGAAACAAAGATAACAGAAGCCAAGACAAAATGTGTCCTTTATGAAACACATAACACAAACATATAAAACAATGTGTAACCTGAGATGCAGATGGGGCCGCAGGTGATTTTTTATTTTTTATTTTTTTACCAACCATTACTAATAATGCAGTTTTATTAATATAAACTTGATTTATGGTATATTTGCTAATAATTGAAATGGTCAGATTACTATTAAAAATGTCATTTTTATTCAACCAATTTTTAGCTCCTCTTAAGCCTATTATACACCAGACTGCAGCTGTGCCGTGTCCATCCTGCTATCCAAGTGGCCTTTACATCGGATACAGACAGTGCACAGAGTGGCTATTTAATATAAAACGAAGCATCATCTTGTGCAGGACAGTCAACATTACTAGCTAGTAACACGGCATAATACAAAATATCCATGTAAATATTCACATATCGCAGAGGACGCCCATAATCATCTCCTGGCTTTGAGAAGCTGCAGTGGGGCGCAGTGATTAGATTAACAAACCGCTGCAATATTCTTTTTTACTACCAGTGAAAAGTAGATCAGGATTTATAATATAAGGTGTCTTTTCCCTTATTATTAAAATGTTATTTTAATCATTTTCAATGGAACTGTCGAAAGTGTATTTCATGGTAACATTATTAAAATGGAAAGATTGTTTGATGGTAGATTGTGCCTTAAATGATTAAATAACAAATTGGTGTCATCGCTGCTTCTACTGCTCTCTGACATCCACCTCAAATGCACAAACTCATCACACTTACCAATTCAACTGGACCAATGAGAAAACCAATCATGATTTTATTTTGTGTATTTCCTCATCCCTCTGAAATTAATTTCTGGTTATGCCACTTCCAGCACAACACACGATGTGCTTCTGGATCGTTTTTAGAGGTGAGTGTGACTTGCATCAAGCGCAGCACACAGGAGTTAATTGTAACCCGTGTTTCAGATTGCAGTCAAGCCAGCTGCGGTAGAAACTGGAGTGCACATGGTGTATATGCAGCAGTTTATGGTAGCTCCCTTTGCATGGATATGCTACGGATCTGCTCTCTCCGCCCAGTCATAAGCAGTTGATCATTCCTTGAAAAAGCAGCTGGGTTCTTGCACATTTATTGGTCACTGCGGGGCCAAAATAATAATAATCACATTTGTGCAATAAAGGCTGACAGCCTACGTGCATTTTAATCCTTCTGCTGATTAAAAGTCATACTTCTGGGGTTTGTACTGGAAGCATTGCTCCAGAGCATTCACACCAAAAGGAAAACCACATCACCGTATATGTCAAATCAGCATGGTCTCTGCATTGTCTGAATGCCTCGTAAACTCTTTTTTCCCTGGCTGTGGGCCATTTCCATATCAGACCTTTTCCCAGTGTTGTCTTCAGAAAGCGTCTAAAGCAGAGAGGTTTACAAGCCTGTGCTTCTGTCCTTCAAAGGAAGGAAGCACGCCTTAAAGAGTATGCATTTTGAAATTGGCTCGATGCTGCCAGAGCAGGGCCTGTGAGTTATGAGGGTTATCAGCAGTTTATGGTAGCTTCCTTAGCATGGATACGCCACGGACCTGCTGTGAATTCTGGATAGTGTAAAAATGTTGTGTACTATGGGCCGTTTCAGTATTATTTTTCCCAAGTTCATGTGGGCCAAATGATGCAAAGCTGCAGACCTTGTGTATGACGCATGTGCCATAACACTTCCTTCTGATTAGCTTAACTTTTTGGACTATTAAGTAAGCATGCTTTGAGGCAGTTAGATTCTCACTCACTAACTCCCTGCTCCATATACTAATACCTCTGTTGCTGCTGTCTAGTGTGTAAGAAGAGGTTGAACTCATGACGAATATTAAATATTGTGATACACGACATAAGCAGCAAATTCGTCTCGCCAGTATTTTGTATTGCGGTATTCGAGTCAACGAAATTCTGTGTCATTCAAGGTGTGTTTATGCCCAGGATAAGCTCGGGATCACCACGACCCTGACCGGGATAAAGATGAATGAAGGCATGATAAGTGTTTTGACCTGTACTGGAGCTGCTTCTACACTGTAGAGTCCTTGAGCAGGGCCTCTAGAAACTGACCACAACCCTGGCCAGGATAAATTGAAGTTAATACTTAAGATTAATGAACGGTGAACAAATTAAATAATTAATATTCCACCAGATGATTATAAATGCTTACATGATTTATAAAGCCGAAGCACATTTGAATGATGAAATCTGAAGTTAAACGCGATAAGCTCCAATTTTGATTTAAGAAAGCAGATTTTTCTTTTTAATATTAAAACTGTTAGCAATAAAACATGTGTGAAGGTCAATGGTTGTGGAGGAATGAAGTAAATGAAAACATCTAAATCTTAAGCTACAGTATACACTGTAACCTTGGATGGCTTACACCAGGGTTGGGATCGAATCCAGCATAGTTGGGGTGATTTCCTTGCTCAAAGACACTTAATTCATCTCACCAGTTAATGATTAGGTGGTGTATTATACCAATGATATCATAAGACTGCTCAGGACTGGAATTGTTAGGATAGTTAGCTGCTAAATGGACAGCTTTAAATATTCATGTGAGTCAGTGTGGATAGAAAAACATGAAACGATGAGTGTGAAATGCAAAAGTTTGATGTAAGATTTGATGATCTGGGCTGAATCTCTCCTAAAAGCATATTCTTAATAATTGTACAGTTTATTTGTGAATCATGGTTGCTTGTTGATCACAAGGCTTTTTCCAAACTGAGTGTCAGTTTTTCCACTTATGCTCAGGGTATTCCAAGCTGTAAATCAGCACAAATAAAATATGTACAATGGGATCCAAAAGACCACATTGAAAATCTGGGATTTGTTTCTTTTAAAATTGAAAATAAACAGAAGGTTTTAGAATTTTGAAATATATAAATGACAGAAGATAATATCTTGAATATTTAATATTCAAGATTTCTAGGTCCCTATTTATAAATGTAAGCAAATGTGTGATATTGATATGTTAACTGCTTTGTACAAAAGGTCAGATTTTCCTCATGCCTAATCTTTTCTACTGAAGCATGTGCTCAGGCGACATTCCAATGGATTTGATTTAAAATGGGTCATCAGTTTTTGCACAAACTTGTGGAGTCCAAGCCAGCTCGAGTGCACACTGTCATTAAAGCAAAAAAAAGGGGACATAGCAAATACTAAATTCATGTACATATTTCAAAGATTTTTACTTTTCACTCAAGTAATTGTCAATAATATATTTTGTAATGAAAATTGTTGTATTAAATTAGAAAAGAATGCAAAATAGAAGCATTTTCACAAGTGCTCTCAGACTCTTGGACCCCACTGTATATCTGTGAAAAATGGTGAGCTTACAAAGTTACACAAATATGTACAAAATATGGCTGTGACCAGGTGTTCATTGATCACTGTGTTTACTGTCCAATATGATTTGAACTTTACAATAATTTGTGGAAACTAGGCCATGTCTATTATGTATTTTGACTTGAAGCATGATGAAGATGAAAATGTTGAGACAAGTGGAGTAGAAATGGACTACCAGTGTGAGGGGAAAAAAAATCTTAGTTCTAGAGTTTGTTGGCTTTGGCCTTAGAGCTACAGCTGAAAAAAGAAATAAGAAGAATACTAGACTGCCCAAGAAACCTCAAAACAGTTCATGTGTTTTGCTACAAGATGAGTCCAGAGATACTGTGTCCTGTAGAGCGAGTCTTGTGTTTTCAATAACTCAGATGTTGGGCTATATTCAAAAGCAATAAATATGCAGTCTTACTGATAGTGGCCTAAAGAGTAAAAGCACATCCCTCTCAGCTGAACGTCTTTACTGAAAGAAAATAACAAATAATTGACTCTATACACTCACCAGCCACTTTAATAGGAACACTTGTACGTACCCCCTGCTCATACTACATGCAATTATCCAATCAGACAATCATGTGGCAGCAGCACAATGCATAAAATCATACTGATACAAGTCAAGAGCTTCAGTTAATGTTCACATCAGAATAGGGAAAAATGTGATCTCAGTGACTTTGAACATGGCATGGTTGTTGGTGCCAGATGGGCTGATTTGAGTATTTCAGAAACTACTGAAGAAGACCACTACAGAAGACCACATGGGGTTCCACTCCTTTCAGCCAAGAACAGGGATCACAGGCAACCAACTCCCAGAAACTTTACAGATTGAAGACTGGAAAAAATTGCCTGGTCTGTTTCCTATACGATTGGCTAATCGGATAGTAGCATGAATGAGCAGGGGTACAGGTCTATTAAAGTGGCTGGTGAGAGTATGTTGGACAATAATTAAATAATAATATGGTGGGATTTTTTTATCAACTGCTCTAATCAAAGGAACTTGGTAATGCAAGGAATGTGTAAAAGTCAGTGATTTACAGTTATGTAGACAAACTGTCCAGGATACACTTTATTTCATTTTCTTTCATCAGTTTTATTTATTTATTTTTTTCCAAATGAACTCAGCTGGACACGTAAATCCTTCCGCTATATCTCAGCAACTTGACAGAAATAAAATTGGAAATTCAGCTCAACTCTCTCCACCCAGTCATAAGCAGTTGATCATTCCTTGAAAAAGCAGCTGGGTTCTTGCACATTTATTGGTCACTGCGGGGCCAAAATAATAATAATCACATTTGTGCAATAAAGGGTGACAGCCTACGTGCATTTTGCTAAAATTAAAAGTCACACTTCTGGAGTTTGTACAAATTTATTACATGTATTAACTGTGAGCACAAGACCTCTTTCACAACCCTGTCTCTGAGTACACACACTTAAAGACCTTCTTATTATGTTTATGCTTTAACACCCCTGAGACAGCTTTCACAACACGCGACGGCTTAGCTGGGTCAGTCGGGAAGCACTGCTCCAGAGCATTCACACCAAAAGGAAAACCACATCACTGTATATGTCAAATCAGCATGGTCTCTTCATTGTCTGAATGCCTCGTAAACTCTTTTTCCTCCCTGGCTGTGGGCCATTTCCATATCAGACCTTTTCCCAGTGTTGTCTTCAGAAAGTGTCTAAAGCAGAGAGGTTTACAAGCCTGCGCTTCTGTCCTTCAAAGGAAGGAAGCACGCCTTAAAGAGTATGCATTTTGAAATTGGCTCGATGCCGCCAGACCAGGGCCTGTGAGTTATGAGGGCATTCGCGGCATTCGCTGTATGTTTACCAAGCGCCTTCCGGAGGTTCCTCATGGGAACGGCGCGTTAATTGGCAGGGAAAATGTGTTCGGACACTGGGAGTGAATTAGAGGCCAGTCTAGATGGTAAAATGCAAGTTGATCTGGGTCCTCAGGGAGAAGTGTAGAACTCAAGATTAGAGATAAGCTGCCAGAGAGAAAAGTGTCATAGAAAGACCAATGTGTATCAAGAGAGAGAACCTACAAACATTTGCCACAACTTGATTTACTAAAATCCCATATAAGGACTTTGATCTGATATATTGCACATGTAGTTATTGGATACGGACAATTTACAAAGACTGCGTAAATGACTTTAGGTGCAAAAAAGGTGAAGGAGAATCCATGGCAAGTACAAATCTCAAAGAGCATAAACAGAAGAGTAGACTAAAAATTTTAGTTCAAAATACAATATGAATGTAAAAGACATGATTGTGCATTCTTGTAATAAGGTAGGACTGCATGGCAATTACGCCAATTTTCACAGGCCAAACTCGTGCAACCTCATTAACTGCTCATCAAAATGCCAAAGTTGTGCTTTTCCTCATTGGTAAGCTTTGTATAAAAGTGTCTGTCAAATAAATAAATGCAAATGTAAATCAATGGCCGAAAAGAAGTCTGGGCCTCTGAGAATACTTTGGGTTCTTTGAATAGTTCTTAGCTCACTAATCAGGTTCTATTTAGAAACCTGCTCCAAAGGGAAACACTCTGTCGTATGCTAGAAGGACAACCATAAATCCCCTAAGAATTCTAGATTTAACATTCTAGTCTAATGTGCTATATGTAAGGAATAAAACTCTTAATAAAACACTGAAAATAAGCAGCTTTTTCAAACACTGAAGTGTTTTATTCCTCTTTTATACCACAGCAGTTTGTCAACAGTTACATGTTTTTAATGAATGTCATACTTTTTGTCCATTTATAGGAACAATTAATGTTGTGGATCATCCACAAAAAAATATTAGTTCTTGTTATTACTTATGTCATAGCAGCTATAAACAGTCATAACATAATAAGCTATACATTTTTGACACTGATTATTGGTCTTACATAATACGGAGGGTCTGCCGCACAAGTCCCTGTAGAAATCATAAAGTATTACAACAAAAGCATTAATATAAACCTATGATTGAGATTACAGCCGGCACTACTGTCAGAGCTGCTGTTAGAGGAAAATTAATCAACACTTTCTGACCAATCAGAATCGAATATTCAGCAGTGTTGTTGTGTAATATATAATATACTGCCTCCATTTGCAGAATGTTCCATACTGTAAGGCCAGAATTCCAGATTGTCATTTTTGCTGATTTGTCACTTATGCATTTATGATGGATGCCAGTAAAAATGATGCATTGCATTTAAGAAGGAAATCAATGAGTCAAATAAAAGAGCATACAGAGTTCATAGCAGTTTTACAGCAGCTCTGAGATTGGACACTGATTCAGAAAAACCTACCGGCAAGCCCAGGTGTGTTTATTGGACACGGTGAAATGTGGACCTGTACATTATATCTGCAGTGAAAAGAGCCTGGGTGGCCTGGGACTTGGAAAGGCTTATTTGTGTTGCATCGTTTCAGACCTTCCCATATCAGGCACTGAGACAGCATTAATCCTTGTTAAAGATTAACAAACTGTTCGCCACTACAGAAACGATTAAAGACAATATTTCCACATGACTGAAAGAATGCCAGTGTAAATGTTGTATGAAGTTTCCATATCTCTGTCTCTCGCTCTATCTCAGTCTTCGTATGAGGGTTGTCGTGACAGGGCTGTTTATGTATAATTTAGCATTGCCCTGCCTCAGTTTGTTTGCAGGGCTCTTTCTTAACACCGGAAATGTCAAATTAGCATGAGGGGCTAATCAGGAGCACTAAAGGAAATAGGAAATGTTCAGAGCAAAACACTGATCCGCCTCCCAATCTGCTTAAGCAACAACCCCTCGTTGGGGCTCGCCAATAAAGTATCTGCAATGTTATTTGTAGTTTTGTAACTTCACAAGCACAAAATAGCCTGATGCAAAATAGTTGTGGGAAAGAAACGATTGTGATGATCTGGGTTTAATTCCTGTTCATGACTAATCGCTACATTAATTGTCTGTTAAGACAAAGCCTGCCCTTAGGGAAGAAAATCACATACGTTGTGTAAATGAGATAACTGTAAGTCGCTCTGGATAACTGCCAAATGCCGTAAAGGTAATAAAGGTAAAAACACGTGAAAATAAATCAGTTGTGTGGGGGGAAAATCACATGTAAAATAAATGAATCAGACTGAAAAATCATGTAAAAATACGTAAATTGTGGGGGGGGAAACCATGTGTTAAAAATGAAGTCTAAAAATATGAATAAGGAAAGAGTAATGTGAAAGCATGTGAAAACAACTTAATTATGTCTAAAAAAAACATGTGAAAATAAATTAATTACTGTCTGTCTAAAAATAACGTGAAAAGATATGAATCATGCAAAAATGTGCAAATAAAAAAAATTCTGAGGGAAAAAAAATCACACGTAAAAAGAAATTTATCATGGAGGAAAAAATCAGTTGTGAAATAATTGAATCATGTGAAGAAGTCACATGTTAAAATAAATGAAGTCTGCATTAGAAAATATGCAAAACATATGATTCCCATGTGATTTTTCTGTAAGAGTGCCTGTGGCCTCCATGTTCTATCTAAAATGTCCACCAAATATTAAAATAAAACTTGCACGCAATTACAAACTGATTGTGACTGATTATAATTTGTGTTACTGGACTTGGGAGAATCTAAAAGATGTATGTATATTTATAGCTGCCAAATCTGTTTTAGATC
Organism: Pangasius sanitwongsei; assembly: GCA_037576675.1. Taxonomy (NCBI): domain Eukaryota; kingdom Metazoa; phylum Chordata; class Actinopteri; order Siluriformes; family Pangasiidae; genus Pangasius; species Pangasius sanitwongsei. Next base: position 23,103,797 of record CM075010.1, read on the forward strand.
TCCTAACAAAAAAAAAAACAAAAACGTCACCACGTCAATGGTTTACTTTGTTAAAAAAACACCACATTTTTTTAAATCCATTTTTTATTAGTCTTAGATTATGTGGAGTGTCCACTGAGTATATAAGCTGTTACTATAGAAACAATAACATATTAGAATGAGTGCATTAATATTAACCTATTCTTCATGTTGCAGCAGAAGCTAATGTCAGAATTCATTCAAAATGCGATGTGGTATAAAGTGTATTATTCCTCTTATGCCACAGCAATTTGCTAACTATTACAGTTATTTTATTAATGATATGTCATTTATTTATTTATTTTTTTTACTTTTTTTTTAAAATCAATTTATTGTTACATTTACAGTTGTTTAACGTCCACGAAACAAGTTAGTTCCTGTTATCACTTACATTATATCAGCTATAAACAGTTGTTCCCTCACCAGCCTCTTTTCTCTCTCTCTCTCTCTCTCTCTCTCTCTCTCACACACACACACACACACACATACGCACACAAAACCCACACAGCTAGTCATGTTACAGAAAACCTAGAAAGCACAAAGTCTTCTGTCCTGAAGATTTTCCTGCACTGGAGACACTGGAGACTCTTTCCATAAATGTTAAAGAAACATGTTCTTACAGAAAGCATCACCATATCAATGATTAGATGTTTTTCTATATTAAATAACAACATGTTTGTTTTTTTTAACTCTGTTTACTATTAGACATTGATTATGGGAAGTGTCAGCCATACAAATCTGCAAATGAGATTAATACTCTAATGCATTAGAATGAGTGCATTACTGTCAGAGCTGCTGCTATAAAATTAATCAACACCATTTGACTAATTAGGATGGAGAATTCAGCAGTGCTGGGACAAAACGCAGATTAGTCCAGGGAGGAGAAGACCCCTTCATCACCATGAAGGCAACGACTGAGGTTCCAGAGCATGTAGATGTGCTACATTTTTAAAAAATATGCTGACTGTTCACCTTTTAACCCCTTGAACACCATTCCTTCCTTTCATGACGACAGTACGCACCATCCTCTTTATTGTAGTTACTGAATTATATGCATTAAGATCAATAAGAGTTAGTGAGCTGTAAACAGTGTAAGGCCACCTATTACATAGAGCTGTTGTACATATTCTGAAATGCTCCTGGGATATACAGGCTCTTGTTGTTTTCCCTGAGAGAGAAAAAACAAGCTGGATGTGAAGGAGGGCAGGAAGAGTCTAATCCTGGCACTGTTGCTCCATATCCCTTGAAGCAGGGCATGAGAAGACCACAAGCCACTGGGAAGACCACAATCTCCAAGGGATTTTAAAAAGCCTTCCGCTGTTTTTATTTTATTCCCCCTTCAGACTATCGTGACCATGCTTTGATGCCACACATCTCATATTCACATCCTACATGCTAACTTGTTTTTGCATGTTTTGTCATGGGAAGCCTGGGTGCATAAAGTTTCTGTATGTTTATTTCATCTTTACAAGTCACCATGGGCTCTTTCAGACGCTCCTTAAGCACTCTGGAGTCTAAGCTAAGCAAGATGAGCAGATGTCAGTTGTACTTGTGGAAAAATTGATGGGGTTGGAGTCAAAGAGAGCATGAGATCACTGCTTTTAAGCCACCCAGGGCAGTTTCGGAGCACTGTAGCCATCAGGTTTTGAGGAAATCACACTCATTTCCTGGGGAGTGGAACCACATGCTGTGTTTTTTTTTTTTGGTCTATAGAGCAGACAGTGTTGTACTGAAAAGCCTTTTGGTGTGTCTGTACCTTTTACACATTAAAAGCTTGTCCCATGAGGAAGAGGGAGCGTGCCAAGTCAGAATGTAACGTTATTAACGAATATTATCAGAATGGCACTGCTAAATGCTTAAACGGTTGCAGATGGTTCCTCTGTGAATGTTAAACAGGCGTGGAGTGGCGTTAAGGCCCCGCTGCACACCTGAGTCTTATCTGGAGAATTAAGGGACTTTTTCTAAGTGGAGGATTTAAATGCTGCTATTCAGGGCTACAAATGGGAAGTGTGTATGTGTGTGTGTGTAAAACGAAGAGAGACAAACAGAGAGATGATGCAAGCCCATGCTTATTGAAGTTCTGTTGCTGTGTACATCTGTGCACACCAGGCCTCTCCTGTGTGTATTTTCAGACAGTAGGGTGTCACAGTTTGTGTGACAAAAAAGAAAGAGCGAAAGAGAAAGAGTAAATTATGCATTAGTCACACAACAACAACTGTCAACGGTCAAGTATCTCATGTAGTGTTAGTCGTAGATAACAAGTTTCCTCCTGGAGCCAAAACCCAAGAGAGATGTCTGGAGATACAGCTGCCCTCCGTGTGTCAGGATGTGTATCTGGTCTTTTCATGGCACACTCATTGCAACAAAAATGGTTCTTTCATTCCCATCTTTCAGATGTGTGATATAATAGAATGCAAACTGATTATGACTGATTAGAATTTGTGTTAAGACCTGCTGCTTTTGGACTTGAGAGAACTTAAAATATGTATATTTATAGATATATTATATGCAGAATTTTTTTTTTTTATCATGTAATGGCTGACTTTATCGTGAGACCTTTTGGTCAGTGCCTAAATTCTCCCGAGCCTGTCTCTCGGATCTCAATAGAAAATCTGTTTATTGAATCTGGAATGAGGAAAAATCTGTCTGTGGGGACAAAGTAGGAAATGAAATAAATTATCTAAACAAGCTGTACTCTCCAAGAAAATGCCAAAGCCTTAGAAACAATGTGAAATTTGCACTTCATGATCAAAAATGCGTAAATAAGTGAAGAGTGGCTAAGATCTTTCCAACACCTAAACTGATCTGGAAGAGGTCTGATAAAAAGCATAAACAGTACGTGTGCACTGGATTATATGCTGGAAAACAAAGCAGCTGAGGGATTTATTGAGTTTTTTTTTTTTTGGAAAATGTTTTTTGATCAAGAAGAAGAAAAATGTAGCTGTATTTTACCATTCATTTACATCTGAGATCTGAGATGTTAAAACTAGGACAACTAAAACAAACTAAGACAACAAGCCAAAACATGAGATCTGAAGAAGGTGGTACATGATATCTGGCAGCATCATAAGACCAGGAAAGTGTGTGTTGAAGAATGTGAGGAGATCTAAAAGTTGCTCAGAGGATGGATGAAGTTATAAAGGCAAAGAGAATATTCTATCAACGCCAACATTTATGGCTACTTAATACAGTGATACGGGAGACACCTGAAAACTATACTATTTCCTGTTTTTTCTTGTTCTTGGGGGGGGGGAGGGGTCGGGGGGTTGGGGAGGGTGGGTGGGTGGGGGGGGTCGGGGGGTTGGGGAGGGTAGGAGGGGGCCAACAAAACGAAACAAAGATGAGTGCCATGGCCAAGGCAGAGTCAGAGCAGGATCCAAGTACAACAGGAAGATTCTGTGGCAGTTGACACTATCATGTTTCTTCTTGCTCTTGTGATTTCATCAGAGTTAAAAATAGCTCTCTCCATTCAGGTGCGTGACAAGGCTCTGGCTGCAGTGTGGCATCGTGGGTGGGATGGCACTCTCAAGGGAGGTGATGCCCCTCCTGTGTTTCCGCTAAGCAACCAAATGTGTCAGCGGAGATGAGGAAAAGAGTTTAAAGGCCCTAGAATATCATTGTGTGTACGAAACAAAAAAAAAGTTAAAAAAAAAAAAAAAAAAAAGGTTTACATTTTGCAGTGTTGTTCTTCTAATAACTGGCCTGCGCTTTTAATGGCTTAGTAATCAGTATATCAATGTTTATAAGGCTATTTTAGAGTTTTTCTGAAAACTTACTCATACATTTTTTGAGCACTTCTCAAGAAGTGGAGCTGGGGGAAGGAGAAGGAAGGAGCAAGAGTGTGGGTGGCATCTTCTAAATATAGTGCAAAGTTATCCGACTTGTTCCTTGCTGTTTAATTGAACAGCCACATAATGACTTTACTGTTAAGTAAAGAATTCTCCATTCTGTTTGGTCAGAAGCTGTTGATTAATTTTCTCTCTGACAGTAATTCCAGCTGCAAAGTTAATATTAATGCGCTCATTCTAATATGTTAGCATTTCTTTAGTAACAACTTACACAGGAACTTGTGTGGCAGATTCTCCACATAAACAGATTAAAAAGATTCTGCGTGATTCTGGTAAAGGAGAATTGTTTTTGTTTGTTGTTTAGCCTTTTTGGAAGGAGTCTCTAGTGCCAGCACTTACTAACAGTAATGGGAAAAGTCCCAGGGCAAGGGAAAGTCTTTAGGACAGAGAGTAGTTTCTTGGTACCAGGACAAGCTGCATTTTTCTTTTTTTAATTCAGGAGAGGAAAAAGAGACAGGCTGGTGAGGGAATGACTATTTTTCTTTTCTGTGAACTAACTTGTCTCATGGATATTCCACAACATTAAAAGTAACTATAAATGGATAGAAAGCATATCATTCTTAAATTAATAATAAAAAAAATGGACAGTGTTGGCAAATTGCTGTGGTAGAAGTAGAATGGAAAAGAATCAACTTTGGACTGGTAGTAGTTACTCCAGTTTGGGTGGGCTGCATCACACCACTCGTTCATTGATATTTTCCTATAACAGCATGCCACGAAGTGATTTATTCCTTACTTAAATTAGCGTAACCCTCGGGCTCTTGTTCATATGTATGAGATCTCAACCAAATGACCGTAAACGTTGTAAATAACTATTGTTTTTCCATTATTCCTGGAATCATGTGTACCATGGAGCGGAAAACCAGTGAAACACAGATAGTGAAGAAAAGCTGGGTGAAAAAGGGTGTTAATGTGAGACAAAGGGTTAAAGGTGAGGAGGACAATGGGATGAGGGGTAATACAGTAATGAAGACATTTATCACTATAATAGCTAAGCTTCTCATATGAGCTAAGTGACCCATGACCCCGCAACTACTGAGTCAAGGTAAGAACAGCAATAACACTTCGTCACAAGCGTGGCAACGTAACATCTATCCAGGGGTCAGCTGAACTCTTAGCATGGTTTTAAGTCCTGATTAGAGCAGTCAGCCGGTGTGAGGACTGCAAATGGAAAATGTCATGACACAAAAAGTAGACTTCTTTGCCACATCAGTTCAGTTCACCATTAACTATGACAAATATTTGTTGACAGATGTGTTGACCTTCTTTACGTCAATGTGGAAGAGCAACACAGATCCAGCGACAAGAACTGTAAAGACGTTGCTTCAGGCTTGGTTTCTGAAAGAGTTACCCAGAGGTAATGTACTTTTAGTTTTATATGATAGAAATGTATGCTCCCCCAAAGTTTATTCTAGATATGTTCATGATAATGTCATCATTAGGCAGTGGTAGATGTGTATATGAGTTTTTGTTGTCATGGTTTTATTCCTGCTGGACCGAGTTCTTGCTCTGGATCTGTTCTCTTCAACAGTAAAAAAATGATGTGTTTGAGAAATATGATGGTTTTGAAATATATATATAAAATTATATATATATATATTTAATTTTTTAAATATGATATGAACTTGCTAAAGTTGAATAGTGTTGGAGGAGAGAATAAGAGCACAGCTGGCTTTGTGATTAAGCTTGTGGTCACTGCAGATCTGCAGTGGTTACCGGGTAGGATGGGACGTTTGGGGAAAAGAAATGCACAAACATTTGGAAACTAAAGGTATGTCAACCTCACGGGGAACTTTTTGATTTGTGGGATTTCGTTTGCGAAGACAGGCCGTTCGTTTTTTTGCTGGAAATCACACCCACAACATCCAAAATGTCCAGAGGTGTGCAGTTACATTTCACATTTATTCATCTGACAGACATTTTTATCCGGAGCGACTTACAAGTGAGATGTATTTAAATCTCTGAGCTGTTAATGGAGCAAAATGAGAAAGAGAGAGAGAGAAGAGTGAGAGAAAAAGGAGTGAAAGAGTGAAACAGAGACAAAGAAAGAAAGAAAGAAAGAGAGAGAGAGAAAGCAAGGAAAATGAAAGAGAGAAAAACCAAGAAAGAAAAAAAGAGGGAAAAGGAGAGAGATAAGAAAGAGAGAACAAACGAAAGTAAGAAAAGGTGGAGTAAGAAAGAAAGAAAGAAAGAAAGAAACCATTGACAATCTTTATCTTAATCTGCCAATTATTTAAATTAATTATTTCTTCTACTTCATATTATTATTATTATTATTATTATTATTATTATTATTATTATTACTGTTTTTGTTGTTGTCATTGTTTTGTATGTCTTATAATCTACAAACTGACAAATTCCTCTTAGTAAACTACGCATATGTTAGTCACTATACACATCGCTGCTTTCACAGTTTTCAACACACTTTGAGACCATACATAAAGACTAATAGAGCCTTTTTCATTTTTGGGTGCTGAGTTGAATGAACTTCATTTTTCTTACATAATAGACATAATGACAGTAATATATTTTGGGAGAGAATTATCTTTGATCACATACACATGATGAAACATCAGTAGTAAATTAAATTTCTAAAATGAGTTTTCGAAATGATGTTCCACGCATAGTAACAAATCTAAAAAAAATCATTACAAATAAATAACTGGTACATCTCCTGAATCTTTGTTCAAATACGGACTTTATCTGAAGTATAAACTCATTATGTCTTTCATTACATTATTTTGGGGGCATCTAGAATGTGCTGTCACCAAGGTGCTTTTTCACCCCCCAAATGTCTCTCCCAATGCCTGCTTGGGTTTCATCCATGTTCTCTGGTTTCCTCTGACCAAAAAGCATGCTGGTGTATTGGCTAATGTAAGTGTGATTGAACGTGTTTATGGTGCCTCCTCACACATAGTGTTCCTGCAATAGGCTCTGGATCCACTACAGATGAATGAATAAAATAAAATCAGTTAGATGGACGACTCTGAACGGGGACTAATGCTGAACAATTAAACGGAATTATGCTTGCTAGTTAAACTAGAAAAATGTATCCATGGCTATATATATAAGGTGAAACAGCTACAATAATGTACTAGGAAAATAATTTTCATGCATGTAAATATAAGCTATATTTGCTTAAAACAACAGCGTCAAACTTAATTTCACTCATTTTTACAATAATGACAAAACTCATAATGGCCACTCAGTGTTACACCAAAGATGTTGCTGTTGTTAAATCACTACTACTGGACACAGGACACAGTAAAAACTCACATCTGCAGAGAATCAAGTGTGTGTGGGAAAATTGCACAACTCTATGCAGAAAGAACCATTAAAACAGCTGTAAAGTGTCAGTCAGCACTAAGCATCCTGTTAATGCTGACATTAATGGGCTGGAGAACCTGTGAGACGCTGCTCTTCTGCAGAAACACCAGCATTTATGAAAAGAGGAAGGAGGCAATGAGCAGTAAAATGAGCACCGCACATGTGATGTATTACTGAGGGTAAAATCCATTTTATTTTTATGCCCAGAGATGCTGAGAATACCTTCACATGCTGGTGAAATTCAGATTTGCTCAGATTGACTTCCAGAGCTCTCAATCACAACAAAGTAATGGCCTTGTTTATGAAACAAAAATGCATTTTAAAGACTTGCTGAAACTTTATCAAGTTGATCAACTTATTAAAGGCACTAACCTAGGGGTGTCCAATTTATCTATAAAGAGCCAGTGTTGGTGCAGGTTTTTATTCCAATCAAGAAGGAGCCTCACCTGATTCCACCTGTTTAATAGTTGACCTTGGCTTTCAATAGACTCAGGTGTGGCTTCTGCTTGGTTAGAATGAAAACCTGCACCCACACCGGCCCTTTCCGGATAAGATTTTCCGGACACCCCTGTTCTAACCTAATAACCTTGGCTAGTGGAACATTTAGGTTCCTTAACTTGCTAGCAGGATTTCTGTGTTGTGGTTAGTCAGCTTGGCTGTTTTTACTGTTTTGATTCTTAAACTGACCGCTGTGTGGAGCTTGCTAAACTACAGGGTAGACCGCTGGATGCTAGCGCTTAGACTGTAAATAATCATCTTTCCTTGTCATTTTGAGGATGAAATCTTTACAGCTTTACTCCATATGGCGACAGTGTTATTTGCTCTGAGCAGAAAAACATATGTGTGAAAGCCATCTGGGAAAGCCACTAATTTGTTTTTCTGGCATATAACCAGTGACCTTAATTTTAACAAAAATGATCACCTACAGTATATTCAAGCATTTAATTCAATAAGATGTAAAAAAAAATTCCTCAAATTGACATAGAAAGGTGATTATTTACAGTCTAAACTATATAAGTGCTAGCATCCAGCAGTCTACCTTGTAACCTAGCAAGCGCCATACAGCAGCTAGTTTAAGAATCATGACAGTAAAAACAGCCAAGCTGGCTAACCAAAACACATAAAACCTTGCTAGCTAGCTAGCTAAGTAACCTAAATGTTACTCCTGTATGCTAGCTTTATTAGGCTAATCAAGGTCGATAAGCTAGCACCTATAATACCTTAGGTTCTCTGACTTAAACATGCTCAAGTTGATAAAGTTTCAGTGTGTCTTTAAATACATTTTTTCTCCTTTTTTCTTTCACAAACATGTTTTACAAAGAGTCATCGTATGTTTATAAGCCAAACAGCCAGAAAATATATTTTTCTGCCTATGAAGGCACCTTAACATTGAGAAACCATAAATATATTGCACCAGAATGATATGAAAATGTGTTTTGTGTGAAGATGTCTAGACTATCTTTAAAGAGCTAGTTTAAAAACAGTCAGTTTGCCTAAAGATGTCTATAACCTAGCTAACAAAGTGTGATTTCCTCACACAGTGATACTGAATTCGGCTAGAAGATGTAACTTGTATTTCCTGAACTCTCGCCATGAAAAAAAAAAATCCTTTGACTTCAAATTCCTACTCAGGAACTCGGGATGGTCTCCTCAATCCGAGTTCCTCTGAGTTCACCAAGTGATGTCAAATCAACACAGCTGCTCACAGAATCAGCAAAGTAAACAAGGTGGCACTTCGTACCTTTAAACGAGTTATACTGTATATACAAGTATACGTTTTAAATCAATAAACATACAGACATGTTGGCTTGTTAAATCTATAACATATACAGACTGCTGTTTTGAGGAGGTAAATATACATCACTCACGATAGTTGGCTGGCTAGCTTGCTGCTACCAAAAGACAGACATGAAGGAGTCCATGGTTTTTCCCAACTTTGTAGCTTGAATGTTCGGACTTTGTAAATGATTTTATTTACTTTTATTTTATTTACTTCCACTTCTGAGGTAAGTTGAATGCACGCTTTGATCAAGTCGCTGGTTAGCTAGGCTACATAAGCCTAATAAATTCGGTTCGTGATAAGTTTTGTCTGTGATGCTCCTGCAGGAATTAAATTCTCCCTTTTTACTTTTGGTGGTAACCAGATTTTAAAATGCCAGAACTGTACTTTAGATACAAAAGAGAAACATATTTCAGTTCTGTAGTTTTCAGAACTATATATAGTAGAAAATGCTAGAATTTTTCCATGTGAAGGGTTTTTTTTCTCAGGCTGCCACACATATCTGACCCTTAGTTAAACCTTCAGCGGTAATATGCTTATAATTGATTTCATGTGTGACTGTAACAAGAAAATGGCTCTACACATGAGCAATTTGTCTGGACTTTTTGCTGCAAGTCTTTTTTTACTTTCATTCTTACATAAATAAATAAATACCTGAAAGAGTTTATGTACTGTCTGACTTGTCAAAGTGATGCTGGATGTTTTCATCCAGGCCTCACTGGATAGCCTGTGTTGGTTCACTTTTCTTTAGAAAAATGTTTAATATTCTAGCTTGTAGACATGACCTAGCACAGGAGAGAGAGAGATGGATGGATGGATGAAGAGAGGAGGAAAAGCTATTTACTTTCCAGGCTCCTGTCAAAATCATGACTCCACCGTTAACAAACCTGGCTCTACGAGCAGACCTGTCAATCATTCCTAGCGCACATATACACTCTTTGAACATTCTTTTTCCTACATGCGCTTGGTCTGGTCTCAAATCCCCTCTTGCCCTTCGATTGATTAGTGTGTCACCTCTCAGATATGATAATGTATTTATGGTGTGGTGGTCATGTTATGGCAACACAGCATACCTTTTAGAGCAGGACAGAGGCTTCGTTGACTGCATGAAAGAAATGTGCATGACGTGAGACGTGAGCAAAGTGTGTGTGGGGGCAAATGCAACAGATGGCTAGAAAGGTGAACTTGCCTTTCATTCAATAAAGTAGTCGCTGTGTGTAGTAGAAACATGAGGCCCAGCTACACACACACACACACACACACACACACACACACACCATTCATGCCATTCCCCACACCTAATCACTTGTTTGTTGTGTTTATTCCCCTTACTTATCATGCATTTAACCAACTCTCAAAGTGATTACGATCTCTTTCTAAGTAGGCTCTTTTTCATGGTAATTTGCTGGTAGCTAATTATTAATAGTGGCATTTACTGGACGCCATATGACCGACGCAAATTATAAATAGCTAGCACAGTTCAGTCCAGCTCAAGCACAGAGATCACATAAGATAAAATAAGGACTGATGCCACTATTATATATATATTCTCTTGGAGAACAAGTCAAGTCAACAACAAAAACGAGTTACTAGGGAAGTCCCATCTCATTACTTCATCTCTTCATCCACAGAAACTATAACTATGGCTTTGTGCATAAAACTCTGTATTCACTGATGCACTTCATATAGATATAAATACACCCACAGCTAAAAACATCCAGGTTTCTCTTTGTATGACATTCCGTCCCGCTGAAGGCCAGTAGCAGGGTCGAGGCCATGAGCTCTTATCTCCGCCTGTGTGTGAGGTGATTAGCTGCATGTCCTCTAGAGTTACAACGCCAGCCATGGTTCAGCTGTGATAATGGCCTGTCAAAACCAGAGCCAACGGGCCTTCACACTCCACCAGGCTTGTCTTGATATATGTGTGAGTGTGTCTGAGTGTGAGTATTTGTGCATATAAAGTGAGGCAGAATGTCCACATAACTTCAATAACAGCACAAACATGGTTACTTTCAGTTGTGGTTTTCCTGTCAATTTCTGTTATCTTAAGAACAAATGTATTCTTCCAAATAAGTCATTTGTGTTGTTGCCTCTGATTTACCCTGTTGTACTAATCGTCTGTACAGCTTATTCGGTTTGTTTTCATTTGTTATTTTGTTGTTTCATTCAACAATTATCTGCAATCATTAAATAAAATAACCATTTCAGCCTTCTTCCACATTATGTTGGATTTTTCATTGTACAAATACACAACAACGTATTTTAGCTTATACTACCACAGTGCTGTTGAATTTTTATTTCTGGTTGGTCAAAAGGTGTTGATTAATTTTTTTTATATTTTCTATATTTTTCTATAATTTTCTATTAAAAAAAACTACAGGTTTATGACTGTAATTCAAAGATGTATGAATGTTGTATGACTGACATTTCACATAAACGTGTGTAATCTTTGATATGGTGTAGTTTTCTGTGAAGAGACATTTATTTGGCATTTTAGGAAGGAGTCTCCAGTGTCAGAGCTTTGAAGTTTACAGACATGGCTGAGTCTTCAGGACAGAGTGCTTTATGCTTTGAGGCTTCTCTGTAACATGACGAGCTGCAATTTTTTTTTTTTGTCTTACTAACTTTATGAGAGAAGAAAAACAAGTGGTGCTGGAATAATGAAAGGGATAACAGGAACTTGTTTCCTGGAAGTTCTTCAACATTAAATGTAACTATAAATTGATTTTTTTTTATAAAAGTATGACAAATAGATCTTCAATGAATGCAAAAATATTAGCATTGTCATCTAACAGAAATAAAACACTTCAGAATGTGCTGATATATGAAAATAATCAACTTTGCATCGTATGTGTGTTTATCTCCTCCCGTCTTGACTACTGTAAGTCCCTTTTCAGCAATACAGTGTTAGCAATACATCACTGAACTGCTTATAAGTGGTCTGAAATGCTGCTTCTAAGCTTCTGACCAAGTCATCTAGAAGGTCTCATGTAACACCAATTCTGATTTCTTTACACTGGATTCCAATTAAATTTTAGAATCAAGTTTAAATTTCTTGTGATTATGTTTAGAGCCCTGCATGGTCAGGCACCATATTATATTACAGACCTATTGCGGCCACACAGTAATATTACAGAGATTGATCAGAGATTGCTGGTTGTTCTTCGCTCTAGGCTCAAGACAGAAGGAGATTGTGCTTTTGAGGTTGTAGCTCCTAAACTTTGGTACTCTCTCCCCCTGGATTTAAGATCTGTGGACACCGTCGACACCTTTAAAAAGCAGCTAAACCCATTTGTTTAAACTTGCTTTTGCTTAAATATTGTACTTTTTTATATTGTACTTTTATTTTACTAAATATTTTACTATGAAGCACTTTGTGACATCTGTTCTTGAAGTGCTATATAAATAAATTTTACTTACTTACATACTTACTTAATCCGTCACTAAATTTTATATTACAGATTAAAATGAGAAATATAACTTGAGAATTTAATGTAAAATAAAGCGCTACATTAAAATATTGTATTTGTTCTATTTTTAAGTGAAATGCTGAAATGTTATATGATCAAGAGGAGTGTAGTGCTGATAATGTTTAGTGCTGCTTCATTTACAAAACCCCCAAACGGGGAATTGTAATTACGAGTTTTAAACAGGACTCTGCAATAAAAACCGACATTTTTAGAATCCTGCCAGTTCACATTATGCTGAATGTATTTCTGATATCTTACACCTGCCATTTCTTTGCCCGTTTCCTGGTCAGCATGAAAACAGTGTAAATGTGCAAAGTTTGCATATTGCTTTTCTTACTGCACTGAGACTGTCAAGTGGTTTTATGCTATGAGAACAGTTTACTATAAATTTCCTGTTCACGTGTTTCCTAGCGTTACTAGCGGCTTCTGTTGTCCAAAAGTCAGCAACTGCTCATTAGCTAGTTTCATATGATTGTCCGTGCTAGGGACTGTGGTTGGGTTGTTCACATTCATGTCATGCTCTGATCTGATAAGGGCATTCCATCCCTGCAGTTTTGGTTTGTTTCGCACGCAACATGCTGTTACATACTACTGCCAATGCAATGTTAAGTTATTGTGTAAACTCCCCTAGTTTAGCTTTCTATACAGTATATGTCCTTGCAAACTACACTGATTATTACATGTTGGAGCACTCTGATAGCTTTTTATTCGACTTTAAGTTTTGTTTGGTCTCTAGTTAGGGGAACGTGCCCACAGAGAATTTAATCTGATTCTTACATGATATGACAATTATGCAACATGGCAGGTTAGCTTGAACATGTTATTCTTTACACAGCGGTATATATTCCACTAATCCAGCTGCTGGCCCAAGAGGTGAAAAAAAAGTAATACTTTTTCCAGGTCAGGTGGTCATCCCTGCTGGCTCAGTCCCACCAGTTCCCTGGGTGCATACGTTCTATCTGTGAATGTCGCCACCTCTTTGTGGATTCTGCCTGTGAACATCGTCACTTCACTTCATGTCTGTTCTGCCCAAGCTCTGGGTTTCTCTGTATTTGTTAGCACTTTGAGAGCTACACTTTGAAAAGCTCCATCTCGAGTGCTACAAAAGAAAAGAGTTCACGCTATCGTTGGCAAATCACGAGTTCACATCGATGCCACAGCCATTCATGGACAGGACAGCAGTATTGGCCATGCTGTTGGGGTGGGACAGATGGCATACTCTCTCTCCCCTGTCAATCAGAACAACATTTGCCAATCATGGCACATATATATATATATATATATATATATATATATAGAGAGAGAGAGAAATGAGAGAGAGAGCCACTACACATCAGGCTACACGTCATCTTACTAGAATAGTTTTCTGTCATAGGCAAATTCTGTAGAAAAGTTTGAAAGTGTGTGTGTGTTTGTGGCTGTATTTATTCCCCTTGGAATAAAGATAAACAATGGAGAAGATTAAGGTCTGTGTGACGTCTGTGTGAATTGAAGCTGAAGTGAAGGTGATGCAATCTGAAGAGCATGAAAAGATTCATATGCCACATTACATTATACTGTATCCTAAATAAACCACAAGTTTGTTTTATTGTTACTCCTCCATGTATACATTTGAATGAAATGCCATTTCTTCAGGACCTTGGTGTGACACAACATAATACAGTGACACGGTACACAAGGCTACATAACAGATGACTGTCATGACAGAAATACATGACAGTGTGCAAAAAAAAAAAAAAAGGGCAGAAAAAATACACACGAGAGTGCACACTAACTAGACAGGTAAACTATGCAGTAGTGAATGGATTATGTGGTATGGCTGAAAAAGAGCTGAACACAGCCATGTGGTTATATAGTTATGGCAGCACTAAAAATGCTAGAAATTTGTGCAAACAGCAGCAGGATGGAGAAAAATGGAACTTCATAATCAGTAGTAAAAGTGTCATACAGCAAAACATACTTGCTAGAAGAAGCTACTGATCTAATGTGACTGATTTGGTCTGAAGGGCATTAACCTTGTTGCCTGAAACCTTGTTATGCCGTGTTTGCCTAGACTTTGAACAGGAGATATGTTTTGTGCCTATGTATAAATAGTGGGAATGGATTTGTGGGTGGAGAGGTCTTTTTTTTTTTTTTTTTCTCGCCTATTCTATTCTAGGTCACTGCCCCCTAGAATGTCTGTGCATGAGCCTGTCTGTGGACTGGTCAGACTTGATAGACTTTAGTACGCTTTGGACAGGATAAAATTTGTAGATCTGTACAGTTGCTCATTCATGCAATCATCCAGTCAGCTATGTGGCAGCAGTGAAATACATACTCATGCAGATACAGGTCATGAGCTTCAGTTAATGTTCACATCAAACATCAGAATGAGGGAAAAATGTGATCTCAGTGGCTTTGACCGTGGCATGGTTGTTAGTGCCATGTTGTTGGCCATGAAAATGCTGCAAAGTACTTTTTTTTTTTTTTTTCAAAACCCTGACGCCAACCTTACATGAAATAATAATAAGCTATCGGAGTACTGGCTGCTGATAACACTAAGGGGGGAAAAAATCAAATAGGAAGGGGGAAACCTTGCTGGTTATGTAAGTAATGGTGAAAGATTTTCACCAGATAAACAATGTGACAAGGATGTAAATTGCAAAGTACATAAGATGGAGGTCACGGTCTATAATTGCAAGTTAAATGGAACCAGCACAGGTCTTTGTGGCACTCCTTAGAATTGCTTGCTGGGTTTAAAAATACAGGAATCCAGCTTGGCAAGTAGATGCCATGATAAACATCTGCAAAGGAAAGAGACAGCTTATGAGAGAGAAAGAAAAAAAGTATCATACTGTGGGCATGTCTGTGTGTTGGATGAGGGTGCATAACGGAGACACGGTCGCTGAAGTGGTGAGGCAGGATAGAAAGAGAGAAAAACGAGGGGAGGGTAGACTCTGATACCATCTCGTCTACCCGCTTGTTGTGGAACAGTGACTGTGTGTTTTAAATAGCAGATGCAGGCCGACGAGCAAGGACCTGTTCTATTACTCGGTTATTTAAAATAGAACACGCAGGTTGTTTGTTCAGTCTGTTTTCCGTTCCGCCTCTTTTGAATGTCCTCATATTTCTACACATAATAAACAAGATATAATAAACACATAATAAAACACATATATCATACCTGAACCAAGGTGGGCAATATGGTAAACATGCCATGTCACAATAATTGATGGCGCAAAGTGCCAGCAATGTAAAATAAGCATTTTTTTAAAGGGCCTATGAACAAATGTGGTTTAATTGATATATTAATTTTAATCATACACAAATAAATGACTGTGAAATTGTAATTCTCATCAGCAATAATGAGATGCAAACTGTCATGTTATGTTATACCACAGCGCTGTTGATTCTCATTTCTGATTGTTCAGATGTTGAATCATTTTCTCTAACTGCAGCTCTGACAGTAGTGCCAGCTGTAATTCAAATCACACGTTTATATTAATGCTCTTGTTCTAATACATTATTGTTTCTATAGTAACAGCTTACACAGGAACTTGTATAGTGGATGCTCCACATAAAAACGTGCAATTGTTGATATGATCATTTTCTGAGAGGAGACATTTACTTAGCATTTTTGGAAGGAGTCTCCAGTGTCAGCACTAAGAGGTAAACCAGAGTTTAAATAGATGACGTTTTCCAAGGTGAGGGATGGAGGTTTTTGCATTTCCTCAGTAACATGAAAAGCTGTGTTCATTTTCGTCTTTAACTTAAAGAGAGAGAAAAAAGACAGACTTCTATGGGAATGATTTTTTTTTATAGTTATAATGTAAGCGATATCCTGTTTCACAGACTTGCCACAACATGTCTGATATGTTGTTATATAAAATAATCAACAATGCCATAGTAACACTAACCCTGTTTCACATCTTTGGTCATTGATCATTTGCCTTTACCAACACACCCAAGTGTTTTATTCCTTACTCACAAACTGAAATTGTGGATATTTTGATTGATTTGACTGATTGGATAATTGCATGAATGTGCAGATGTAAAGTAGATGGTGAGCGTATTATGCAGCCCTAAATTTAACCATTCAACAAAAAGCGTAACAGGTTGACAAGTTTCCTAATATTACACGTGTGCTGATTGAAAGAACACATCACATATTTTTTTAGACAATCACAGATGAAGCAAAAGTCATTTTAAATATAATTTTGAATGTTTATCCCTTGATTACTTTTAGTCTCAGACTGCTAAAAGTGGTTTTCCAATTACGGAGCCAGCTACCTTTGAATGGTCGTGGTAATAAGCTGACAGTGAAAATGCCTGATGCACAATTTTGCATGTAATATTAGAACCTGTTATTTAAAAGCAAACAAGGCCACACTGATGCATGTGGTTGCTTGTTCTTGCAGCCTAAATGGAACCCATGTGAATCATGCTTTTTAATTTCTGTCTGTCTTGTTTCATTGAACCATCATGATTTTGGCGCCAGCATGCCTGTGCACAACTGCAAACGAGAAAAAAAAAAAGAAAACAAGGCAGGATGGAGATTTTCAGTGATTGAAAAAAAGTCTATCAAACCTTAGCAGCCCATGGGAAAAAAAAAAATCATATAGTTTGTTTCCTCTGAAAAGGTTCCATTTTCATTGCTGATACATGTAACTGGCCAACTCGTTACATTCCAGGAAGCATTTCATATTCAGAAATAAAAGTCTCTATTTTATAATGTTCATAAAGCAGATTAACTCCATCACATGACACATAGTAATGAAAATTTTCTTGAGTAAAACAAGTTATCCGGCAGTTTATTAGATCTATCTGAATCCAAAGTGCCATTAAATTATTCGTAGTCCTGTGACCTCACAGTTTCAAGTAGCCAGTAATTGTTAACTTTCTGCCACATTCACAGATAATCTGTGTCATAGATTCCCATGTTACCTTTATCACCACTTTTCATCTCTCTTTCTTAATTCTTGTTTTAATGCTGTGCATAAACAAGGTTGTTAAAGTCCATTTTTCTCACTTCCGCTTGATGGAAACACGAGTGATATCATCCACCAGTGACGCATTTGGGCAAAGAATTGGTCACAAATGATGGCTGCTTGAGTGTTCATTAAAGAGCAGGACACCTTCAGCCAATGGCTTCCAATGAGATTAAGTGTTAGCGAGACGTTTATCTCTGGAGCTAATCACGCGCTTATCAGAGGGATGCTAATTGACTTAGGTCTTTTCTCTGACAACGTACGTCGCTGAAGATGACCTCACATTACGGGGAAACCCATCAGGGCCGGGTGCACAGTAAATGAGCGAGGTGCACCAGGAACGAAGCTAAAGTTTCACGCTAATGAGCACTCAGGACAATATGATATATGCTCATTATTTTGACACAGCTCATCTCGCAGTAAAGTTCAAGTTTTGGAAAAAAAAAAATCACCTTAGCTCAAAAAAAGCACCGTAATGTTCTTTTCAAATTGCAGGAGCTATTTTATTAGTGTTTTCTAAGTGTACTTTGGCCTAAGTGTACTTTGAACAGAGCCCAAGCTATCCATGATTGGTCACAAGATTTTCATCACATTCCCTCTTCCCAGGGTTTCGCTAATTTAATGAGAAAATCCTGATTACAGGCTAAGCTTATCCAGGAACATGTCTCTTTTAAATACACTTGCATAATGAGGTAAAATCTCAGGCTGGCATTGAATATGCAGTAGTGAGCCAAGAGGAAGTTGTTGCTCCGAGATATCACACCAATTGTTCTTGCCCTTTTTGGTCTTCCAGCCATTTTAGTGTATTTTTTGTATCATACAGATATTGTTTGATATCAAGTACTCTTGTTAAAACTGGCCTTTGCGTTTTCTCATAGGACAGTGTGTTTTATAGTGTGTTCCTTCAGTGATTTGTGTTTACATTGCTGGTCATTTCCCATTCCTGTTATGTGTCTCATGCTGTAATTGACTTGAGCGTAAGTGTTATTGTAAGCCGTGTGAGTCGCATGTCTCTTGAGAACCTGTTTTGACTTGTCTGCCATGTTTGAAGATAAAAAAAAACAGGCGAAGTGGCCAGTATGTATTCATAGTTGGAAGTACTGAATGGCTCTGAAAACACCAACAGAGAAGAAGTGATTGGTTGTTAGATTAGAGCATTTCCAGTAACGCCCTTAGCTTCCTGAAAATATCTTTAACTAAGGATACATTTTAGCCGGCTTTTATGCCAGTTTTTCTGTCCATGATCAGAATTTTCTGAAATGTTCACTTCTGTGTTCCATGTTCGTTTCCGTGCTCTAGGACAATTTACGTGGCCCATGTTCATTTCCGTGTTCCATGTTTGTTTTTTATGTTCATCTTCATGTTCCATGTTTTATGTTCATTTATTTCTCTCCATGTTAACCTTTTGTGTTCCATGTTTATTTTCATGGTCCATGTTTGTTTCCATGTTTTATGCTAATTGTTCATTTCCATGTTTTATGTTCATTTATGTCTCTACATGTTAACATTTTGTGTTTCATGTTCATTTCCATGGTCCATGTTTGTTCCTGTGGTCCATGTTTACTTTTGTCTTCCATGATCATGTCTGTGTTTCACGTTTGTTTTAGTTTTCCATGTTCATTTTCATGTTCCATGTTTTTGTTTCCATATTCTATGTTCATTTCCATTTTCTGTGTTCATTCAATGTGTGTTCCATGTTCATTTCCATGTTCCACATTCATTTATGTGCTCCAATTTAGTTTCTGTTCCATGTTCATTTCCATGTTACATGTTTCTATTCCATGTTCCACATTCGTTTACATGTTCCACAGTCATTTCCATGTGTACCACTTTCGTTTTTGTGTTCCAAGTTTATGATACATGTATGTTTCTGGGCTATATGTGCACTTCCATGTTCCATATTCATTTCTGTGTTCCATACTTGTTTCCACATTCCATGTTTTTTCTCATGTTCATTTCAGTGTTATATGTTGGTTTCAATGTTCGTTTCCATGTTCCATGTTTGTTTCCCTGATCCATGTCCATTTTCATATTCCATGTTTGTTTCCATGTGTGCTTCCTTGTTACTTGTTTATTTCTACGTTCTATTTTCATTTCTGTGTTCTGTTTGTTTCTGTGTTCCATGTTTGTTTCCATGATCCATGTTCCTTTTACATATTCCATGTTCATGTCCATGTACTCTCTGGGATGGTTGAGTGTGATGGTGAAGCATGAAATATCATGCTGAATGCAGGTGGATGAATACATTTCCAGGCACATGTGCAGACATTTGTGGGGCCTGAGGGGGGAAAAAGTACAACCCACCAAACCACCAACCCACCAAATGCCATTAAACTCACATGCACTATTGCCACTGCTTCTAACCCAATATTTCCACACCACCATTCATAATTACACACTCTGTCCACAATATGGGTCCTGTTTAATGTTTACTGAAACACACAGCTTAGCTTGTTTTAGGTAATATGGTCAGTGGAGCATTTTGTTCTGTAGATCAATTAGTGGCTTCTTCAAAAAAGAAATGTTTCTTTAGTGTTTCTGAAGAAACCTTTCGGTCCATAATTCTTCAATGGCAACAATTTTGGTTAAAAAAAGATCAAGAAATTATTTAGGAAACCAGTCATTTTAAAGCCTTTGTGATTTAAAAACCTTTTTTCTGGCAGAAATTCATTTATTTTTTTAAGAAGGATTGGTAAATCACTGATTGGTAAACATTGGTTCTATTCAGGACAAAAAGCATGTAGAGAAATACCTGCCTTACAAATATAGTTTACTTTGCTGGGTTTCAACAGAATTTAAAAGGCAGCTCAGACATTGAAAAGTTGAACAAGACACTAACCCACAGATGGGATGAGACATGTATACAGTGTGGTGTATAGGGTGATTAGGCAAGTTTTTTCTGATGGCAGGTAAGAGTGAATAAATGGAAATTGATATGTTTAATCACTGTTTTAAGAGACAGCATAATCTGATAAAGCCTTTTTTGGGCACCGCTGATGAGTCCTTTGATATGACTTATGACTTATATGGAAACTGGTTGTTGTGGAGAACTTGGCAGAAACCTGTTTTGCGTAGGTGATGAAAACTGGAGGATGCAGCTGCTTTTAGACCACCTTGACTCGACCAAAATATCACCAGCCAAACCCATATTCAGGACCTCAGTGTTGTGCTCAAGTGGTCTCTATTTTCCTGTGTGTTAGGCTCTCGCTGAGAATATCTGTCATTATTGGGTTTTGATGTGAAGATCCTAGATCCCTGAGGTGCAAAGAGGAACTCTGAGGATCCAAATCTCAATCAGCACTTCCCGTGAAAAAAGAAAAATAAAAAAAAGAGAGAAAAAAAAAAAAAAACGCCTGCTGAAAGCTGACTGACAAGTCTAATAACTCAAACTAGCATTACCACTTTTGCATTTGGTATTCATGGAATGTTCTAGCTTTAAAAGCCAGCTTTTAGTGTGGAGTTACAGTTTCGTGCACTATTTTATTACTAACTAATCTCTAATTCATTCTTATTCAAGCCAAGTCAAACACACCATATGTTTAAATAATTGAGTCTCGAAAGATTTAATAGCTATAATAATGCCTCGTTTATTATAGATGTAAAGAATCTTTCTTAATGAACTCTTATTCTTAAAAACACAATTTTAAGTAACACATATATTAAGTTATCCTGAAGTTAGATACATCATCCACTTAATGATTTTTTTGCACTGAACCAAAGAACATTCTGTTTAGAGTTTCTGTGATGAAGAATGTCCCTGTGCTTCATTGGGCCCGGGGGATTATTCCTTGAAATCTCTGATTAATTAGGACCCCGGCCAATGGCAACAGAGGTCTAAGAAAGAATTCTCACATATTCCATGGTCTATTTAAATGTGCACACGCATTTCTTCTCCAATTACTGGTACCTGTCTAGCATTCATCTGGTGAGCGTGAGGAAGTCCTTGTAAAATGCAAAAGCCATTTTAGCAAAGCTTGTAAAATGGCTATTTGAAGCATATTTTCCTGTCCTGATTCACTTGATTAGTGTTTTACTGGGCCCCTGTGCCTCAGTGCTTTCTGATAATTAGTCCCCCAATGCTCAGATATAGTCAGACCTCCTCATTTATCTCAGAGAGACAACATACTTCCTACTCTATAAACAGAACAGAGAACCACATATGCACAGAAATGCACATGGTACTTCATCTGGTTAAACAAAATCACGCGAACACCAACAATGGCTCCAGGCTCTGATCTTCCACTTCTCTGACACACAAGTAGGCACAAATTGAGTACAAATTAGCACATGCAGCAATCTGTGAATGAGGAAGCCAGTGAGTGGTGCATCAAAGGTCTTAGCCAGAGATCAATGCCTATTCCTGCTTATTTTTTTTTAAATTGAAACCTAGATTTCAATAAAAATGCCCCATTTTAAATGGTGTCTCATAATTTGTTGCTGAATGGCCAGAATTACTCGTGTAGGGACTGAATAACAAAACGTATTATTGGTCAAAGGGTCTTGTTTGAAAGCTGTGGGAACGCTATTTAGAGTAGTAACTAACTTCCTCCTTTAAAATCAAACTTTGCAGAGTGCTGGTTTCCAGTTTCAACAAAATAAAAAAAAAAAACTGCTGAACTGTGAAGCTATGAGTGAGATTTTGTCCCAGTAAGCCACAGATCTCTGCAACAACATGAATTTCTGGCATAGCAAATTTCAACACTAAATATGGTCTATCCGAATTCTTCTTCTTTTTTTTTCTTCTTCCATGCTCTTCATGTATGTACAGCTCCTGAAATGCTTCCAATCCGCAAAGAAAACAGCAGAGTTGAATAAATACAGTTTTGATACATTGGGATGTTTTTTTCAAACAGCATCAACCACAAGATCAAATATACAGTCAGGTCCGAAAGTATCTGGACAATGACACCACCTGTTCTTGAATGTTACCAGTGGTTTGCACCTTGTTGTAAACCCTCTGTATTTACATTCATGAAGACATCTCTTGATTGTAGATTTTGACAATGATACGCCTACCTTCTCCAGAGTATTCTTGACTTCTGTTGATGTTGTGAA
>CM075010.1:23126361-23182944 GCA_037576675.1 Pangasius sanitwongsei
GCTGTAATTCCTAAATGGTAAATGCCATATTTTTGTGGAACCTCTTAAAATAAAGTTGAAAGTCTACACTTCGATCAATCACAAAAACTCTGTCATTGTCCAAATACTTCCTAAAAAAATACAACAGTAACCGAATGTGAATGCATAAAAAGGGGTTTGATGAAATTGTAGCATTGATGAACTCATATCGTGTGGGTGGAGGAGTTTGAGGCAAGATGTGTTTGATTATGATTCTTGAATTTCCCCTAATACAGATTATGGCCTAGTTCTGAACACAGAATTTGTACACATAAATACAGAATACCAGGCAAAGGTTAACACCAAAAAAATGCACTTTAAGCTCTCCTGCTTAAAGTACCTATAAGGAAAATTAAGAGTAAATTGTGACAAAAGGATGAACAGGGACAGAAGCAGGGCATATGGGACAAACAAGACAAGCTGCCTAACCAAACATCATAGATTAATTTTGTTTCCTGCTAAAAGAAATCTCTTGACTATAGTATACATGCATAAATTTGCCAGACCAGATGGCATCCCAGGATGTGTACTTTGGGCTTGTGCCAAACATTAACTAACCCAGGCTAGTTGTCAATCTGCTATAACACTGCAGCTACTATGCTTTAACAATCAACTATTGCCCCATTGCAGTGACTCCCATCATAATGAGGTTACTCATGGTGTAAATCACACGCAACCTTCAGACATCAGTGTACACATAATATTGCCTACTACCATCATCTTCCCAGCACTCAAATCAATTCAATTCGGTTTTATTTGTTTAGAGCTTTTAACAGTCAGCATTGTCACAAAGCAGGTTTTTTTTAGATCCCTAAAAGGCAAGCCAGAGGTGACAGTGTTGAGGACAACAACAACTTGACAAAATCATGAGACAAGAATCAGACGCAAAAGGAAACCCATCTTCTTCTGGGTGACACCAGATATTGGGATTATAAAGCATTACTTTTCTTCAAGTGTATACTATAAAGTCAAACAGTATTGTGAATAAGAGTCCTGGAATAAGTACAGGACAGTGTTTATGATTACAGCAGCAGTTATTAAGTACAAATCTACAGTATCCAGGTGATTTCTTTCCACTGAAGCAAGGGTGAGACTTGGGCATAAACTGTTTTTGGGAAGGATCTTTAGGATATACATATGAGACCATCTACAATGTCAGAAAGCTCCAAGCAGAAGTAGATGAATGGACATGCAGACCTCCTTCAGGCAGACCTTCAACTGTCAGTTCTACGCTCACTTTAAACACTTGTTTAAAGTGCTCCACTTGTTTTTGCCCTTCCATCAAGATTGCCCGACGGCACGACAGTCATGGGCCTTGAATGATGTTAAAGAAGGTGAAACTCCTCACGGCATGGTACGCTGACAGCCTCTTCTTCAATATCAACAAGACAAATGTGCTTAAACTCTAAATTAGAAGTAGCTTTGAACAGATTGGTAAGCTCGTAAGTTGAACAATGTTAAAATGCTCCATTCTTGCTTGTTCATTCCTAGTTAAACCGTATTCTTATTCTACTGAGAATCTGTAAGAACCTGTCCAGCTCCCCTTTTCATATAGATCCTTAATCTATACACATTCCTCAGAACCTGTAAGAACCTGTCTTCCTTCGTTTTCCACACAAAATCTCCCTTCTGCTCAGGTACAGCAGTCTTTTTTCACCCTCACAACCCCACTACAGATTCTAAGAAAGGTATTTGATTAATGATGTTCTCTGACCATGTGTTCCCCTATTCCTCTGTTCTTGAGACTCAATCATTAGTCATGGAGGATAACCTGAATACTTGTGCACTTGCGCCATCTTGACCGGGCCTGTCTGGTGGCTTGGACATTTTTTACATTGTTTTGTCACAGATTGATGACTGATGGAGATTAGGAGTATCACATACACAGCATACCCTAACCCATCCCACTCAACAGGTCAATCATAGCCAGAATCAGGTCAGAAATGATTATTTATTGGAGGCATAATGTGTCCTTAAGTCATGACGGTCTTTATAAAGAAAAAGGTGTGCGTTGCAAAATGTGCACATGTTCAAAGTTGCCTGAGTGAGTTGTAATTTTAGAATGATGCTTTAAAACAAAAGTATTAATAAACAGGAAGTCTAATGTTGTGAAAAATAATCATGCCAGAAGGTATTATTTTGGCCAGACTGCACTCCCCAGAGTTTACGTAAGTTTCCTGCCACGCTCTTTTCAGTGAGTGCAGTGCTCTTTTTCGTAGCTGAGGAATGTTTCATTTTGGAACAGAAAATGCAAGATAATCCTCATTTCCTTACATGAAAGCCTTTGATAATGAATAAACAAATTTGAAGCAAAGTGGTACCATTCTTAAATTCTTCTTAATGTCAGCTAGAGTGAGGTTTATTCAGTGCTTTAGTAGAGACTGCATTGACATGGCTCTTAAACACTCTTTAAGATCTAATTTCATTTGTTTTAATGATGTTTTGATCTTTTCAGGACTGTTACGCCACCTCATCTGGTTCTCATCTCGCTGATACTATCCCAGATGGTCATCAAATCCCCCTTAGACCTACTTTGTGAATTTAACCTTTCACTACTTGTGTAGTGAGATTATTTCAGAATAATGCTGCTTTCTGAGACGGAGAAGCTCCATACCACAGCACAATGGTGGAGCTTCCCACAGATTCAGGCCCAGAATTCCACAAATCTGTTATGTAGACATTTATAAAGAAATATCTATTAGTATAAAATGGCAGGAATGAAAATGAAAAGAAAAATAAATAAGGAATAAAATACTTGGAGCGTGATGATATAGGAAAATAATCAACAACGGGGTGGTGTAATGCAACCTGATCCGAAGCAGAGTTACTCTCACTCTAAAGTTGATTATTTTTCAATAACATCCTGTCCTGGAGTGTTTTATGAATCTTATACCACAGCAATTTCTCAACGATTATGTTTTTGTATGAAATGTCATACTTTTTAACCATTTATAGTTACATTAATGTTGTGGAACGTGGATGTTGTGGATTCTCAGATTTGAGAATTTAACAGCACTACCGTAAAAGAAGTTTATTCATTTCATAGTTCTTCATACTGTTATGTAACAAACAAGAACCACAATTAGGACATACTGTACACAAAGAGTCTTATTTTGGGGTCATGAAAAAAAATATATTGACCCT
This sequence comes from Pangasius sanitwongsei, assembly GCA_037576675.1. Classification (NCBI taxonomy): domain Eukaryota; kingdom Metazoa; phylum Chordata; class Actinopteri; order Siluriformes; family Pangasiidae; genus Pangasius; species Pangasius sanitwongsei. The sequence continues at coordinate 23,129,524 of CM075010.1, forward strand.
GATGCAGACAGCTATAGTCAAAGGTTATAAAATCAACTGCCTAGGGTCAACAAAGGGGGCAAAGTCAGCAGGGAAATAAGAAATGCAAAAATACTAACTATCACTAGGAAAGAACAGGTATGAACAAACCAGACACAGGTGCAGACCACGAGCAGGGGTGTAGTCAGTGCGGCGCTGAAACATGAACTGGAAGGAAACAGGACGATTCTGCGAGTATACCAGAATGGGAATATGTCTTCATACAAGTCGTTGACACCAACACTTTAATTGTCTAAAAGCAATTATTAACATGTAATAAAAAAATATATAAAAATAACAAATATGACCATTTCACCCGCAGTGACATCTGACGGGTTTCCCAGACCACCACAAATATATTTAAGTAAGTTTAGTACTTATATTTTCTAATTTACAAAATAAGTTTTTCTGTTCTTTATAGACAGTTGAACAAAGTGAGACCTCACACTTCCTTCTAATCACTTGATCTGATCTGATGTACTCATTTAGCTGCATCACAGTGCTTGGGAAATTAACAAGTTACCGCTTTTCTCTAGCAAACATCCGTAAGAACATTATAACCAAATTGGTGAGAATTTCCACTTGATCTAATCAGCTAAAAACTATTTAGCAGACTAAATTTTTCGCTTTAACCAGCCTATGTTGAGAACATAATGTAAGCCGGAAAAAAAATCAGTGAGCATTTCTTAGTACTGTATAATACTGCATATATCAAGGATTTTTTTTTCCCTTTTTCTTTAACAACCTCTTCTTTTATTTATTGTATTTTCTTTATAATGTACTCTATCCTGACTTTTTCATGTGAACCTGCAATTTGTTCACTATTTACATGTATTATACATAGTATATACAGTATGTTATACAGTGTATGTATTTATATCTGTTATTTTACAAGTATCCTATACATACAGCTTAAAGAAGCTGTTACTAATAACGACTACTATAAGAAGACCAAAATATTTATTTGGTAAGATAAAGGTATGGCACAGATAATAGTCCAAATCCAACATGAGCAAGATATATTTCAGCTCATTTTAGAAGTATTCATATTACCTGCAGTCCATCTTATATAGTCACTATGCTGTTAAATGATCCCTAGATCATTACATTCTCTAATATTTCCCATTTCTGCTCCATTTCATATCCAATTTAATCTGTGGCTTATGTTTCAAGCTGAGCTTGCTAGGCCTTCAGGATACCAAACCACAGGTACTGCCCAGATGGCTGTTTCTCAGATGATCAGGCCTGTGTGCAGCTGTGTATACACATGTACATCATTTTCATCATTTGCTGGATCTGCATAAAAAGAGAGATATCCATTCCTGCTCAGAAGACCGGAGTGGGCCATTTGTGATCACATTTATGAGTTGCGTTGCAAAATATTTGCATCACCACATGATTGGCTGATTGGATAATTGGATAATAGCATACACAATGCCTAAAATCATGCAGATACAGGTCAAGATTTTAAGCTAATGTTCAGATCAAACATCAGAATGTGGAGAAAAATGTGATCTCAGTGACACTGACCTTAGCTGGTTTGAGTATTTCAGAAACTGCTGATCTCCTGAAATTTTCAAATACAAAAGTCTCTAGAGTTTATTTTAGGAAAATGGCCAAACTGGTTCAAGCTCACAGGAAGTCTACATTCTATACTCTTATAACCACTCTTTACATCAATGGTGAACAGAAAAGCACCTCAACACACAAAACGTCGAACCTTGAGGTGGATGAGCTAGAATAACTGAAGGATAAATCTGGTTCCACTGCTGTCAGCCAGGATCACAGGAATCTGAGGCTACAGTGGGCACAGCTCACAAAACTGTACAAACATTGGACATTTTTCCGATCATCAACTGAGTAGTTTCAGTGAACCTGTGCCGACTGTAGCCTCAGATTCCTGTTCTTGGCTTACAAGGGTGGAACCCAGCATTGTCTTCACCATATGTATTATGACCAGTCATCACTGCTACTGAGCCACAACTGCTCAGACTTCATAGAAGCACAATTGAGATTGATGGGTGTGGACAGGTGGGACAAAGTAAAGGCCAAATTTACAAGAGTATTTTGGCAGCCACAGGAAAACATTAATAAACACTACTAGTTTTTTGTAGGCATGTTGATGTGTGGTGTACCAGAGAGAATGAAGGGCCTTGCTCATGGGGACGCAACAGTGGCAGCTTGACAGTGCTGGGATATAAACACAACCATCTGATCAGTAGGCCAGAACCTTAACTACTAAGTCTTAACCACTGAGCTGCTTCCACCCATCATTGGCAAATCATCTCTAATTGGCTAAAACATGGTCATATCATGCCCTGGCCAGGTTGCCAGGGTGTATTCCCATCCCACGCCCAGTGGTCCTGGTCAGGGTCCCCAGATCCACGGGGACCCTGCCCAGGATAAAGCATTTAGTGAAGATCAATGAACAAATGATTCCATTAGAGTCCTGTATGTTTCATTAAATATTCAAGCCAATGAAGTGGAATTTTCACACATTGCCATGAATCAATGGCAATTGGTGTGTTTTTGATGGATACCTGTGCTCAAGAACTCTATGCTACCCACTGCACTACCCATTACACTATTCAATGAAGATAACTACATAGATTTTCTTTAAAATGTAAAGTGCTTTATAAATAATATGTATTATTATTACAAAGGTGGATTAGCTACTATTTGCCCCAAGATGAGTAAGTCATAAACACCGAGCACATGTTTTCACACACCTTAATCCTTTGGATGTGTAAGACTCTATCAATCACTCTCACATTATATGCAGCTTAGGACCTGTTTGATGTTACATAGCATCCAATCTCAAGGTTATGCTGTTTCCAATGGCTTAGGAAAATATTCACTGGGAACAGGCTCTTTATTTAGTCACTGTTGGTGACACATTTAGTTAGATGAGGTTGGAGTGACAAGTATCGGATGCTTGTCAGGCGACAGTGGCTTGAGTGCAACAATGCACAGTTGTGTCTACGTGTGGATTATGTGTGTGACTAGGGTTTGTGCATTCTCCTGGGGTGGTTTTTGCCATAAGAGAACTTTCATCTGAGCGCTAGTCCACTTGTGACCTGCTGGATGCCAGTCATTTCTTTCCAAACATGTCTGTTCTGCCTCCCGAGAGAGATTCTTTTCCTGATTTAGAGGTATGGTTGTGTAGTACAGTAAATATTGTGAGAAAGGTGAAGAGGTTAATCTATATGGAGTGAAAGCAACAGAGATGGCTCGACTTTGGCTTCCAAAATCATGCAGAACTATTTGATCTGTCCTCTTCCTGACTGTCCTAGATGACAGCAAGTCCCTAGAGATCAGGCCTGCTCGTGACCTTCTCTAAGTGGCACCACATGCTCACTTTGTCAGGCCAACCCAATCAGCAACTCCTTCCAAGCAATCTACAGTAATGGCAACGATTAATACGATATTATACAGAGATTGTTGGCTGCCAGTCTTGTTGTCTCATTCCCCCCCACCACCACCACCCCCCGTTCCTCTTTTTATAGACTGCTGGTACACAACAAGCAACCGTGGGACTTCTAGACTTTGTAGTCTGAGAGAAAATGTTTCTTTTTCATAATGGCTGAAAAAACAAGGCTGCATTTTGTCTAGCAAAGTTATCAGCAGCAAGAGCGATGTGACAGGCTGTTTTTACTGGAGAAGACAATGGGAAACAGTGGGATGAAGCGGAGGGAGGGAAGGAGGGAAGTTACATGAGGCTATTGTTGACACACTGCAATCTGTTTTTTATTATGCCAACAAGATTTATCTCCAAACCCCATTCAGTGTGACTTATCAGCCAATGATGGGCTGTGGGAAACTTGCTGCAGCCAATGGGAGAATCAGAATTGTACTTTGCTACATGTTACAGAAACCCGTCCTCTGTGGGATCAAAGGTATGTTTTTGCTAGATTTTTTTGTTTCTCTGCTTTTAGCATGCTGAAGCACATAGGCACAATGTAGACCTTTGCTGTAATGCCATTTGTTCAGATCTTCAGTTTCTTTTATCCCTTTCTTACTTTCTGTTGTCTGCCTTATCTTCTGTTTTAATCTCTTAATCTGTCACTTACACTTACGCTTTCTACTCTCTTACTATGTCCCCCACAGACATACAGTTAATTATGTATTTTTAAAACATGATTCCCATAAACCTAGTAGGCCAGACAGACTGAAAGAAACTTGACTTAGGAAGAAACATGTAACAGAACTGAATAATATGTGATAAATAAATAATGTGAAAATCCCATATGAAAATGCATCATGTGAAGATAAAGAAATAGCGTAAACAAATCACATGTGTAGAAAAATGAATAATGTGAAAAAAACACATTTGAAAAAAAAAAATCATTATGTGGGGGAAAAATCATGTGAAAATAAATGAATCGTATGAAGAAATCACATGTAAAAAATAAATGAATCGTGTAAAAAATCGTGAAAATAATTGAATCATGAAAAAAATGTAAAAATAAATACATCATATGGGGAAAAAATCACATGTGAAAATAAATGAATTATGAAAAACAACAAGTGAAAATAAATGAATCATGTAAAGAATTGAAAAAATAAAAATGTGGCTTACAGTATTAATAAAGATCTTTTATATTATTAGGATCTTTTTATGCATACTGTAGATAAACAGTATTAGGCTATTGAAGAAACCTGGGACAAGTCACAACTGTTTATACGACTGTTACAACAGAACAGAATGAACAGAATGAATTGATTAAGCTTCTGGTTGGTTATCAGTCTCCATACCTTCTCTGAATATGTTCACCTGTTACAAGTTTCCCTGATTCGTATGTTTATTCATTTCTTCTGTTTTGCCGTGTGTATTAGTAAAGTCTTGTTGTGTGTTCAGCCTTTTCTGTTTCTTATGCTTTTGATTTAACCTGAACGTATTTCACTCAGAAACATTTAATGAAAAAAAAATAATTATATTGATTTTTGATGGAATGGTTCAATGAAAATGGCAGTGGATGTACTGAAAAATGATTTAATGACTATGTGCTGACTTGCACAGCAAATAGACAGATGGTTGGCTCAGGTTATTATAGATCAAATATGACAGAAAATGATTTTGTGTACTCACTGACTGTTCTTTAATGAGGTGATAAAACCTAACCTGAACTAACCCACGTGACATCATTGTGACTGTGTCAGTATTTAATCTCGGGTCAGTGAGAGGTGAATAGAAAAAGCTCATCAGTTTATGATTTACAGTATATGCTCTTATTTGGGTTACTTGGTTATTGGTTATTTGGTTAGACATCATTTCTTCTGATGTTTCCAGGGTTTGCATTTGTCATGTGTTCGGTTTATAATGCTCCGCTTTGGTCAAGCACTACTGCTCATACACTCAATTTATCGTAACTGCACTGAGTGCACTGAGAGCTGTTCACTTTACATCAATGAAGAGAAACAGGATGTAAACTGAAACATCTGAGCTCAAAGCTCAAGCTTTTTAATCTCTTTTCTTTCATGAATTTTCAGAATCCTTTTAAAGTTAATCTCAGAATATGTTGGAGCAAAGCTTTGAAAAGATTCATGTGATCCACTGATGAATAATTAAATTAAACCTAATTCAGTAGCAGAGCTGAGTTTTTTTTTTTTTAAATGATAACAGGAATATTCGGGAACATTCTCTCGATCTAAGAAGTCTAAGATGTGCTTGATGCACATCACATTTTGTCTGCCATTTGATTAAAGCAAGACTGTAATTTCTGTCATTTTTGCCCTGCTGACAGTCTGACCCGGAAAAAGAAATCGAAGGAACTGCCAATCGTTCACTCTCAACCTTTCATTTTTAACATTTTTACTCGTCAGTATGAGAACTTTTGTGATGTTCAGGTTATACCACATTCCTGTCCAGCACCGAACTCTTCTCTCAGGCTATTTAAGGCTTCTTACAACAGATGTCACACTGACCGTATATGTAAGTGTTCATCAGAAGATCAACACAGCACCTCATCACATTTAATTAAATGCTTTATCATCCAAATATAGTCAAGAAGATCATCGAACAGATAAACAGTGCAGTAATATATTTCATTTGACTGTCTGTTGGATTGGTTTCCAAATTTAATAATTCACATAACAGTCATCGGGTTTAGAACTTCATATCACACCTGGCCTGTGTGTTTAGACTATTTTTGGAGTATCAGATGTAAAGGGTTTTCCTGAGGCTGCTGGATTTATTGTTTCAGGATCAAGTATGGCAGAGTGAAATTATGAGATTTATTGTGTTTCTTTGTGGTTGTAATCTCTGTAATGTCTTCCATACATATTGTATTGAACAGTATAGAGGGCAAAGTGGTGCAGTGGGTAGCATTATTGCCTAACAGCTCTAGGGTCCATGGTTTGATCCTGATCTCAGGTTTCTGTCCGTTTCTAGACATGTTCTCCACATGATTTAAAAACAAGCTGGTAGGTGAACTGGCTCTGTTACGGTGTGAATGTATGTGTGCATAGTATCCAGGGTGTATTCCTAACTCATGCCCAGTGTCTTGGGATAGGCTCTGGATCTGAAACCCTGACCAGAATAAAGTGCTTACTGAAGATGAATGAATGAAGAAGCATTGAGTGCATTGGTTATTTTATATGCATCACATATGGTGTAGCTCTGCTAACCAGTTTTATCAAAACGCTCAACAGGGCATAAATGTTGGGGGGGAAATTACTTTCATTTCGTTATGAAATTAGTCATTTATAAACGGCTACACCCATGTTCTCGTATGCAATCTTTTAGCAATTTTGACAAATTACTGTACTGAACATTGGAAAACAAGGCAGGATATTTCACAGTAATCTGTTTGTGCTCTAACACAGTCTGGACCTCAGCAAGCCAGAAACCACACTGCTAAATAAACTTATATTTAGGACAAAAACATAACCCACCCGGGCCAAATCTAACTCCAGCATGACAGTACAGTCAACAGCATTAATCAGCGCTCTCTCTCTCTCTCTCTCTCTCTCTCTGTCTCTCTGTCTCTCTGTCTTTCCAGATCCTTCTTTCACACCCACCTGGTAGCTTTTCCTAGTTTGTTTTTGTTTCTATTGAGGGACAATTAGCACTCATTGTGTAGTTACAGCCGCTTCCGTAACCGCAAACCACAAGTGTTCCCCCCAGACTGTAGACAGCATGAAAGGTAGCGTCGCAGATCCCATCGTCCACTCGTCCACCGCTCTTCCTCCATTAGTTCTTAGCACGCAAGCACCAACTTAGTTTTTAAATTACACTTTCTCTGGGGTGGAAAGTGACAAACTACATGGTACGTTTTGAGTATAATTAAATCCTAGTACTTTCATTTTAGTTTTTTACATCAAAAAAATAAATAAGACCACAATTATTTTTTATCACTGTTAAATGGTAAAAATGATTAATGCATTTAACTCTGGGAAGAGTGTAAGGTAAATGAAAAACATGTGAGTTTCATCAGAGTATTACTGATGAAAGTGTGCACTTCAAGTGCCAAATGCTTAGTCAGCAGTAGTAATGCCTGAGACACTGCAGAGAGATGAGCCCAATTTACCAGGTACCTGCAGTTTTAATGCTTCTAACGCTTCTAAATAGCATGATGATGATCTGCAAACTATGTGTAATAATAAAAATATATTTCACAGCTCACTATCCCGACTGTGGAAGCATGGTAAGCCGTTAATGCATTCCTTATATATTTAGAATATTTTTCAGATTAGTTGTGTCAATTATTTCTAAAATAATTACTCGAGTAATTTTTCAACAAACTACTTACTTACTTGAGTAAATTTTCTTGCTCACTCCTTTCACTTCTTCCTCAAGTAAATTATTACTAGAGTAGCAGTACCTTTATTTTCAAAGCTCCTGGATTCGATCCTGAGCTCAGGTTGCGCTGTTTGCACGTTTGCAAACATGCACTTTATGTAGTCCTGTGTGGGTCTATGTAGTCTTAGTTAGTTCTGTAGTTAGTTTCTTAGTTAGGTCTCAAGTAGTTCTGTTTTTTATGTAGCACCATGGTCCTGGAGGAACATTGTTTCGTTTCACTGTGTACTGTACCATCTGTATATGGTTGAAATGATGATAAAAGCCACTTGATTTGACTTGACTTGACTTGAGGTTACTGTCTGTGTTTCGCATGTCCTCCCCATGTCCTTGTTGGCTTCCTACAGGTTCTCTGGTTACCTCTCAATAATGTGTTGGTGGATAGGCGGTTCTAAATTGTCCCTAGGTATAATTGAGTGTGTGAACTAATCTGTGTGGGCATGATGTCCGGCGATGGACTGGGGTCCAATCCAGGATATTCCCGCCTCACTCTCAGTGTTCCCGGGATAGGTTCCAGTTCCACCGCAGCTCTGACCAGGATACCATATGCAAAAAAAAAAATAATAATACACATAAATGTTTGTTCACCATGGTTGGAAAATAAATGATTGTGGGTAGAGGGGGTTAGAGAAGTTTTCTGTTCTGGAAAACATGACCCTGACCATAATCATAGATCCTTTTGTAAAATACACAGATGTAACCAGAATGCTCCATTTGTACAACTCTCTAAGGACATGAGGTTGTGCTTCTCCAGCCTTAATACACTCTTCTCTACTTGAAAGAACACAAACGCACATTCCTGCATAAATCCAACTGGGGCAAAACCACCTTTTGCTCCCTGTCTTAAGTATGGCCAAGAGTCTCTCCCAGGTTATGCAATGCCTTTCTAATGGAATTCTGGGTTGAGAGGCATTATCATGGCAGGAAATGTCCCAGTGCTGCAGTTAAGTGCGTGTCCATTCAGCATGTGGTTCCCAGGGGCCCCTGTTTCCCCGTCACTACTAGATGTAATCAAAGAGACTATTAGATGTTCGTGGTGGCACAGGAGATAGCAGTCAGGCATTCGTGGCATTTATGAAATGTCCCTATGCTGCTATTGTTTTTAGTTGCCAACTTATCAAACTATGAAATAAACAATGCAAGGCTAAACAAGCCTATTAACATGTGCTTAAAGCCTTTCCCCATACTGATATCATGAGCAGTTCATATAAATTCCACTGGACGAGGGTGATGTGCTTGAATTTCATTGTAAGGAAACATACAAAAGCATACTCTAACCTTTTCACATGAACTGAAATGTGCAAATTGTTATCAGTGTGCAAGTGTGAGATCATACTGTTTTTTCAGCAATTAGAGCTGCAATATTGGACTGCTGTTAGAGCATAGGTACTCAATCTTAGGGTTGCCCAAGATGCAGATGGGGTTTGATTAAAAAATTAAGCATATTTCTGTCATAGTTTCAAAATAGTAGTAGTTTATAGTCAATACTTCTGGTGCAAAACTCCTGATGCAAAAAATGGGATTTACGCTCATGAAAATATTATGTGAAATGCAATACGTGAACCCGACTAAATCAACAAAGCGTACTGTTGGTTTTATGTGTTAACAGTTATTTATGGGATGCAGTACTATTATGTGCATCAAATCAAATCAGCAATCTACTGTATGTTGGATGTAGCAGCTGAGGTGAGACTTTTCTAAACTAAATCTCCTGACTTTGATATGCTGCAGTGTGACGCACAAGCCCAGTCCTCTTCCTCACCAAAAAAGGTTGAGAACGCCTGTATTAGAGCTTCGGAATGATCAAAACATAAATGTCATTTAGTTTCAGAAACAAATACAATGCAATGCTAAAACGTTTAGGGCCTTCACCATCGGATCTTTGCTACGGCTCAGTGCATCGCTTCTGAGTTTTGTCTCTGGAAAGGAGTGGGAGAGTTGGGCCCAAAGCCCGAGCTCATACCTCATTAATCCTTTCTAGCCCAGCCGCAGGTCTACATGATGAGTAGCTGTGGTAATTTTGTACCACAAACCCGCCTGATTATGTCCCGCCATTAATGCAGCCAGATTATTACCATATGCTTGCATTATGGCGTCACCTTGTCAAACATTGCTTAAACTCTCAACGTTCTCAGAGGTGCAAAACCATCTTGAATCTTGGCACCACTGTCAAACAGATAGACATGCTGATATTATAAGCTGGCATTTCATTGTTCACTGCTTACAATTGTCAATTCATGTTTGGTCACCTAACCGTTTGTGAAAGCACTCACAAAAACGTGAAGCCAAGCTGTGGAGGAACTAATGGCTTCTCCAGCGGTGACCAGGCTTCTGTGACTGATACAAATGCAAATGGAATTTCTGTTGAGGTTGAAATGGGGCATGCTTCCCTTCCATAAAACCTTTAGCTAGCAGTGCCGAAAAGCCTGGGAGTCCCACGCCGCATTGTGATGGACGACAGGACGGAAATACACACCACGGTGAGTCCAAGGTTAATCAGCATATGCAATTAAATCCGCTCAGACAACCACTTCACTGGCACAATACAAATCACTGTGGTCACTGGCAGAGGGGTTTAAGCACAGCATTCTCTTCTGTCTGATGTCATTATCAGTCAACATGCACGGTGGGAGAAGGCCTCTAAACCCAGCATAGTGCCCCAATCCTTAGACGTAAACATGGCATTCTATATATGCGTTGATTAATGGCAAAAAGCACACTTGACTGTTGTTAAAGCCTGCAGTGAGCACTTAATGTGTCAACTTGTGAAGATTAATGTTGTGTACCCACCCCTGTTGTGCTTGGCAGAATTTTTAGTGACGCCAGTGACGAGATGTGTAACTGCAGTTAAGTGCTGGTGTATGTATTTTTACCCTAAACTAAGGTACAATGTCATTAGTCTACTGGTAATCTACTGTTTTTTGTTTTTTTTTTAATTAAAGACATTTTACATAATGATGCTTTGTTTGTGGACAATTCTATGATTGGGGTGCCATTTGTGTTTCACAATTATTGGATGGGTTCCCATTTGATTCTGGTTCCTCTCAAGGATCCTTCCTCATGTCGTCTCAGGGAGTTTTTCCTCACCACCGCCGCCTCTGGCTTGCTTGTTAAAATAAAAACAAATGTAAAATTTATATCCAGAATTTAGCATATATTTCTGTAAAGCTGCTTTGTGAAAATGTCCATTGCTAAAAGTGGTATACAAATAAAACTGAATTGAATTGAAATATATGTAAAGGTAAAAGACATCCTTCACAACAACCAGCAAATTTCAGATAATTAACTTTTTTTTTTCCCTTGAAATTTAATCATTAAGTACTCAAAAAAAATCTTATTAGTTTTGTATTAATGTGTGAATCCATTTATGTTATGCTTGAAGTATCTTTTTTCATGAGTTATCCATTATAGGTTATGAAAAATGTCCAATTTAGTTTCCACAGTTTTCACTCAATCCTGTAACCTGAACAAATTCACCCCTATAAAATAACTAATATTCCGAATGAAGTTGCATCTTCCAACTTTCCAAAAATCTTGGGAAGAAGAACATGATATTCTCTCATTCTTTTTCTTTATTTTCAATTATATACTGTGAAATTGACTGATGAGGTCACTCTGAATGTCCAAGCATGTTACCCAAGTTATAGACTAAATATACTGTAAATGGTTAATTTAAAAAATAAAAAATCTTTAATATGTCTAACGTCCTATGCCGTTTTCATGGAAGCTAGTTGAGCACATTTTGTGTATTAGGTAATTCTATGCTAGAAATTCAACACTGTTAACATAGAAAACTTGGAAAAACGAAATTATTGCATGACACTTTTTTTAAAGGTTAAATGCATGTTTGCTTAGATTCAGTATTGAACAATGATTAAAAAATAAGGACTAAATGGATCCCCAGTCATGGAATCACCCTTTAAAAAAGGACTCCAAAGATATTTTCATGCAATTAATTTGCATACAATTAACTGAGGTTGTTAATTGTCTCCAGTTGTCTCCAGTTTTTAGAAATGATGCTTAATTTTGACAGCAATCATATTTCTGTGGCGTTTTAAACTTTTATTCGTGCTTTTGCATGTATTATCTATGTATGTGTCATCTGTCGTCCCAGTGGTTGGGCAGTATCTAAAGTGGACTTCAGTTGAAATTGGCATCCAAAATCGGTGGCATATTTCTCCCACATTTCCTCTTAAACTGAATGGCAGTGACATCTGTCTTGCAGCATCCCGGACTTGTCAGCTCTCCCACACACATACTGTTCACGCCATGTTAGGGAGTTCAAAGAACCGACTGGCTCAGCACGTCGGTATGTTCAGCGTAGTCGTGGCCAGCTCTGTGGTCGGAGCTTTCTCTCTCTCTCTCTCTCTGGTTGTTGTGTGTGATGGGCTGTCAGCAAGATCATGGGAGCAACCCACGTCTACCTGCTGTTCTCTCCTTCCAGCCTGGGTTTTTTTGTTAAACGCAGACGTTTCGCACTCAGCGACGTGCTGATGTGCTGCCAAGGCAAACCATTTACGCAAATTAGCCAAATATACGGCGTCTTTTTGGTGTTTGGCATTTTCTGTCCCCTGCCATGTCTGCTGGAAGCCATATTAGTCAAATACTGGAGTTGAAAATGATGGGCCTTGTGTAATCATGTTTGTTAATAGGCTTAGTTTGAAATTAATATTTGCTTCACACAACATAAAGTCGACACTGACACACGGAGGCCCTAAAACGGGCTGTTTTTTTAGATGAAATGCAGGTTGCACCCACTGAGACCAGATCATTTCATCTGTGTACTTTTAAGCTAAAAGAAAAAATGAAAGATGATGGATGTTCTGGATACTGAAACTGGTTCTCACTGTTAGGTGTGTGTGTGTGTGTGTGTGTGTGTGTGGTGGGGGTGGAGGGGGACAGGGGAATTGGGGTCAGATGAGACAGGACATGTTTTTTTTATCTTTGTAGGGCCCACATGTTCACACAAGGATAGAAATATCTGACAGTTTTGTCCTTGTGGTGACATTTGGCTGATCCCCATGAGGATTTTTTTAACAAAACTGCAGGTTTAAAAAAAAAATAAAAAAAAATCTAAATGAGCCAAAAAGTTTCCTTTTGGTTACTAACATTAAGGTTATGGTTCGATTTAGGTGTAACATAGCATTGATTAGCTGCATTCATAATTATGCCAATGGAAGGTCCTCATAAGTAAGTACAAGTAGGACGTGTAACGTGTGTGTGTGTTATTGCTCAATAATGTCTTTGCTACCCGTCCTGCCATCGAGTTTACAGGGTCAGACAGTAACAATTTGTCATCAGAGAAAACCCACCTGTTGAGACAGCATGACAGATGACCAATCAAGATTCCTCTGGGCATAACTGAAGTAAGTGTGCATGTGTGCTCGTGCGTGTGTGTGTGTGTGTGTTTATGTGTCTGGGCTTTAAGCCTTGTATCTATGAAAGAAACTCATGGATACTCTCTAATTTAGATTAAGATCTATACTGAAAGAAGCTAAGTTGCAGCATTTAGAACATTTTTTGGATATGGATATTCCTTAGTGTCTAGAACTGCTGTAGAATGGCATCTTGAAGGCTAAATATAACACTTAACCGAGAAGTGAAATAATACCAAGTGCCTTTGAGTACATCGCTTAAAGCCTGAGTCCCTTTACAAATTCTTTTAAATGTTCTTTCGTTGTCTTTTAAATGTTCATTTATTTTCTGATTCCAGGAGACGTCCAAAACACAGCGCACCTAATTAGAAAAAAGATTTATGCAGTAGCAAAAACAACAACATTGTGACAGTACAATTATCATGTTAAACGTCCTTCACATCAGATAAGGAAAGAGATAAAGTAAAGAATAACACACTTCCTGCTCAATGCAAAGCGGAGTTACTGTTACCTCCTCGATGTTGATTACTTCCGATAACATCACGTGCCAAAACATTTTATATGTACAGTATTTAATGTTGTGGAACATCCGCAAGACAAGTTAGTTCCTGTTATAACAGCTATAAACCCTTGTTCCTTAACACACCTCTCTGCTTTACTCTCTCTTGAAGTCAATAAAACAGAAAAATGCAGCTTGTCATTTTACAGCTCTGCCTCTGACGGTTATAAAGAGCTGACACTGGAGACTCCTTCCAAAATTGCTCAATCATAATAAGCTCCATACAATGAAGCATCTGCCATTATAATATAATTAATATAAACCTGTTACTGTCAGAGCTGCTGTTATAGAAAATTAATCAACTCCTTCTGACCAGTCAGATGTGAACATTTCAACAGCACTGTGATATAAAAGGCAAACATGCAAGAGAGATGAAACAGTCAAGTTCATGGTACATTCAGCTTTTCAGTGTCACAGGCCAACTTACACTTTATGTGTCAGTCTGTATAAGAGTGTCTGCTAAATAATTAAAAGTAAATGTAGTATAAACGTGCTGTCTCAGAGGTTAAGCAAAATGTAAACAGAAGAAAAGCAGGGCTGAGACAAAGTGACAGGTAAACTCATTTAGTAGAACAGAAAAATAAACAGAGCATCATGCAATCCAACGTGTTGTTGAAGTAGTAAAAAGTCTGGTTTTTTTTATTTTTAATTTTTAACCATGTTCTTTTCAGATCTGGAAAAGCTCAGGCGATGGCATCATGTGAATAAACCAAGGAAGAAGTGTGGAAATATTGAAACAGCAGGAGATGACCATGCTGGAAGTCTATAGTCTGGTCTGGCTGAACATCTCTCGTGAGTCACCAAGTTGATCTCAGGGAAAATTCATAGGATTTATAACGAGTGAGATCGATTTTATTGGATTTATTCAAGACAAATGAATTCGAAAGAAAAGCTACAACCGTTATCCTTTTAGGCCTTGACCTTACAGAAAAATCATGTTCATTTCGCACATGATCATATGTTTTGCACACGTGATTATGAGGATAATACGAGATAAATAAAACCACACGTTTTACATGCAGAAAAAGCAATGTGAAAATGAATCAGGTGTAAAAATTAACATGAAAAAAAAAATCACATGTGAACATAAATAAATCATTTGAAACATCACATCAAAAAATACAGTATATCAAGTGTAAAAAAAAATCACGTGAACATAAATAAATCATTTGAAACATCACATCAAAAAATACAGTATATCAAGTGTAAAAAAAGTCACGTGAAATAAATGAATCGTGTAAAAAATCACATCTGAAAAAAGAAGCATGTAAAATCACATGAGAAGGTAAATGAGTCATTTGAAACATCACATCAAAAATAAATCAAGTGTAAAAAAAAAAAAACATGAAAATAAATGAATCATGTAAAATCACATGAAAGTAAATGAATTATCTGAAGGATCACATCAAAATAAATCAAGTGTAAATAAAAACGTGAAAATAAATGATCATGTAAAATCACATGAAGGTAAATGAATCAATTGAAAAAAAATCGCAAGTGAAAATAAATGAATCATGTGAACAAAATAAGCATGCATGAAAAAAAAATCACGTGAAAGTAAATGATTCATGTGGGGGAATAAAAAGAACAAAACACATGGAAACACATTGAAAAATAAAAACACATGAACTACATGTCAAACGTCCACGTGTGAAAATGTGTGAGACGTGACATGTCTAAATTCAGCTCAGGTAATTTCTGACCTTAACTGTTCATAAATTTTAATATAAGTTGACCCATGAGACGGTGTGGTTTGTCAGAATTTCCTAATCAATCTGTCTAAATGTCTTTATTGTTGCTTGATGATAAAGGATTTTTCTTGGCCTGTGGTGATAAAAAAAAAATTATTTCTTGGTTGTCAGTGTCAAAGCCAAAAAGTCATACATGACTGTAGGCGAGTGGTATCCATTGTCATGGTTTTTTACACCAAATTGGGTTAGTTTATGATCTTGTTTAAAAGCAAATAATCGGAATTAAATCAAATCAATTTTCCTCAAATTTAAGGACAAACAAACAAAGGGAAAGTGTAAGTGCAGACAGTGTATCTATGATGTACAGACCCAGTTCTATTGTAAGATATATTGTGAAGATTGAGAGAGGGAAAGGGGGATTATGGTGCGGTTAATGTCCGTACTACTGCAGATATTTCAGATATTTCGAATTAAAAATTTGTACAAATTTGTTTTCCACTCAGAGTCTTTTTTTTTGTGTGTGGTTTTTGAGATACACTTGGGCTGGGAATTTTGCTGAAAACTGGCAACCCTGGACTCCTGTGTTCAAACCAGCAACAACACATATCATGTGACTATCACCCAAAACAAGTGTCGTTCTTCTTTTCCCACTATGATTGCATCCTGTTATGGATCATCTAATCACTGCCAGATTGTCTGAGGCGCATTCTTGGACTTGAACTGATGGAAGAACCTTTTGAATCGTTTGGACCCTAAGGACTACTAACAGCTGTGTTCACTGTATATTTTTTCTGTGGTTTCTGGGTCAGTAGTCATAAAACATTGTAGTCATTCAACCCTTGAAGATTGATGCTAAATTTATGATTTATACTTAATCCTAAATCAAGGAGACTGTTTACTGCACTGTAATCATACTCCAAAATTCACTTTTGTGGTTTCTAGGAGTGAGTCGAAAAGACTGGTGAATGTGGGTCCTGATCGTTCCAGGAAAGACATTCTGAAGTGATTTTAAAAGGAACCAAATCTGTCATGTGATCTCCGGAGAACGTGATGCCTACCATCGGAATTCAACAAGACTTTCTATTTTCTTTTGTGATCTATTACTTTACACCATTTATCATAATCACAGCATGAAAAGTCTGGCTCAATGATAAAAGTGATATCATTCCTTATATATCTTTATATGTTAATTTACAAGCAAAAGCAACTACAGTGAGTGGAGTGAGAGATGTCAGTTTGTCATAATAAATTTGTTTAAAGGTTTCAGAGAGGAGCAATGGTAAAATGTTCACCCTATCATCAGGAGATCACAGGTTCTGTCACTATAATTAGGAGTCAAGAGAGCATAAACTGGCCCTGATCTCTGGGGTGATGAAGGATGATCTTATTCTCCACAATGCCAGTAAGAGTGGCACTTTTCACTACTAAAAATCTTTCATTTCTTTTTTTTTTTTTTTTTGGATTCTTATAAATTTCCTCCTCTGTTGTTGTTTTTTTAAAGTATATGGGTATGGATATGTATGTATTTCTTTTTCTCCCTTTATGTTTTTTTTTTTTTTTGCTGCCTAATTCTATCTGTATATTTCCTTTTCTCTTCTCTCTCCTTTCAAATTTTTTTCTCTTTAAAATAAAATTGATTTCTTCTTCTTCTTCTCAAAGTAAAATTTAAAAGTATATAATTTACATATAGCATAAATTTGACCAATGTATACAAGGCCAAAAGGCAACATAAATGCTAGCTATATAATAAGTGTTAGTAATATAATAACATAGTGAGTTGTGTATTTGTGTGTAGTTTGTGTGTATGATCATGTAGCGAACGTTTTGGCTAGGTGGGGTTCTGTCCTCACAACGCACATAGAAATATTGAGTCTGGCTTCATTTCCTCTCGATATGTTTAAAACCAACGAAATTCTAGAAACCACGAAAATTCCTAGAATCCTTCCTGCATGATATTGATACTTCAGTGACTTTGTTTGTTCAGATATAGACAGAAATGTTTCAGAAGTTATGAGCACTTGTACACTGCAGTTACTCCAAATATGATTGATATGTTCAGCAATAAGAAAGCACTGGCACCAGAATGGCGTTGTGCAGTGGAAAGTTCCTGGAGTTTATATTTTTGACTAATGAGGTGGAGAGACAGAAAGAAAGAAAGAAGAGAAACTCGTTTTCGCTCCATTTCTTTGTTTTAACTTCAGAAGCCCTATTTTGGCTCATCTCTCCGTGATGGAGGCATCTCTTTGACCGTCTGTTCTTGCCAATCCTAATGGCTTATTGAATTCACAGAATTGTATTTCAGCCTCTTCATTCATTTGCCTCATGTTAGTCATCACGTTCTGAGTTTGCCAGGTATCTGCACCGCGCACGTGTACCCTGTACAGTTTAGTCACGTGCCAACCAGGCTCATTGTCCAGCATCGAAATGCAAAATCAGGAGAGATTTCATTTGCTTCATCTTTACATAGGTCTCCAGCACAGTTTAGCTCAAAGAGATTGCCAGTTTAAAAGAAAAAAATGAAAGGAAATGGCTAAATGAGTCCTGCTTATTTATTAGGATATGCATTTATATTAAAGATTATTCTAAAATCTGATTGGCAACTTGGGGTCTCTTGGAGTATGGAGTAATTTTTTTTTTTCTTAATTTCAAAGAAAACATTCTGCTTTTGCTTTTCTGTTTAAAAAAAAGCATAATCCTGAGAGCCAGATCCTGCCTAAAGGTCAAAGCTGCAGTTTGGAAACACATGACAATCTGAGCTAAGTACAGCTGTCATACCAATGATGGAAAGCAGGATGTGTTGGGTGCTTTGGGACTTTGGTTCAGAGGCCATTGCCAAAGAGTATAAGAGTGTCAGTTCAGAGACTGGGGGATGTCTACACTGTAGTACACAGAACAGAGCCGAGTCCAAGTGTAAATTGCATGTAATGTAAGGCAGATTTCTGAAGATCGGATGGAGATGGAATTCGACTGAGACTTGGCTGGGCAGGATCACTTATAAAACTGTGTAGAACTGCTCATTGTGCTGATGCTAAGGGAAACCAAGCAACCTGCAGTGTAGTCCAAATGTCTAAAACCACCACCAAGAAATCCCAGCATTTATCAAAAACTAATATAACATATTATTAAAAACGGATACAAAATATATTTCTCATTTTGAAACAGGCTGGTACGGGTGTTTTCACACTCAGTTACTTAATCTTTCAGTCGCTCAGAATATATGAATAGTTTTGACTGAAAGAGAAATAGATACTGACAAAGTACCTCAGAGACGAGCGATGTTGCATTCTCGAATCTGATTGGCCAGATTGCAAGGTTAAATGCGCTTATTCTAGGTGTTCTATAGGAACAACTCAGGCTTCGTACACACAGCAGGCAAAAGTGGCCCAAGTCTGATTTACTGACCAAATCTGATTTTTTTTTTCTGTTAGGCCGTTCACACTATGTCTTCACTGTGACCTATATCTGACATTAGTCTGAACAGATCATGCTCCTAACTGACCCACATGTGCAAAGGAGAAATGATTAATGATTTGCCTCAACTAGACTAGTTCAGTCTGGATAGCTGAAAACTGGATGTTGTTTTTTACAAGTGCAATGTCTACCAGTTTTCCAGGAAATCTTGTATGAGCTGTACTCTGCATGCATGTTGCTTACCCTACACTGTTGCTTCTGTTTCTTGCTGCTTGTGATAAGATTTCTGCAGCAAGAAAGGAATTCCTGCACAGCACCTTCTTTAATATTTCACTTCTTTATTCTATTCAGGTCCATCAAGGAATAAAAGAGTTTTTATTTTTCTGTATCAGGATGTCCTGAAGTGTTTATTCCTCTTACAGCACAGCACTTTGCCAATGATGACATTTTTGTTCATTAAAGAATGACACATTATCCGTTTAATTACATTACAAGTTGTGGAACATCTGATTCTTATTAGTTCTGGTTATCATGTCTCTTTTTATCACTCTTTCTTCACTCTTCTGTCCTGGAGACTTTTGAATAGCAGAACATTTACATAGCAGACTGTTACAAAGCATTGACACTGGAGACTCCTTCCATAAATCTCCTTACAGAAAACGGAACTATATCAAAGACTGTACGTTTTTCATTGTTGAATAACAACATGTCTTTTAATCTGTTTATTAGTAGGCTTAGATGATGTGGAGTCCCTGTGTAAGTTGTTACTTTAGAAACAATAATGTATTAGAACAAGCGTGTTAATATCAACCTGTAATTTGAATCACAGCCGGAACTGAACTATTGTCAGATCTGCTGTTGTAGAAAATTAATCAACACCTCTATTCTGACCAATCAGAATAGAGAATTCAACAGTGCTGTGGTGTCAATTGCTTACAATAATGACGAAGGCAGACTAAACAGATTAAACAGCCTCGTTCAGTGAACGGAGCATGCGGGTTAATTCCACATTTTTTGTCTCACTTGATCCAAAAAGAGTTCACCATGAGAAAAATGCAACAAGTCTGTCATCTCTTGTCAGATTTGGCCAGCTGCTGTCATTTTCATCCCTGTATATTTTCTTTAGGTGTCTGAAACCAGCTTGGTGGCCATGTGGTTCAGGGCCCTGCTTGTATAGTATGCATGCTGAGTGTTTTCAGGCTCCCATGGGAAGGTCATTTAAAACACAAGGGTCTTCCTTCCCCTGACTCCTAAGGGACCAGGTCAACTTTTGGAGCATGCTTGGGCCAGTGCAAATGTGACAGGATGAAAAACGCCAAGCCATGCCACCCACACAGAAAGTAGGGAGTTCTTATTAGGGCAAGTTCCATGTACAAGTGGGATTATACTGTTGTTCCTGCAGAGGAGATCTCTTGTTTTATCGGGGTTTCCAGCACAGAAAAATGTTATTCATCAAAATGGAGCTTCACTGTGTATCAGTGGACGCAAAAAAAAAACTCCACTGCAGATTATTATTTTTTGTAATATATGCATGTAACAAACAACTTGATCAAAGCATAACATTCCCTGCATGAGGAAAGCACTTAAAGCTAGCAATTAAAACATTTTTACACAGACTGTTTGTTAAATTGTCTCCTAATGTGATCTTTGCAAAAAAAAAAAAAAAAAAGCCTAGACAAGATTAAAAAGCTAAAAAAAACATTTCCACTTCATTTTGGTGAAATATATTTATGTTCTCTTAAAGGAGAGGTGTCAAAGCATGTTATCATGAGATGAAGTCAATCAGGATTCAAATCAAGAATTCAAATGGACGGGCTTCTCCTGGCTGCTAAACACACCCTCACCAGCTACTTTAACAGAAACACCTGTCCACCTGCTTATTCATGCGGTTACATAGTCGGCAGTCATGTAGCAGCAGCGCAATGCATACAATCATGATGCAGGTCAAGAGTTTCAGTTAGTGTTCGCATCAAACAACAGAATGGGGAAACATGTGATCTCTGTGACTTTATCTGTGGCATGGATGTTGGGCCAGATGGATAGGTTTGAGTATTTCAGAAACTGCTGATCTCTTGGGATTTTCACACACAACCGTCTCTAGAGAAAAAAACATCCAGTGAGCATCAGTTTTTTAGGCGAAAAAAACCTTGCTGAGTTTACAGCATTCTAATTTATCCTGATGCAGCTCATGCTATTCCATACTCTTCTGTGTATTTATTGTTTTGTGCTGCACTTATCATTTTAATGATAGTGTAGTTTTATAGTTTTGTACACTGTTCTTGTCTTACACTTGTTGCACGTTTTGTGCTTACGTAGTTCTGCCTGTGGAGCTGTATTGTCTTGTATGTTGCGCAAGGATCCTGGAAACGAGTCCCCCTGTTCAGTATACTGTATGTGTGTGCAGTATATACTGTTGTACAGTATGGTGGGATGTTAATAAAATGAACTTGACTTCACTTGAAAATATATATAAAATACACTGTGTTTCAAATTATTATGCATTGCTGTTTTTGTTCATTTTTTCCTAAAAAGTCTATATAATTGGCAGTCAATAGGATTTGTCATTCCTCAACAATTATATTGTAATCTGGATTTTATTAAACAAAATTACCAATGATGACAATGGCATCTTTTTGCAAAATAACTTAAAATGCAGTGTTCCAAATTATTATGCAAAACAGCATTTCAAAACACTTAGTAGTTTCTAAAGGATTGAAAACAGAAATCTTTTGTAATTTTTTTGCATAAGGAGGTTATTTTTCTCAAATCAAAGCTATTTCAATCAAAAAACATCTTTACAGATCAAGTTACATATTAACAGAGGAGCCCTTCTTTGATATCACCTTAACAACTCTCTCATCCATTGAACTTGTAAGTCTATGTATAGTTTCTGCCTGTATTTCCTTTGAGGATGCCAGAATTGCATCCCAGAGCTGCTGTTTAGAGGTTAACTGTCATCCGCCCTCATAGAGCTTCCTTTTAAGGATGCTCCACAGGTTCTCAATAGGGTTGAGGTCAGTGGATGATGGTGGCCAAACCATGATTTTTTTTCTCCCTTTATGTCCATAGCAGCCAAGGCCTCACTGGTATATATTGCAGCATGGGATGGTGCACTGTCTTGTATGAAAATGATTTTACTCCGGAAGTCACGGTTCTTCTTTTTATACCATGGCAGGAAATGGGTAGTTAGGAACTCCACATATTTTGCTGATGTCACTTTGACACCTTCAGGCACCTTAAAGGGGCCTACCAATTCACTTCCTATGATTCCAGCCAAAAACATCACTCCACCGCCTCCTTGCTGACGTTGCAGCCTTGTTGGGACATGGTGGCCATCCACCAACCATCCAGAACTCCATCCATCGAAATACAGCTTTACGCACAGCACAACAATTGAAATTGTTTTTGCATAATAATTTGGAACACAGTGTATATTACCTACACATTAAGTAACACAACAGTATTCACTACTATTAAAAAAAAACAACACAACAATGATATGTCTCAAAGCCCTGTTTCCATTCTTCTTGATTACTACTGACTTAAGTTGGTCTCTTTTTGCTTTTGTATTTATTTAGGATTTCACTCGTCTTCCACAGTCTGTGTAAAACATCTGCTCTCCGCTGGCCCATGCTAACATAAATAACTGGTTTGCTTTCAATCTTGGCTCTCACACCTAGGAACAATCATTTCCATCCAGAACGTGTTCGAAGCGGCCTCCAAGCCATCACCCACCTCGCCGCCACAGCAGGATGTGATAACAAGCAGGACATGCGCGGAGCAACTGCTCGAGTACTCTTCAGCTCATGAGAACAGAGCATGATTTACTGACTGCAATGTGTGTGAACCAGCTGAGTGTTTTACAACTTCGCCAGCATGTGCGTGTTACTAGTGATGTGATACTGTGTGTAATCCAGCTTGATGTGTTTTTGGAAACATCTTCTAAAGCGGTTATGTAGTTAATCATGGAGGCACATTAACACTCGTTTAATTACGTAGTAATAACTACAGATGGGTAAGAAACCTACAGGAAAATCAGGATTATAAAGGATTTAGAGTCAGAACACTTTTTGTAATATTTGGTGACATTCTGCTCATATTTCAGCACCTGTCAATAAAAAACCTGATCAGTTCAGATATGGTGGCTCTGAAGAGCAAGGCATCTAAAAAAAAAAAAGAAAGAAAAATTTAAATTACATGAAGCAACTTTTAAAAAAAGTTAACTTTAAAAAAAATCAACTTTTAAATGAAGTCAACTTTAAATAAGAAGCAACTATACATAAAGAGTCAAAAAGATGTTGTATCTTTTTCTATAACGTTAACTCCTTCTAAAGTTGTTATAATAAATAATAATAATAATAATAATAACATGGACCACCAACCACTCGGAACAAGGCAGCATCTCTTCTTGCGTGTCAGTTCAGAAAACTCTGTCTCTTGTTTAGATGTTCTAGCCCAGACCGCATGTGTGTGTGTGTGTGTGTGTGAATATTTCAGGGCGTGGCTTTGGGAAGGGAAGGAAGGGGTAATTACTTTTTACTTTTCATCCATTCATAGCTGCATTTATAGACTCTTTCCATAAATGTTAAGTAAACATTTGTTTACAGTAAACCTATCACAGTATCAACAATTATACATTTTTCTTTATATAACGCTTCCTGGGAAATCAGCTCATTTCCTCTTTCTTCATGGTGATCTTACTGAACAAATACAAACCCTATGCAGAAGAGCCATCTCTGGGCATAAGAGATGCTACTGTCTATTTAATCTGTCTAATCTGTCTAATCCGTCCATTGGCAGTATTTCTCTTACTCAGAATCCCTCTGTTCTGGTGCAGCAGTCATCCAAAGTTCATCCTAATCCTCCTTCACTGTCTCCTCTTTCAATCTGCTCTTTCTTTTTCTTCCAACAGGGCTATTATTCTACATAACTTGATTTTTCTTGACTAGATGAGAAGATCTGATGATTGCTGAATGGAGAGTGGGGATTTGTTATCAGAGGTTTTGTGATTGCAAAAGCAAAAACCTGAAAACAACTTTGGTGATTGGAGCAAGGTCTGATAAATATCTCTGAGGTGAGGTGGGGTGGGGGATGGGGGGATGGGGGTTGGAGAAGTATGTATGCGTGCATGCTCTTAGATGGAAGTTCGATGCTGGTGGTCCTCATGTGGATGCTGGAAAAAATAGCATACAGGAAGAGTTTTGCAGTGGGTCAAATTGCAATTATAACATAGTGAGATAAAAGTTGAGTTTAGAACTACCATTTGCCTGAAAAAAACGCATGAAATGTAACTAATTTCTAACCACTGGCCATTCGCCTTCTTCTGAGGTTGGTCATATTTTTAATTTTCTCCAAAGTTTATTTAACAAATGGAATCCAAGGTCAGTTAGTAGTGCTATGACCTCCTTTTTTTAATCTCTAAAAACAGTGAACTGGACTCAATGAGGGTTAAGTCAAAGGGACTGGACACCAGATTGATCATTTTGATGTGAGCGTATTGAAAAATATCAAAAACAAGCGTGCTTCTGGAAATTTATCATTGAGGTGAGTAACGCAAAATTAATAAAGATCTGAGATTTTTAAAGTACTCTAACGTCCTTATTCTAAACCTTTTTCCCTATGTAAACAAATACAGGAGATAAAAGAATGATTCCTGATAGCAATGGCACTCATCTCAAGAGTGTCCAGGCAGCTATAACAGCACAATTGTCTCAGATTTACAGAGTGCAAATATCTGATGTCTTATAAAGCTGCAGTAAATATATAGATAGACATCAAAACCTAAAAAAAAAGCAAGCTTAAAGACATGGTTAATTATTTATTTGTTGGACAGGTATAATAAGTGGTTAGAAGAAGCAGGACACAAATATGCAAAATGGATATATTCTGTATCTTTGTGTTTGGATAGGCCTCTTGTCAGTCATTTTATAGACACTCCCCAATGTTTTACAGATCAAGTAGGGGTTTTTCCATTACAAAGAATGGCCTACCTTTTAGCTAACAATGCTAACATTCTAATACTGTACGTCAGGGCTCACAAGAGCTTAATCCAAAAATAGGACAGTGACTGTACTTGTGAACATCCTCATTAATCTTTATATGCTGAATTTTGTGTGTTTTTACATTTGTAAATTGGCTTGCAAGCAGTTAAGTATCTGAGTGTGCTAAGCATGCTAACTCTAGTTGAACTGCCATAGGTTCTGTGGGCGGAGCTTTGTGTATATGGGCAAGAATGGGGAGTGGGCTCAAGGAATAAACAATCATTCAATCTTCATCTATCATTCAAATCTCCACCTATTTAACCTTTACAGACCTAACCTTTAAGTATGACTTCCTCATATACCTGTTAACAGACGTATAGTTGATGGCATACTGACTCCACCACGCAAATTGTTTTTTGCACATGGACAGAGATACAGTATTCTTGAATACACTGTGTGGATTGTTTATAAGAAGTACGGTTTCAGAAATAGCCACATACATGTGGATAGGGCCAAAGACAGATAGTTCATTCCATCTCTTTGAAGTTTTGCTTTAGCCAAAAATAAGCTGAAAAGTGACAGGTCTTTAATATCAATATACTGTAAGTACTAAGAGGTTCTGAGTGCACACGCTCCAAAATGCAGAGCTATGATGAAAACATCAATTTGAAATGTCATTCTAATATTACAATCAATGTCTGAATATCACTGCAGCTGTTTGTAATCACTGGTAAATGTAAGGTTTTTTTTTTTTTTTTTTTTTTTTGCTGCTTCAGCTCAATCATTTATGATTGGATGTCTTCCAGTTGAGGCTGTGCGTGAGCAGATCAGATGCAATGAGCAGGTTGTGGATTCCAAAGACAGGAGGAAGTCATTTGTTTCTTTCTCTTTTTTTTGGCAATAGCTCGAGGCTTTAGACTTAAAGGCTCAAGATGCTTTCCCTCTTCTTCTGACACACACACACACACACAAACAAACTCGGGACCATTTGGGAGCCTCCCTTTCAAAGGAAGTGGGCACATTCCCTAGGAAGTTTACTCTTTTTCTCCTTCCTCTTAGCTTCCTCTGCCCTTGATTTCAGTTAATTGCTGTTGGCCTGGCATGTATGATAAGGAATGAAAAAGCTGAGAGATCAGAGCCTACCAACACCCGTTGCACTGAATCACATTACAGACTCATAGTAGCGTCCAAATGGCTAATTGATTTAATTCTCAGACCGGTCTTTATTTGAGAGTTTATTTAAAACTATTACAATAATATCAATGGATTTAACACTAAATCCCTATTCAAATGGGATACGTTTTACATGCACATGTCTGGAAACATTGCGCTGCATTTTACCTTCTATAAAATGACCAGTAGGAATCACCCCAAGTGATACATTATATAGTCCATCTGAATTGTCATGCTGGTAAAGTTTTCCTTATATCCTGTGGGAAAAGAGGTTTCATGCATTTTCTTCAGAAAAAGACACTTCAGGAAGTGTTCTTTTTGAAACCAAAACAAAACCAACTATTGTAGAGTTCAAAACATAGAATAATAAAATAATAGAGAACATTTAAAAGTTATTGAGATTCTTAGCACAGGTATAGCCTTCATACATACTATAATCGTGTGACCTAATAACAATCAAGCGCAACTTGTCTGGCCACAAGCCATACAACAAGTGCTTGTAATAAAGGACAAAACGATCAGTCTGTATTAAAATTAAGTGTGCATTTGTTGTGATGACCATGCATGCATCATGAAGCCACAACCATCTCTGTGATTTATGCAGAGATTACATAATTACTACAGACTTCCTCCGGCAACATTACTTACCCGACACATGTCCGGAAATCTTATTCCTTCCGAATAGTTCTTAATAGTAGACAAATACTTTTTTTTTTTTTTTTGCTACTTGAGAAATCATTGTAAGAAACTTAATTGTATCTGAATATCCTCTTCACACTCGAATGACTTATTTATTTTTCCAAATTGTCGTAATAAAATGATTTCAATAAAATTGTAACATGTACACACATTTAGCTTAACTTACATTCAACGGGATTTCATCCAGTGCACCAGTGCACCTAATGCAAAAAATGTTTTAGTGTTTTTGAAATGTTTGCCAGTTTAAATCTCACGCAACAAACCCACAAAACACACCAAATGTGAGGAAGAGACAAGAAGATTTCTTAGTTTAAAGCCTTAAACTCCTAGTTTGTAGTGCCATTATTTATCATACAGCATAGTATTCAGTAACTACAGTGAATTATTTAGTAAATAGGAAAGGTTTATAGTTACACAAGTAAGGAAGGTAAGTCTGGACCCACTGACACGTCCCTGGGATTTAAGAGGTTAATTCCGAAAAATTATTTTATAGGAAACTACGGCAAATTAAACGGCCAGTTTCTTGTAAACTCACGTTATCAGTTACTTAATTTCTGCATCATCATCTTTAAAAGTTCTTAATGTGAAGAGTGTCTGAGACATGATGATAAGAAACTGGCCAAATATTAATCATTTGTCTGTTAATCAGATTAACCAGATTCTGTCTGTTCTCTCTGATCAATAGGTAATGGAAAATCTAAGAAGCCAAACACAAAAGAAAAGATATGCACAATTTACTGTATTGTCCCAGATCTGTTTCCGACAGCAGCACACCTCCCCTGATTAGTGACACCTGTGCGCTTTCAGAGCTGGCAATCATGGACCTATAAATACACTCTAGACTCTAGTCATGAAGCCTTGAACTGAACATACACCTGCACTGCGAAGTCTTACCCTGTCTGGTCTTGTGATATTACATTGTTTGTAGAAGTGATTGTATCCAGCTGGTTTGTTCTGTAAGATCCCTGGGTTATCTTGCCTTGTTATCCTTATTAATTCTCTGTTTTATGTTCATAGTTATCCTCTTGGTGTTAAGAGTTTATCTTGATTAATTGTATTTACTTAGTTCACTTTAGTTTTAAGTCTCTGAAGGGAGACCTCCAACTCGAAACCTTCATTACCAAGTCCAAGTTTCCTTGTGATTATTTTAAACTTTGTCCTTCTTCTTGTAACTTGTAAATGTCACAGCAACTCCAAACACTACTCCGACGCACCAGCAGAGATCACCATCTCTTGCATACTTGTCCAATTCCCTCATTCACATCTGGTTAACTTCCTGATGCAGGTGACTATATCATTGCAAGGTCTTGCCAGTTAACCCTAACCCCCAATTTTGCCCTTTTTGTGTAAGTACGGAGAGTTGTTACTCTAGATTGCCTCATTGTTACTCTGCATTATTTACAAATACCGCATTTGGATTGCCCTTATGCCTATGTTTGCCTTGACTATTTGTGTACCCACCATTGCTATTACCAGTTATAGGAAAATCCTATACACATCTCTTGCTGTGATCCATGTCATAGATACAATTAAAGTTCTAGATAGAAACTTTAGTATTGATAAATCAAAACTTGTGTGACATTTCTATGCAGGAAATTACATAATTATGTAAGCCATGTTGTCACTTTGATAAACAGGTCGATAGCAGCAAAATTTGCAAGCACTGTAAGGCATTTTATTGCTTGTTATTTGACACAGAAAAGCATGACCTCCACATTTTCCATTTCTCAGTCATTGGGCTTACAGTCTTAGCTTTTGACTGGTTCTAATCCTCTCTAATCCTCATTAACAGACATCATTTGTTGAAACTGGCTAATACAAATCCACTGCTGCTAGCTCAGGGGGTTCCTCAGGGATCAGTTCTTGGCCCTCTCCTTTTCATCATTTACATGTTACACTTGGGTCAGATTATACAGCGCCACAATCTCATTTTCACTGCTATCACGATGATACTCAGATTTACACAAGTAAAGAAGCCAACACATCCGTAGTTACAGAACTATGGATGAGCAGCAGCTTAACTTAACACTCATGAAAAGTGAAGTTTCAGTCATTGGCCCCAACAGATGGTTTCTAAAGATCCAGGGTTTGCTATTAACATCTATGGGGTCATACATTTTCTTACTTCTGAGAACTTGCTGTTTTTCACCTTTGGATTAGGTGGATTAGTTGCCACTGAAAATGTTGCATTCTTTCATCACCATTCTGTCTTCACTACTGCAGCATCAATAAATTGCATAAGTATTCAAAACCCCCAAAACCAGACCCCCCCATGTACAGCTTTCTCTAGGCAGAGTCACAGTTGTGCCACATTCTTTTCATTTTTTTTAAATAATGGATTTAATGGTGCTCCATGTGATGTTCAAAGTTTGGGATATTTTTCTAATTTGAACCCTTTGTCCTGGACTTGTTTTAGTTGCCCATTAGTCTTCCTGATGCTGTTGTTTTAAGTATGTTCTCTAACAATCTCACAGGGGCATATATGTTGGCATCATGAATGAATGATTCAACTAAACATTCAACTAATTATGTGATTTTGCATGGCAGCTGGTTGTACCTGAACTAATGGAGGGGTTCTCTCAACACTTTTACCTGTCTACCTCCTCTAGGTAGTTTTTTTCTTTTACCCTGTGTTATATTAATGTCTTGTGTTCTTGTTAGTCTTTTGTGGAAATTGTGAGTTTTTGACTGCTCCAGTCAAAAACAAATACTAAGTCACAAATATGTGCTAAAAGGAAAGCAGTTCTTTGTAGTGGATAAATAACAGGAACTCCTACCTGTGCTCGTAACACTCCTAACACAGTTACTCAAGCCAGTTTTTGTTGGGGTGCTCAGATACCATATCTCCCTTTTTATCACATCAACATTAAGTGAACCGTAAAGCAGCATGTCTGCGGCCTAAGATCTATTGGCTTACGTTCTAACAGAATTAGCCGTATTCAGTGCAGTGAGTGTTAACAGATTTGTAGCTCGGCCCAGAACAGGTGGTGATGCTATCTTACTCGCCTCCCAACACAAAAGTGTTAAAGACTACCATAAATCTCGCCTAATTCCACTTCACGCAGGGATTTGAGATCAGGGGTTAGATAAGGTCAGACATTATAACCTGAAACTTCTTAAACTTTCTAACGATAGTGTTATGAGTGTGGATCAGTACTCTCTGAAGTAGCAAGTGAAACACTGTTTCTTTATGATTTTCACACATTATCATAGATGATAATGTTGCCACATGTACTAAAAGAAAACAAACTGAAGAATGATTTCATACACTGGGCTGAAGTTAAAGACACTCCTTGACCTCCACAATCACTTCATGTAAACATCATTGAGCTTGTGGGATCTCTTCTGGAGTGCAGAGTGGGAAGTAGACTTTCATTTCCCTTACATGAAAAAAAAAAAACTTCCACAAGAGTGATTACATTTGTTCTGAAGGCCATCTTTCTTATTTGTGATATAATAATGTTTGCGCAAACCTGACCAGGATAAAACTGAACATTATACCACAGCACTGTTGGATTCTTGAATCAGATGGTCAGAAGGTGTTGATTAATTTTTTTTTATAACAGCAGCTCTGACAGTAGTTCCAGCTGAACGGCAAATTATAGGATTATACTTTATTAATGCATTCACTCTAATACGTTAGCGTTTCTATAGTAACAGCTATCAGAGGGACTCATATAGCAGATCCTCCACATAAACTGATCTTATTTAAAAAAAAAAAAAAAAAAAAAAGTAAAGCGAGACTGATGAGGGAATGACTGTTTATAGCTGCTATAATGTAAATGATAACAGGAACTAACTTCTTTTATGGACATTCCACAACATGTAATTATCATTGAAATCAAATACAAAGTGAGCATTAACAAATTGTTGTGTTCTAAGAGGAATAAAACACTTTGAGATATACTCTTTTTGGAAAATTATCAGCTTGGGGATGGTTACAATATCTTCGCTTTGTGTCAGGCCACATCACACCCTGGCATTTTCCTATAACAGCACACCCTGACGTGTTTTATTCCTCATGCAATGAATGAATGACTGAAATCACGCTGTCATTACCGTTGCACTTTTACTGGAACATTTTAAACTGCTACACGGTCTGGTATTTATTCATTTCACTATAATGTACAGCATATTATAAGTATAGTGGCTACAAAATTTAACTTAATTATGCTACACTTTATATATAGTTATACTATATACTAATTATATTTAGGCATTTCCTTTATTTTATGCCCAAAATGATGGGTGTTTCCTTGGCGTGCACTCACTGGTGAAAGAACAAGACTTTTCTTTTCCATGGACATAGTGCTTGTACAGGGAACCCAAACACCCACCTCCAATCCCATCTTTGTGAGAGATGAACCACTACGTAATCATGTGTGGGTGTAAAAATAATGACCGTTTTACATGTTTTACCTCTGGCCGTGAGTCTCTATTTTACCATCCAAAGTTAAACCAGACAACAGATACATTTGTAATGCTTTTTAACTGTTTAAGTGTGTAGCTTCCCAAATGAAGCAAATAATTAATCTGGCATTAGATTTAACAACATTTGGTTTGCTGCAGCGACCAGTAAAATTGCTTTCTTGGCAGACCAGTTGTTCATGGTCATGTTCTTATTGATAATTCTCGTATAATGGTGATGAAGAAATTAACCTGAGTTGTTTGCCATGGCAACAGGATAATATGAACAGTCTGGTTGCAGACCAGCAGCATTGTAGAGCTGGAATTAAGCTAATCTTGCCATCCAGTAACTGACTAAGTATGGGCAACCCATTCAAGACGAGGCTCCAGCATCTTGTTTGTGGAAAACAGTTTTCTCTCCAATTACACACATTTAGAGACATGCAGTGAAATACTCAATCTAACATTTGAAAATGCCCAATATGGAAAATTCAGCCTTTTCCCATATGGAGTAGCTTATTTCTTATTCTCAGAAATGTGCTGAAACTTGGCTTTGGTTTATTCAAATGAGGGAAAGCTGTCCAGATGTGCTGTGCAATGAAGTCAGGCCTTTCTCATGTGGGAGAAAGCGAGGAGTGTTCAGGTGGGTATAGGCTCGATGGAGCCAACACTGGCTTAAAAAACCTATACAAAGGAAACAGAAAGAGACAGGGGTAAAGAGAGAAGTCTGCCATCAGTTTTCAGCTCCACTGATTTCTGTCTCGAGAGCTGTTGAGAGGTCATTTTCTGAGCATGATAAATATATGCTACGCAGGAACAACAAGCTACTCACTGCATCTCGCTGGCAATAGGAAGGCAGCCAAGCTACCGTACCAGATGCGTTTTTGAAAAACACACCTCCATCTTTTGTGGAAAAACTTTTTTTTTTTAATACATTTAACCAGAGGTTTGAGAAGGATGAACTAGACAAAAATAACCCCCACACATAATAGTGGTTTGACCCAGCAGCAACCCCTTCCCTTCTCGCCGTAATCACGTACACATACACGCACATGCACAAAAAAACCCAGTGAATATAGGGAACACACACCATCATCAATCCACAGACAAATCCATCACAAATGCTCAGACCCAACCTCACACTTGTATAATGTTTCTGAATTGATGGACATTAAAATTGTGCTCATGGTAATGGCATGATAATGCTTCTTGCCTGCGCAACTCATTTAAAATCTGATAGCGTGAGAAGACTGACACATCGAGATTATAGTAGTAGACATTTTCTTGACCAAGTGTAATTATGAGTATACTTATATAATTGCCTAATTAATTAAGTACTTTGGCAATATTCATGGTTTTAAGGCTCATATATATAATGTGTAGTGCAGTAGAGCTTCAACTGAGATATTGCAGCTTGTCTTAAAGGGATACCCTAGCATTGTTTTTTAAACATAAACTCTATCCACCACATATGTAGTGAATGTGTGATTACCACAGATAATGCTTACCTGTACTGAGAAAAGAACTCAAAACATGTATACTGGGAAGTCACTGACAATGGAAGCCTATGGGAAGATGTCAAATTTCGTTCATAAACGTGACTACTACAATAACACATTCATAACACTTGTATAACTGCATGTTCATGCAATTATCCAATCAGCCAATCATGTGGGAGCAGCGCAATAGTGCAGATATACATCAAGAGAGTCAGTTCTTATTAAACATCAGAATCAAGACAAAATGTGATCACAGGCTGTGGCATGGTTGTTGGTGTCAGATGCTGATCTCCTGAGAATTTCTCACACAACGCTCTCTAGAGTTTGCACAGAATAGTGTGAGAAACAAGACAAAAAGAATGATCAGACTAGTTTGAGCTGACAGTAACGCTACAGTAACTCAAATAATAACGCTTTACGACCGTGGTGAGCAGAAAAGCATCTCAGAAGACACAAAAAGTCAAATCTTGAAGCGGATGGGCTACAAAAGAGGACGACCACATCAGGTTCCACTCCTGTCCGCTAAGAGCAGGAATCTCAGGCTACAGTGGGCACAGACACACCAAAACAGGACAGTCGAAGAAAAAACATCACTTTGTATTTTTCCAATCGTCAACTGCCCAGTTTCGGTGGACCTGTGCCAACTATAACCTCATATTCCTGTTCTTAGGGTAAAGGCCGTAGGGTGAGGCACACATGAGAGAAAGTCTTACCAAATATGGAGCAATTCAGTAAAAAATAGTTACAGCTACTTATGCCACTTAGGTTTTGTGGTATCATTGTGCAATTAGGTTAAAACTGAGGCATGGTAATGTCTGAGCTATTTTTACTACATAGGTAATGCATGACCACAAATTCTTCCGTCTGAAAAATTGGTCCCATTTTGGATTTATGCAGATTTAGACCCTTATTTACAAATACCTTTGACTGAAGAGATCATGAAAGCATTCTACAAAATATGCCAAACATACTGTAAACATGTACTGACTAGCCCAACAACTGCCCTTAGAAATCTATTATAAGCAAATTTGGAATAAATGGATTTTCCATTCTTTTCTCTGTACACAAATTGTGGTAATCACACGTTCGATTGAAAAAAGCTTGGGTTTTAACCAAGATATGACTGTGACCAGTGGCAACTGTTGATGGGTACTATAAATGGATAAAAAGTACGATACATCATTCTTTAATAAATAGTAAGTTATAATTGTTGGCAAGCTGATGTGATATCAGAAGAATAAAACACCACTGGACCTGCTGTTTAATTCTTCTGATATCACATCAGCTTACCAACAATTACAACTTACTATTTATTAAAGAATGATGTATCAAACTTTTTATCCATTTATAGTTATGTTGATGTTATTGCAGAAAACTTCACCATATCATTAATGAAATTTTTAAAAATCCATTTAGTGATGTAGCTGTGACTAACAAAGTCTGTCACAAGAATACATTCTCATACCACCTCTTTTTCTATGAAATATTATATAAAATTGGATTTCTCCATTTTCACTTCCATCATTTAAGATCTTTTGCGCTGCAATACAAAGGACCCCTCACAGAGCAACCCAGACAAAACAGTGACTCAACAAGGCTCACCAAAGTTTGAACCCAACACAAAGTTTCACTTGGGAAATTTAGTCACACTTGACTTCTGTGACCCAAAAATCACTGAACCACAAAGAATTTCTTTTAAAAGGATTGTGATTGTGTTTGAAATTTGTCTGACAGAAAAATATGGCATTAGCTAATGCACCAGCTAGTGAAACAAAACAGCCCCGGCCACCAAAGAGTCCACCCCAGAGCAGCTGTAATCCCTCAAATTTTACTTCAATCTTAAAGAAGCATCAATAGCGAGGGTTTTTTTCCAAGTATTCATACCAGGAACTCTCACTCTAGAGAATACTGGGTTATGCATGGCCATGTTTATGACAGATCTATGAATGGCTGTGTTTAAGTTGGCTGGAGTTCCCCTTTAAGTTACTTACCATTGGTATTGCATCTATCACGCTACTCTCTTTGCTCTGTCCTGTTTGTGGGCTTTATTTGCTCAAGAGCTGGAAAACTGTCCCTGTATTTCATGTGTGCTGTAGTTTGTTTTTAGTTGGTTACAGCAGATCAACACTTGGGGTCACGCTAAACTGTAACACTACCTGTATGTATTGTGGAGGCTTGTTTTTGTGCTCAAAGGGCATAAATGTCTAAAAAAAAATAATACCTTACAAAATATGTATCTCCATTCATTTTTACCTTAACGTGATCTAAAACTTGGGATATAAATCTTTAAAACTTAGAACATTGAAATCCACTCTTTTGCACTGCTGCAACTGTATCCAGGAATGAGTTTATTTTGATAAAAGGCACGATGTTTCCTACTTTTCTGGTCTTCTTTCATTTGCCTGACTGTTATCTGTGGTATCACACTTTGATAATACCTTGATTAAACTCTCTTCACCATATCCAGCTGTCGTGTTCATTTAGATTTGTCCATCGTTAGCAGGATCAACCCTACCACGAGACTCTGAGGATTAACCCCGGCTTTGCATCCCACTTAGCTTCTCAAAGGCTTCCTGCCACTGGAGAGCTCATCTCCTCATCTCACGCTCCAACATCGCATAAAAGGTCCCTCACTTCAAAAGACGATTCATTTCATTTATTCAATTCTCGGGAAAACATGTAAGGGTCGAGCCCTCATTTACAACAGCAACTAGTTACAAAAGATACAAAAGAGACAAAAAAAAAAAAAAAACACGTAAATGGAAAGAAACCTGAATAACACACAAAGCTATACATGTACAATTACACATTTAAAAAGATTCAGTGTAATTAGGATATGTGCTCTGAAAGGGATTCAGTGTAATTAGGTGTGCAGAGAATTGGATCTGAAGATCATATGATTGCACTGTTAGGTTTTACAGGGCGTATTACATTCCCTTTGTACCATAGTATGTAGATAATTTATTGATAATTACTTTATAATAGGATACCAATAGAGATCTCTTATAATTAGCGAAGGTTGTTTCAATTCTCTAGTTAAAATACAATGTTAAGAAGAAGACTATTATAACCAATTATTAACATTGAAGCTAAATGATAAACACCATCCAAAGTAAAGAAAAGGCTATTGTTTGTATCCTCAAAACTACCTGGAGTAGCAGTGTCTCCATGACTGCTTTCTACAAGACAGATAGAAAATAAAGCAGAGATTTTGATGAAATCCTGTAAGGGTGAATGTGAGGTGAGCCTTTTCCATCTAATTAAACAACTAACCTGTAAGCTCTCAAACTATACAATCAGAGCTGATGTATATATCGGTAACCACCTAGGTTATTGTTGTTGTTGTTGTTATTGTCCACTCTGGTCCTCAGAAAGGTGTACATCTGAGAGCAATCCTGAGCCATGTGATTTAGCTCTGTTAATGTGGACATTTTCAAAGTTCAATTAAAAGTAATGTCACGCACTTTAGTGTTAGGTAACTGTTGTGTATATTCTAGCTATCCTAGCTATCCCAGCTAGCTAAACCATCTGCCTTGGTGTGTGTAAGATGTTACTGTTTACATTCAGAAGAGCGGTTTGATACTCAGAGGGAAGTGTTTTCACTTTATTAGGAAGATATTCTGAATCCAATGGTCAACTTTCCTATCACTGTGAGTGACTCAGGTTAGCTAACGCTTGCTATCTTGATAGGTATTAAGTGATGCATGGTTTCAGAGTTGCTAGTGTAATATTAGCACGCTTGCTAGGCCTGGGACTCTGGGATGGTGACTTTTTTGAAATTGTTATTGCAGTTTTCCTCTCTGTTACTCAGAAATGTATGCATTGGAGAGCAGTGCTTTGGAGTGTGATCTAGCAACGTTCATGTGGACAGAACTGAACAAATTTGCTCATTTTTGCGCTTTCTTACGCACTTCAATGTTAGCTATAGATAGCTTAATACAAATGTCCTAGCCAACTGTCCCTTGTGTGCCAGTATGTATGTGGTAGTATCGTAGCTAGTTAGCTAAGATTGCTGTGTGCAATTCTTAACTTTCCGACCTCGTTATTGCTCATTAATGTTGACAGCTGACTCAAGTGAGCTAATACTAGAAATCTTGATATCTATTATGTTGTCAAATGGTGCATGGTTTCACAGCTAGTGTAATATTTATGGTAATAACTAACAGAATTTTCATATTGTGTTATTGTGTTAGCTTATGCAATAATTCTATGGGTGTTTGGGGCAAAAATATGTTGGAGGGCCTTCTGTAGAAGAAAAATACAATTAAGCAGATCAGGATTGAGGCATTTAGAAACTCTGGATCTTCTGAGTTTAGGCTTCAATAATCCAGAAAAGAATTTATTCAGAACCTCTCAGTCATTATTTTATTGACAACTTAATCTGCCATAGCTATTGTAGTCTAGCATATTAAATTAAATTAAACATTTTTTAAATAAAAAAGTTTTCTTTTTAATTAGAAAGTGACATTAAAAGGCAGCATTCCCGATGACACTCAAGAACAGGGCAAGGAGCTGCTGTGTAAAAGCTGAACAGTAGCACTACATCACCACCTAGTGTCCTACTGTCCTCTAATCAGCTACAGAAAGTTCTTGATTCAGAAAATATTCAGACCCTTTCACTTTTCAATCTGCAAAAGTATTGCATTATGGAAGAGCAAAAGCTTTTGGAGTTATCAGTTTCATATAGTTGAACAGGTGAAAAGCTCACCATGGAAAGGGTTTTCCTACAATGCCAGATAGATGTGCTATACATAAAGTACATTTCAATATATTTACAAGCTTTAGTATAAAATGCCAGGCATCTAAATGAATGTCTAGTAAAGGTACAAGAAATGGAACTATATGTTCACCATCCACTTTATTAGGAACATCTGTATACCTGCTCAATCACACAGTTATTCAATCAGCCAGCAGTCGTGGCCTAATGGTTAGAGAGTCGGACTTGTAACCCGAAGGTGAACCTGAAGGTCATAGGTTCGAGTCTCAGGTGGAGGGAGTGAATAAGCTCTCTTTCACCCTCAATACCACGACTGAGGTGAGACCCTTGAGCAAGGCGAACCCCCAGCAAAAAGGCTGCCCACTGCACCGGGTGTGTGTTCACTACTGTGTGTGTGCACTTGGATGGGTTAAATGCAGAGCACAAATTCCGAGTATGGGTCACCAAACTTGGCCACAAGTCACTTCACTTCACTTCAATTATGTGGCAGCAGGACAATGCATAAAATCATACAGACAAGAGCTTCAGTTAATGTTCATATCAAACATCAGAATGGGGAAAAATGCGATCTCTGTGACTTTAACCATGGCATGGTTGTTGGTGCCAGATGGACAGATTTGAGTATTTCAGAAACTCTTTAGAGTTTACACAGAACGGTGTGAAGAACATTGTGTGAAACGCCTTGTTGATACGAGAGGTCAGAGAGGTCTTTACAACCGTGGTAAGCAGAAAAGCATCTCAGCATGCACAAAACATTGAACCTTAAGGTGGATGGGCTATAACAGCAGAAGACCACATTGGGCTCCACTCCTGTCAGCCAAGAACAGGAATCTGAGGCTACAGTGGGCACAGACTCACCCAAACTGAAAGCTGAAGACTAGAAAAAATTACGTGGTCTTTTTCCAGTCTTCTACTGTCCAGTTTTGCTGAGTCTGTGCCCATGATAGCCTCAGGTTCTTCTCGCTCACAGGATGTTTTTTGTTTTTTTGCACCATTCTGTGTAAACTCTAGAGACTGTTGTGTGTGAAAATCCCAGGAGATCAGCAGTTTCTGAAATACTCAGACCAGCCCATCTGGCACCAACAACCATGCCACAGTTAAAGTCACAGGGATCACACTTTTTTTTTTATGTGAATATTAACTGAAGCTCTTGACCTGTATCTGCATGATTTTATGCATTATGCTGCCAAATGATTGGCTGTTTGGATAACTGCAGGTGTTGGTGCTCCTATTAAACTGGACGATGAGTGTATATTTCCCACAGGCACTCATAATTACTTCTCCATCGCCAAGACAAATAAATCCATTATATCAATTTCCCGCACAAAACACAATACATATTTATTCCTCGCAGCACTAAAAACATTCCAATTTTATTTCCGCTATTTACATTTTATAACTGTATCCCACTGTACATTGTTTTCCCTCATATTCCCACAAGCTTGATTACTAAAGATATAATCATAATGATATGCATCGGCCTTCTGTAATCTTTTTTCTTTTTAAGGAATGTTTAGTTTCTATGTAACCATCACCTCCAATAATATTTGTGCAAGTCTTCAGACTAAGTAGTAGTCATTAGACTAGACGATCTTTCAGAATTTATCTTCATTTTGGTTATTTTAGTAGGTTTACAGGAA
Organism: Pangasius sanitwongsei; assembly: GCA_037576675.1. Classification (NCBI taxonomy): domain Eukaryota; kingdom Metazoa; phylum Chordata; class Actinopteri; order Siluriformes; family Pangasiidae; genus Pangasius; species Pangasius sanitwongsei. Next base: position 23,168,492 of record CM075010.1, read on the forward strand.
TTTAAGGGGCCAGGGTGTAACATGCCAGATAACTAATTTAATTAAATCCTTGCTGGGAATTCACATTTATTTAGTATTTATATACATTGTTTTCATATATTTCTTCAGTGTTTTAATAACACGTTTAGGGCTGTCAACGTATCTAATACCTTTGGTTGATCTGTGCCTGTTGTAAAGGGTTAGACGGCATTTAAATCATATTAGATCCTAATACAATCTATGATGAGATCGATCTTCCTGCCTACGTGACCAAATAGCCATATTTTTTTGTTCAATTTTATGCCTATTGACATTTTGTGTCTTTTTTTCTTTTCCTGAGAAAGTAAGCCCCTAGACCTTCCTAGTAAAGGCTAAGCGTTAAATTATCCATAAATCTCTTGTGACACCCCTGAATGCTCATGGATAATATTTGCGAGATTTATATTCTCTAGCTAGCTGTTTATAGACAACGCTAAATTAACACGTTGTGCTAGTTGGATTTATTTATGCTAGTTTAAGTGCATTCCTTTTCCAAAATTAAGTGTGAGTAATACAAAATAATAAATACAAAAAAAAAAAAAAATAATAAAGGCTAAAACAGATTTGACCCCCTTTAAAAAAAAATCTCTTTTTCTTTGCATAATTCTTGGCTTTAACCGTCAAAGGTTTTGGGTCACAGTAACTAAGCATTAAATATCAAACAATCCAACATACTGTATTATGTTTCATTGTTTTAAAATCACATATCAATCGGACACCTTCCTGAAAGTAGGCGCCACCTGTTGGTGAGGCTATGTTACTGGTTATACTTGACAATTTAAACAAACAAACAAACAAACAAACAAACAAATAAATAAATCAGAATGTAGGCTACTCTTATGTTCTGTTTAAGTCTTTGGAAAATTTATAATAAGAAAAATTTACAGTAGAATTTTAAAAAAAAAAAAAAAACATTATGTAATTGACAATCATTTTTCGTATTATATTATATCATATTATGTTATATTATATTATATTATGTTATATTATACACCTTCCATCATGTGAATCTAGAGGCCTATATAGAGCAGCTCATGAGGGATTTAAAGCACTGTAACAGCTCTGTCTAGGCCACAGAGGTCGCCCTCAGCATTCATTTCTTCTAGTTTTAGATATTCTGTGTCAGTTTTAGATACTTAGAATGTGCTAGAAGTGATGGACAATAAGGAGCATTTAACAAGTCTATATTATATATATTATATATTATATATTTATATTAGTAGACGTCATACATTTTGTGTCTTTAGCATCACATAAAATCTTTACTTTATGAGATAAACTGAAATGTAAAGTTTTATGTTTTTCTATAGTAAAACAACAGAGACAACTTGCTGTCACAGCAACACTAGAAACACTAGCTGATGTTTATCACTAAACTCCTCTGCTGAGTTTCCTGATAATCATCTAGCAGCAACTCTTGAACATCAGTAAATGTGTACTTACTGAGAGAACCATATTATAGAGTGGCACAACATCATTTCCGAGATACTGCATAATTACTCTCCTGTCTCCCATTATGAAGGGGTTCCATGTGCTCTTTTTCCTCCATAATATGAGTGACACTTGACACTCATTTTGAAGAATTTCTAAAGATCCAGGGGAGAAACTTGGCATGACTTTGAATCTATGCAGACTCTGCAGAAGGGGTAAAATCAAGAGTGCTTATATGTTTGCTCTAAAATGCAGTATATTATAGCAAAATTCTGAAAAGCCCTTTGGTAGTTATAGCACAAAAATGCAAAATAGAAAAAAAAAAGTGTGTGCAAGGGAAGAATAAAAAGAGGAGTGAACAAGATAACCACGTGATGGCTATGTGAACACTCTTACTTTAAAAATATAATGTGTTTTATTGGCCGGCTTACAGGTCTAGGGTCTCCGGTTCAATCCTAAGTCACACATTTACGAAGACTATCCTGTACTCACCATAACAATCGGAAAAGAGTCACACATTCACCACAGAAACCCTGAAAAAAGTCACACATTCACCACAAAAATCCTGTAAAAAAAAAAGTCATGCATTCACTACAGAAACCCTGAAAAATGTCACACATTCACCACAAAAATCATGTGAAAAGTCACACATTCACCACAAAAATCATGTGAAAAGTCACACATTCACTACAGTAATCCTGTCAAAAAAAAAGTCACACATTCACCACAAAAATCCTGTAACAAAAAGTCACACATTCACTACAGTAATCCTGTCAAAAAAAAAGTCACACATTCACCACAAAAATCATGTGAAAAGTCACACATTCACTACAGTAATCCTGTCAAAAAAAAAGTCACACATTCACCACAAAAATCCTGTAACAAAAAGTCACACATTCACTACAGTAATCCTGTCAAAAAAAAAGTCACACATTCACCACAAAAATCATGTGAAAAGTCACACATTCACTACAGTAATCCTGTCAAAAAAAAAGTCAGACATTCACCACAAAAATCCTGTCAAAAAAAGTCATGCATTCACTACAGAAACCCTGAAAAAAGTCACACATTCACCACGACAATCATGTGAAAAGTCACACATTCACTACAGTAATCCTGTAAAAAAAATAAAAAGAAGTCACACATTCACCACAAAAATCCTGTAAAAAAAAAGGCATGCATTCACTACAGAAACCCTGAAAAATGTCACACATTCACCACAAAAATCATGTGAAAAGTCACACATTCACTACAGTAATCCTGTCAAAAAAAAGTCACACATTCACCACAAAAATCCTGTCAAAAAAAAGTCATGCATTCACCACAGAAACCCTGAAAAAAGTCACATATTCAACACAGATATCCTTTAAAAAGTCACACATTCTCCATAAATATCCTGTAAAAAAGTCACACATTCTCCACAAATATCGTGAAAAAAAGTGTTCACATTCAGTATGGAAATCCTGTTAAGGATATACATATACATTCACCATAAACAGCATGTAAGAGTCACACATTTACCAAGACTATCCTGTACTCAGCATAAAAATCGGAAAAGAGTCACACATCCACCACAGAAACCCTGAAAAAAGTCACACATTCACCACAAAAATCATGTGAAAAGTCACATATTCACAAAATCCTGTTTTTAAAAAAAAAAAAAAACAGTCGCACCACACACACACTGAAATCCTGGAGAAACCCGAGATCCGCTCGGCCCTGTGTCCCGCCTAATTGCCTCCGGATGGCGCTCGCGCGTGTTTCTCGCCGTGACGTCGCTGATGAGAGCGTGCACGCGGTCCCTCCCTGCTCGCCTCTAATACATGTTTATTTCAGGAAACTGGACTGGTGGAGGTTAAGGGGAGACGAACGGGTGCACTTCAACTCGGCCGACTTACAAACCGAAACTGAAGGAAAACATGGCGCTGCGTGTGTGAACAGCAAGTAAAAGATGGTGTTCGAGTCGCTGGTGGTGGACGTCCTGAACAGGTTTCTCGGGGACTACGTGGTGAACCTCGACAGCTCCCAGCTGAAGCTGGGCATATGGGGAGGTAAACAGTGACAACCGGCCAGAGAAACGCGCCCTTAAAGCTAACATTAGCGCTGTGCTTCTCACACAAACTGACACCGTGTGCCTCACATAACACACAGCAGGCTAATTCTGTGTTTATATATATATATATATATATTTATATATATATAAATATATAATTAGCTGGCTGGCTAGCTAATGCGTGTCAAGTTCATGCACATTACGTGGGACAGGCAACGTTATAATAGACGCTAGCTAGCTTCTAGCTGTGGTTCAATACCATTCCACTCCCTCCTTCCTACACACGCGCGCTACCTAGGGTTCGAAGTAATGGCTCGTGCACCCTATATAGTGCACTACGCGTCGCTTAAGGAAGTATTTGGAGTTTAGCTCCCTATAAATTTTGAAGGGTGTTGTATTTGGAGAAATGCACAAGTGAAAGTAGTAACTTTACATTATTTATTTATTTTTTTGTTTAATTCATATGTTTTACTAAACTAGAAATAGTCTCAAATTCCAAATGGCTCTTTACTTCCTGTGTAGGTACATCCACTAAATGTCACTTAAGAGTCATTTGGGATTCAGTACATGTCTGCAATGCTTGAAACCAGTTTATGGTTTCTGAGAAGCTTCTAGATTTCCTGCTCTTCGCTGTACATGGCTAGCAGGTGATTTATCAAAAAACCCCAGAAGATATCACACAAGACACACAACTGATATCATGACTAATACTGGCCTGAAACGTTGGATCAGTATCAGATTGGATCAGACATATTTTCCAGATATGTCGTGTCCTGATGCGCTGATGTATTTTATGCAAAGAATGTCGCTTTGCTCAGGAACCTAAGACGTAAACGCTGCGGCTCTGATATTTTGTATAACTTGTTCACTTTGCTTTGAAATCATATTGAAAATGGTGTGTAAAATAATCAACATTCAGGACGTGTTTTATTCCCCTTACACCATCTTTTATTAAAGAATGATGCATCATACTTTTTATCTGTTTATAGTTACATTTTAGCTTGTGGAACGTTCACAACAAGTTAGTTCTTATTATCCTGATTCATTATAAATGTATATAATATGTCGTTCCCTCACTGACCTCTTTTTTTCTCTGTCTTGAAATTAATAAGACAAAAAAAACACAGTTGTCATGATACCAAAGAACCACAAAGTGCTAAATCTGTCTTGAAGACTTTCCTGTGACGGAAAACTGTAGCTTTTGACGTTACAAAGTGCTGACACTCGAGACTCCTTCCGAAAAAGCTAAATAAACGTGTCTTTACAGAAAACTTCACCATATCAACAGTTACACATGTTTAATCCTTATATGTGAGCGTCCCTGTATTGGTTGTTACTATAGAAACGATGACGAATTAGAAAGGGCGCATTAATTTAAGTCAATTGAATTACCGCCAGAACGAATCAGCACCTTCTGACCAATCAGAATCGAGATTTCAACACCTCTGTGGTATGTGTTTTTGTTTTGTTGTATAGTTTTGGTATTAGACATTATGGTACTGTAAATGAAAGTCAAAATCGTGGTGTCATGACAATCCTATGTGACACGTTTAAAGAACTGGTTGCAACGTCTTCAAAAGTAAATTAATTAACCAAGATAAGTGAAATACAAATAATGGCTTTAACTCCCAGTAGCAGGATAGTTGGTCAAGGTTCTAAAAGGAGAGCCGAGACCTGTCATACTCTCAGAATGCTGCTATCAATATTCATATCATATTGTCATATGGCCTAAACCTAGTGTGTAGCAGTTTTTCTCACAGGACTGAAGGTAACGCATTGTGTGTGTGTGTGTGTGTGTGTGTGTGCGGGGGCAGAGTTGTGGTTTGAGTGATCCTAACAGATAAATTCACTAGCAATTAGCAGGAAATGAGAAGCTGTACCAGATCTGTCAGTTTCTTCTCTCTTCTTCGTGGTTTTTATTTTGATTTTGTTCTGCTCTCCCCACTTCCACTTTCTTGACCCCGAATTTCCGCAACCAAAACGTTAAACATTTTCAAAATCTGTCATACACACTCAGGTGGCTGTCAGTGTCCAAGGGAGTCTGATGAAGTATAAGCTGTGTGAGGAAGCTTCAAGGAGTCCACATTCAAACAACTTTATAGTACCACTTTCCATGGTGTTTTATTGTAAACCTATGGACGTGTGATCCTGCATCTTGGGGGGAAAAAAAAAGCAATCATTCCATAAATGCATAATCTTGAGAGCTGCTTTGTTACCTCAGGAGGTGCATCTTGTGCAAAGAGATCATGTATTTTTTTTTTTTTTTTTTGTGCAGTGTGCAGATAAGGCGGTTTGGCATGGGAAAAGGTTTCCTGTTTGCACATTTAATAAGACATCCGCAAAGAAAAAGGAAACATGTGCAGTAGCTTATCATTGACAGTGTACATCACATAGATTTGTTTTGACTATCCAACTCTGTAACTAAGTCTCCCTGCAATAAATATGCTTTTTAATAATGCAGAAATTACCGGAGGCTTTTTACTGAGCACATTGATATAAAGGGTATATATACTGTGTACTGTATTAAGGATGTAGATTAGTTTATATGATGACATGATGATACTGTATTTTCACCTCTTGCTATGTCTTAAGAACTGCTTCTGTCTTTTGTAGGTGATGCAATTCTGCGGAATCTGGAAATAAAGGAAAATGCTTTGGTAAGTGTCAGTAACGTTTGAAAAGCATGGTGTCTTGACAGCTTACATGTGTGTGTCCTATCAGTTCTGACCCACTGAAATGCATTTAAATTCAAATCAATGTAAATGCTTTATTTAACCACCTCTTTCTTTGCATATCAGAGTCAGCTGGATATTCCTTTTAAAGTCAAGGCGGGGCATATAGGTGAGTGCAATTCACTATAATTTCATAAACACCTCTCAAGCACTGTAGGTTTTCTTGTGCATCTTCTCTCTTGGTATGCATATATATATATATAAATATGTAGCTTGCTGACAATGTCCACATACTTCAAACAGTAGTCAGTCAGCTGATCTGCTAAGACTTACGTTTGAGCTTTACCTTTGCACTAGAGACCATTCATTTTCTACATGCGTGTACGACACGGAGCCGCGATTTCAGTGACCGCAACAAGCGACAACGTGACAAGCGCCAGTCGAATTTAGACTTTCTCAATTCTGTGCAAATTAAGTATGACGTGATAAAGTGACAAATCCAAAATGATTTGCTTGAATGATTCCCCAGACTAATCCTCTGGCGTGTGCAATTATACGTTTCTTCAGTTCCCCAATCGCAAATTTAGTTTCTACCCTCAGTTAGTTCCTGTTACTGGTTTGATGTGCAAAAATACTTGAAATCATGAGGTCAAGGTTTCATCTTATCCTGTCATAGACAAGCTCTCATTACATATGTATAGAGACATTATTAAGAAGCTTGGAAAGAAGTAGCAATGATCATAGATGCCTCTGGTGCGAGTACCTAGCTAGTACAATTAGCATGCTTTGCTAATCTGCCAAGGAAGCTAGTATAAAGCTGAGTATGTACGAGCTGAGCAATTAAACAACTAATTTTCACACTGGTTATTTAATTTGGGTTTAACTGATTAGCTTTCACAGGTTTACATAGCTATTACCATTTCTTACATAGCTATTACCTTAAAAACCAAATACAAAACCAAATAAAACACTGATCAGTGTATTCCTCCAAACAACAACTGTAGCAGTCAGTAAACATCCACAAGAGACAAACCTACAAGCTGTGCGAGCCACTTGTCACTTGCTAGTGTGAGTGTACGGTTACGTTGCTAGCAAGTAAAGGTGGTCTGTTTACACAACTGCACTTTGTGACTATGTTGTGTACAGTGAGAGAAAAGAAATGATTTCTAATCACACTATCCGGTGTCACCCACATGAGGATGGGTTTCATTTGGAGTCTGGTTCCCCTCAAGCTTTCTTCCTCATGTGTTCTCAGGGAGTTTTTCCTTGCCACTGGCTTGCTCATTAGGGATAAATTTATATAGATTAACATTTCTATCCTGAATCTATATATATATATATATCTTTGTGACACTGTCCATTATCTTTCCTGTGACCATATGCCTCAGTTAATAGTGTAAAGTATGATGGCTGTTCTGGTTATACTGGTAATGATCACTTTTATGTGAGAAAACAACTTATCACGTATCTACACAGAATATGGCACAACAAAGTGAAAGTCTGGACAATGAAACAAAGACTGAACGAAAGAATATGACTTTCCTTTGTGGTATCCACACTGGTTTCACATGATATAGAACACTCACACATTTCAGTGATTTTTCCACTCGCTTGCTCTCGCCTCCAAAGCGATGTCATTGGTCTGTCATTAATCAAATTCATGTGAGGGAGTCTTTAAAGACAGGAATGTTGTCCACATGTGTTTGTGTTGTTAGAAAAGCTAATGACTGCTGGGAAGCTCATTAGCTTTATTAAGTAAGAACTAGAAAATGACAGGGCATGCAAAACATCGCAGTGTGATTCGGCCCGACATGAAGTTGATTGTCTTCCAGTAACAGTACAGCCCAAAGTGTTTTCTTCTTCTTAAACCACAGCAATTTGCTAACGATTGCAAATTATATTTTTATTAAAGAGTGACGTATTGCATTTTTATCTGTTTATAGTTACATTTAATGTTGTGATGTTACGTAGAAACCGCAGAACACAGTATCGTCTGTCCTGAAGACTTTCCCATGGCTGAAAACTTACATACACAGCATTACCACTGACTTACAGACTGACACTGAAGACTCTTTCCATAACTTATAAATAAACATCTCGTCACAGAAGACTTCACTTTCAACAATTATACACTTGATCAGTTAACAAGCCATACAAGTCCGTTGCTATAGAAAAAATAACATATTAGAACAATTTGAATTATAGCCAGCACTACTGTCCGAACTGCTTTTATAGAAAGCCTCTATTACTTTTTAAAGCTATGTTAGACTCATAGTAGCTCCAGTGCAACACTAAAACAAAAATGGATTAGAAATTGACTTTTCACTGATCTTTACTTGTAAAAGCTTACAGCCTAACATGATGTTTCTCTTAAACTCAAAGTTGATCGATTAAGACTGTGAGGAAAGAGCTGTGGATGAATAAAAGATAAGTGTGTATAATGTGGGTTTACAAAATGAACACACTTTTGTAAAGCAGATCTTTTCTGGTTCATATCTGAACACAGTCAAAACACTTTGTAATGTCTGTGTCCATCAGGCCGCCTGGAACTAAAGATCCCATGGAAGAACTTGTACACACAGTCGGTGGAGGCGACACTCGATGAGGTCTACTTGCTCATCGTCCCCACTGCCAGTAAGAGCTGTTAATCACTCCCATATCTCATATTTAATGTTTCCCATATCCTGTCTTTTCCTCCGTGCGACCTGGAAACTCATTTACCGTCTGACCTTCCTTTATTTTATGCCTGTTATTTATATTTGCCTGAAACGATTTAGCAAGCAATCAGTAGCAGTGATTCAATAGCAATTTCTTGCATGAGCTTTGAGCACATCTTTTAACAGGGTCTCTGTGAGTCCTAATTCCTATCTAAAAAATATATTTTTCAAATTAAATGCCTTATACTCATTACATCTCCCTAAATGCATTTGTTCATTGCTGTAGTTTTCAGACTGCACACATTACTAATCTCGTGTCATTTATTTTTAATGTACTAATGAATTTAATTTGAAGACAGTTGACATCACAAACACACAAGCACCCACTAAGGTGTACTGTACGTACTGTACGCTTATATTGGAAATTATGGCCCTTAACAGTCTCATTCGCTCTCCTCACCTTCTTGTGTACAGACATCCAAGAATACATTGTTTACAGGGTCCCCCCGCCCCCCCAACAATACATCACATAAACACACCAGTCTGTGGTTTTAATGTCAGTCAGATAACCTTTGCACGTGAAAATAGATGGACAGACACGTCTCTGTCAAGAGATTATCTCTTATGTCTTCCTTTTTTCCTAATATAGAAGTCACATTTGAGCTGACTTCTATGGAAGATACTGCAAGATATATTTTTTATACATATAAATAAAATATATACAATAGTATATAATATATAATCTTGTAAATATATTTTAAACATATAAAACGTGTATACATTTAATAAATATGCAATTCTCCTTTCATGTGCATTATTTTGAAGAGTATTTTAACACACTATATGGAAATATGTGGACACTTGACCATAACACTCATATATGGGTCTTTCCCAAACCGTTGTCACAAAGTTGGAAGCATACAATTGTATAGAACGTCTCTGTATGCTGTAGCATTACAATTTCCCTTCACTGGAGCTAAGAGGCGTAAACCTGCTCCAGCATGACGATGCCCCTGTACACAAAGCGAGCTCCACGAAGACATGCGTGTTAAGGTTGGAGTGGAAGAACTCGAGTGTCCTGCGCAGAGCCCTGACCTCAACCCCACTGAACTGGAATGCCGACTTCACCCCAGGCCTCCTCACCTGATATCAGTGTCTGACCTCACTAATGCTCTCGTGGCTGAATGAGCACAAATCCCTACAGTCACGCTCCAGAGTCTAGTGCAAAGCCTTCCCAGAAGAGTGGAGCTTATTATAACAGCAAAGTGGGGAATAAATGGGATGTTTAACAAGCACATATGGGTGTGATGGTCAGGTGTCCACATACTTATGGCTGTATTTTTTTTTTTTTTTTCCTCTGACCTCTAGGATACTTTTAGTTTTCCTTTAAAATGCTACGTGAAATGTAATTTAACACCAAAAATTCTTACATTTAATTTGAGGATTTCACATTACTGAAGTTTTCATTGACTAATAATTGTCATGCAGTGAGTGCAATAAGTGCAGCAACGATAGTGATGTCTAATGATGTATACAGAGTAAATAAATAAATAACGGTCTGTTCTGCGCTAATGTATTAAATCTTGTCATCGACGACACGTTTTAGCAAGAACTGTATTAAATATTTATAACCATAGATAAAAACCTTTGACTGAGAATAATAGTTAAATAATGCACTTTTATTTGAAAAGAATATAATTGCGGAGTTGAACAATTATAACAACGACCTGAAATAATCCTGATCAACTTAGTGACCAACAAATATCCTGTATGAATTTAAGCCCAGGGTGTTGACATTTTGGAAAGTGGTCTAAGTGTGTGTGTGTGTGTGTGTGTGTGTGTACATCAGGTATAAAGTATGATGCAGAAAAGGAGGAGAAGCAGCTGCAGGAGGCTCGGCAGAGGGAGCTTCAGAGGATCGAGGAAACCAAACTGAAAGCGGCAGAGCGAGGTTAGGTTAAGGATTATAAAAAAAATCCACACAGTCACTTATGTTTAAAACTTATTTACTTTGTGAGTATCTTTGTGCAGAAAATCCAAAGATGGAAAAGCAGGACACCTTTGTGGAGAAACTGGTCACGCAGGTGATTAAAAACCTGCAAGTGAAAATTTCCAATATTCACATTCGCTATGAAGACAGAGTAAGTACTCGATTTGACCAATATCATTTTATTTCCTGATTTTATGGTTAGCTTCTTTGTTCAACATGCAATTTTTTTTACACAGGTCACCAATCCGAATTCACCTCTCTCATTTGGAGTATCACTACAAAACCTCAGTCTTCAGGTATGTGCTACTCTTTTCACTGCAAATGAAGAACGGTTCAGTATAAAAAAAATTTCGAAGCAGTGTGCCACATGTAACTAAAGGTGGCAGGTTGTAAATGAAATCTATGGACTAAGCAGGGATAATGTGATTAGGTGAATTGTATACATTTATACAAGAGCTAAGTGATGACGGCCTATTTGCAGTAGGTGGAGGTTTATTTTCCTAAATTCTGTCTGTTTTCCATTTGCAGACTGCAGACGCAAACTGGAAACCCTGCCTGTTGGATGAGAAATCCAAGCTGTTTTTCAAGGTAAGCCTTTTAGATGAAGAAAACTCTCATACGATGCGTCTACACTGCAGTGGTTCCACGATCTCATTCATAACTCTCATATTGTTCATATTTCAAAAGTAGATTAAAAAAATATACTGTACAGTCCATTCGAAGTGATCATGTGACCTTTCTAAGGTCTGTAAATTCTGGTAGAAAATCTAGATGTTTAATTTAGAATTAAAGATCCGTCAGTGAGACACAGCCTGTAACAACTTATGATGCCTTTTAAGTTATTAAACATTTCACTAATATTATTTAGATGTTCTACTTTAGAGACAAACATTGAACCAGTTAGTGACAGTGAACCATGGTTAGCAGCCTGTCAGGTGACTGTCATCCACCAGCCGGTCAACTGATCCTCAACAATACGCCAACAGTTTATGGCTGTTGATGTTAGTAAACCATCTATACACACTCTCTACACTGTCTGCTTGTCCCATTTTACTTTCACTTTATTTGGACGAGCCAGTTTATGGTTATTGACGTTTAGTAGATGATTTATAGGCCTCTCTCTTGTGCTATCACATTTTCATATTCAATTTATGTGGACTGTGAAAACATTTCATGTTGTCGAAAGATAGATAAATGTCTTTGGACATGTTGAGCCACTTTATTACACACATGAGGGTTCTCTTACAGGAAAACAGTCAATGTTACATGCCCCTATTTATGTCTAGAGATATTGTGGCAGTTACATGAGGAAGGGAGGTGGCACTGTTTAGGGAAAAGCTTATTTTATTATGCACCGTCACAGGGTCACAGGTAGATATTACAATATGTATCCAGAGATTCAATACAAAGGTAGTAGGTGAAAAGAAAACTATATACAATTAAAGGATTGTAAGGACTGTACAAAAACTATAACCAGCAACAAAAATAACCAGAAATGTATTCAATACCCGACCAGGTGACTTAAAGACGGTGCCAAATAAAAGAACAAACAACTAACCCCTAACCTGCCTAGGCAAAGTTAATCAAAAGTACAGAGGGTGGCACACACCTCTAACCTAGTGTCTTTAGACAGAGTAGTATTCCTAACGTGCTATGTAAAGGACAGTGCACTGGAGGGGAAAACAAAACGGACTAGCGAATAAGAATTAATACCTTTTGCTAGTAACAAATCAAGGCTACAAGGTGAACAAACCAATATAGTCTTTAACTACCCAAGCTTATCTCTCTCGTACTGTCTATGGTTCTCTCACCCGATATCTGCGGCTACATCGGGCTATGTCTACGGCTATCGACTCCAAAATCTGCCTCTAAAATGGTGCTTTTATACCTAGAGCTCCGCCTCCTTTGGGGAAATCACAACGCTGATTAGTGGAGTAACCGCGCATCAGCAGTCCAATCACTGACAGAGGCGCCACCTATGAGCGAATCAGGGAGAGAAAACAAAGAGGAAGGAAAAAATGAAACAATACGTGCCTCACTGGCATATAACATTCAACAATGCGATAGTGTGAAGCGAAGTTATCATTACCACCCCGAAGTTACCTATTTTCTGATAACAGCACGTCCGGAAGGGTTTTATTCCTCTTATATCCCAATTTTTTAAATGAATTTCTGTCCAGATTTCTCTGTCCTGAAGACTTTCCAGTGTTGTAAAACCTATTGACACTGGAGACTCCTTCTGTTAATATTAAATAAACATCTCCTTACAGAAATCTTCACCATATCAACAATTACATGTTTTTCTTTGTTGACTAACAGCACGTCTTTTAACACGCCACTTATTATTAGGTTTAGGTTATGTTGCATGTCCTCCATACAAGTCCCTGTAAACAAGCTGCTACTGCAGAGGCGATAATGTATTAGAACACATTAATATAAACATGTGATTTATAACTTAAAATCAGAAATTCAGCACTACTTTCTGACCATTCAGATTTGAGAATTCAATAGTGTGTGGTACAATTAAAGTCATCAAATGTATTAATTGTGTCTTAATTGTGTTCTGCTTTATTCAGCTTGTCCGTCTGGATAACCTCTTTGCATATTGGAACGTGAACTCGGAGCTGTACTCCGTTCACTCTGCTAGTGAAGCCCTGGTATGAGATCATTATATAATCTCCTGTCTGGAAAATGACACAAGGAGTAAAATGAAAATTTAACCCCATTCTGTCTCTGTCATGATTTTTGTAGCGGCGTCTGCAGCAAAACATGGCTGTTCAGAACTCCATCCCTCATGACTATCAATTTAGTGAGTGACTGCTTTCACTTCCGCTGCAGTTTGTCTTTGGATGCAGTTTGGATGCAGTTATCAGACTTGTCATGACTTCATCCTGCTTTGCTTTTCTAGTATTCCATCCAATATCGGCCAACGCTAAGCTTCGTATGAACCCTCGCTCGGACGTGGACTTCTCCTCACCAAAAGTGGATCTGGTTGTCAACCTTCCTGAAGTGGCCGTAGAGCTCAGCAGACCACAGGTGACTAAAAGCTGCCAAGTTTGATAGATTTAGTTCTGTTTAGTTGAATGAACCTTGTATTATATTAATAAAATATGAGCTTCGAACACCGTATGCTCTTTGTTCCCCTACAGTATGTCAGCATACTGGAGCTTTTGGGCTCTGTGGATATGATGTCGCGCAATCTTCCATACAGGAAGTATCGCCCAGATGTGCTTGTCCACACCAATGCATACCAGTGGTAAGAGTTTTTACAGTCAGCTTTTTCATGAATTGACTGACTGACTGACCCTCAGGACATCTGAGCAGTATGTGGTTGTGACGAGGAGGAGGGAGGGGCCAGGCTGTTAGGATTTATCAGTGGGAGAGGGTAATAAAGGAGTCGTTGGAAACGCCTGCGGGAGAGAGATTTTGTTTTTTGTTTATGGTTTCTGTTATGTTTGAGTTCTGTTTATTATTAAATGTTATGTTTGAGTTCACTCAGTTCCTGCCTCCTCCTTGCCCATCCGTGAAATTTGTTACAGTGGTGATATACAGTGGAGTGAAGTGACATGTGGCCAAGTGTGGTGACCCATACTCGGAATTTGTGCTCTGCATTTAACCCATCCAAGTGCACA
>CM075010.1:23190316-23247532 GCA_037576675.1 Pangasius sanitwongsei
TCCATTGTGGTGGTGTATAGAGCCAAAAATGTTAGAATTGTGTCGATGTCCCAATATTTATGGACCTGACTGTAGCTACCAAAATATCTGAGCTGATATCTCCTCACAGAAAGCATCACCATATAAACTATTGCATTGTTTTGTTTTGTTTTTTAAATCACAGGTAAACTTCTCCTCCTTGGATGTGCACCTCCACACTGAAGCCCTCCTCAACTCTATGAACTTCCTGAACAGCCTCCTCCCTCCTGCAAAGAAGGAGGAGCCTGTTGAGCAGCCGGCGCCCCAACAGGATGACGAGGGAGAGGGAGACAGCGAGGAGGAGAAGAAAGAGGAGTCCACCATTACCAAGAAATCCTGTAATGTTGCCTTAATTTACACTGTCATTATCAGAGGAGTCCTGTGTAGTTATATACGATCACCTATTGGCTACGCTGGGCTTGTATTACTGATGCTATAGCGTTACATTTCTCGGTTTATTCGCTTGTTCATGGACTGGATCTCCATAATTTGGTGTTTTTCATTTTAATAACTGAATCCTCTTTGGTTCTCCCTTTTATGATTAAACATGTGTCCTCCACACTCAGTTTTTTTTTTTTTTTTTTTTAATCCAACATCTCTTTGTTCCTACCCCTCACTGCAGCTACAAAGAAGTCAAAGTTTGAGGATGTGGTGAATTTGCACATCAGAGCAGATCTGTCCTGTCTGAAGGTCTTCATCAGAGGAGAGAAAGCCAGAATCTCTGAGATCAGCATAGAAGGTAACAAAACACACATACACACATTTCAGGGTATCGGATTACACGTGTGTATATAACATATGTAACTACCTATATGTAATTAGAAATATCTACACTTGATCATTATTCTGACCCTAACCATAATTCCAGCAAGGTGGAAATTATTTTTATGCCTTCGGCAGCTCATGTTGTCAGGAATATCTTCCAGGTTTTTTTCTGGTTTTCCTACATAGTCAGGACACACAGATTAAGAGACTAAAGCGCACTCATTTTTTTTTTTTTTTGAAGTATTTTCTCTTTGTCTCTCTTTTTTCAGGTCTGGTGTCTGAAGTACAGATGAAAAAGAAATCAGTCGAAATTCAAGCTAACCTGAAGAATATTGTCATATTGGACTGTGACAAAGATGCTCTGTACAAAAAGGTAGTGAGCCCAGTGTCTATTCAAACTTCAGTCTAGAAAGTTTCTCACATGATGCATACACTGTAACCATAAGAGCACATCTTACGGGCTAACTTACGGGTTTTCAAACTTTTTACACTCAGGGACCTCTTTAATTGTTAAAAAAAAATCATACTCCTCAGTACAGATTTATTTAACAAGTGAGCTATTAAAAAAAGGCACATCATTTAAATGTGCACAATAATATTTTTCAGTGTTACATGTTAAAAACTGTTGTATTATGCAGCTAGATGAGTCAGATGCCATAGTCTGAATTGATTCAACTGAGCAGAATCAACAGATATTCAAATAACCGTAAACCTCAGGCAGTTATAGGTCTTAACAAGGTGTAGATTTAGAAAAACAGTAATGACTCAGTGTAATGGTTCCCTCTAGGCAGTGTCTGTAGCGGATAAGGACGTGTTTAGCTTCCACATGGTGAACTACGTGGACGCCACAGATGGAGACGCCTACACAGACATGCAGATAGTGGACACAAGCGTCACTCTGACCGTGGGCTGTATCCAGGTCATCTTCGTCAACAAGTTTGTGTCCTCAATACTGGTGAGTGTGTTAACATTCAGCGAACCTAACCCGTGATTTATTTACGTACGCCACAATGTGTGAAAGATTTTATATTACATGGTTAGCAGGACATACTAATTTGCATAGATTCATTGTATCTCTCACTCTCTTACTCTAGGCCTTCATCAATAACTTCCAGGAAGCTAAAGATGCTCTGGCAGAGGTCACAGTGCAGGCAGCAGAGAAAGCAGCCACGGGCGTGTTGGAGCTTGCTGAGAAAAGCGCTCGCATTTCACTGAATGTGAACATCAAAGCACCTGTCGTTTTCCTCCCGCAATCCTCCGTTTCCACTAACGTCATTGTGGCTGACCTGGGTTTGGTGACGGTCAAGAACCACTTTGAGATCGTGCCCTCTAAAACGCACACTAAGATTCCTCCCATCCTGGACATCATGAGTGTGGCCCTGAGTGAGCTGAAGATGTACAGGTGTGGAGCTGGTTTCTGTCTTAAATTGAATTTAATGAATTTATACATGTGAATCAAACTAGTACTTTAAATATGAACGATGATTGTGTTTTTTTTTTGTGTCCTTAGAACCACATTTAAGGATGGCCAGTCCCAGAGTGAGATTCAGTTACTGAAGCCTGTAAACATGGACCTGTCAATCAAGCGCAATCTCTCTGCCTCCTGGTATCACAGCATCCCTGACAACCAGATCAACGCACACCTCAAACCCTTGAGTGTAAGTGTGTGCTTGCCTATCCAGAAAGCCATTGTGTTGTATTGGTGAGAGTAAATTTACCTGTCTAAATGTTGTTTGTGTGTGTGTGTGTGCGCGTACATGCTTACACTGTAGCTGATCCTGAGTCAGGAGGACCTAACTGTGGTTTTGAGGACTCTGAATGAGAACCTGTCCGAGACTTCTGATGCAGGTCCTGCTCCTAAAAGTTCTGATAAGGCAGAGACTGCGTCTACCAAAGATTCCCAGGAATCTGGAGGTGCACACTTTTTTTTTATATATATATATATATATAGTTGTGAAAAACACAGACCTTCCTGAACTGAAATCACTCAATTTTAACATTTTAAAATCTGATTTTCCAGAATCCAGTCTCAGCAACATCTGTTACTGCCGCATTCACATACTGGATCACGATTAACACTTGCATAATTATGACACAATAACAGTTGTTCATTACTAACTTCCTTCGAGATTTTCACTTTCATGTTTCTTAAAGAATGTGGGAGAAACTTTGATTATATGCATGTGTGAAAATTTGGGGGACTTTAACAGCAAATGTGAAGTGGTTCTATAAGTGAATATGAGTGTCAGGTGTCTGTCTTTTTTAACTGAACAGCAGGGACCACAGTGGTAACAGCAGCAGTGGTGGAGGGACAGAAGACTGCCAAACTGAAAAGCACGCTAAAACTCCACTTCAAGTTTGATTCAATGACTCTGGTTCTCTACAGCTCAAGTGGAAGTGAGGTAAAACAATGCGACCTCTGGAAATTGCACCACATGTTGCAGCTGGCACTGAAATTACAGATGTAAATGTGCCAACTTCTACAGTATAGCTGTAAGAAGCTCATAACCAGCAGATATCAGATATTTCAGTACCCGAAAGAGTGGTATAGACTTCAGCACCATTCACATTTGTAGAGACCCTTCTAGAAATACAGCGTTCTTTTTATAAAGTTAAATATTAAAATAATATGACACCTACCTGTGTGTGTGTGTGTGTGTTTGCGTTCAGACTGCATTGCTGGACTCCCATGATGAACAGCTGAAGCTGGCGGAGTTCACCCTGGGCACCATCTCCACTACAGTGCACATGTTCTCAGACAGCTCCATGAAGGCCTCTGTCAAACTCACTGAATGCCTGTTGGATGATAAGAGGAAGAGGGTCAACATGATCACTTCCAGGTCAGAGGTTATGAGTAAATAAATCTGTATATTACTCTCATATGCAAACATAAATGCTATATCCACCTTATCCTAAGGCAAATCTAACATCTGTATTTATGTGTGTGTGTTCATGTGTGTGACTTTTTGTGAGTCAGGATGATGGCAATGCGAAAGGGTGCTGAGAAGAACGTCATGGTGGAGGTGAACTATCGCCAGGGCCGGGAAGGCACCACCCTCGACACCGTAGTTCAGGATCTTTACCTCTGCGCCAGCATGGAGTTCCTGCTCACGGTGGCCGATGTCTTTCTGAAAGCCATGGATCAGGGCTTCTCCAGCCATCCCAAGAGCAGCAAACCAGCATCCACCTCCACCAAAGACTCGGGTGATTTTGCTAATAATCCGCTAATAAATATTACTAATTTGCTAAGAATTATCCAAGAAACAGATAGAGAAGGCATTAAGGTTCAGTATATTGGTTATGAAACACTTGCAGTCAAGAAAGCCAAATCATTCATCCAGATCTAATTTTCAATATAATGATAATTATAAATGAATTTCTTTTTTATTATGGTAAATCTTTTTGTTAGTATATTGAATGCATTGTGTTTTTCTTTTTCCTGAATGTGTTCCACAGCAGCTCCTGCTCAGCCCGTGGTGGCAAAGACGGAGATGAACGTGATGGTGAAGAACCCTGAGATCGTGTTCGTGGCTGATCTGAGCCGCGCCGATGCCCCGGCCCTCGTGATGACCACGCAGTGTGAGCTAGTGATGAAGAGTGACGCTGCCGGTCAGCTCATGACGGCCGTCGTCACTGACCTGAAGGTGGTAGCGTGCCCGTTTGTGTGTGGGGAAGATGAGAGCAACATCACCACAGTGCTGCAGCCGTGCGAGGTGTTCTTCAAACAAACACAGTTGGCTGCTCAGCCTCAAAAAATCGAGCTCTCCATGAACTCCCTCACCCTGAAGGTAAAGTCAGGTCCTTGAGGAAGTGTACATCTGGCCACTTTATCTTCATCTTCCCTCCATCATATCTGACTTTTGTTTCTCTCCTAGGTGTCACCCATCATCATAAACACAGTCATTACTATCCAGTCAGCGCTGACACCTGCAGCCGAGACCCCTGAGGAGTTAGAGAGCCCGGTGCCCCCTGACCTGTGGGAACGCAGGGACTGGCGGGACCTCAAACTCTGGTTCCTGGAGGAGGAGGGAGAGGAAGATGCCCAGTCTGTGGCCCCGCTCATCCCCCAGGGCGAGTCACTCCAGCTTAGGATTTCCTCCATTTGCCTGACTCTAGAGGCAGGTGTGGGTCATCGCACCGTCCCCATGCTGCTTGCCAAATCCGCTTTTCATGGAGATGTGAAGAACTGGAGCACCCTGATCAACCTGCAGTGCCACCTCAACATGGAGGTTTGTCTGAGATAGAGTTTAGTAGATACTCTTTGAAGGAATTTAGAAAAGTGCTTTCTGATATTTTGACCATATCAGCTTGTGATATTCCTTGAAACTACACAGAAATTGTTTTCATCTCCATATGAATATAGCTATAAATATGTGGTTATGTGCATGTGTTTTAGGTCAATTATTATAACGAGATTTTGGGAGTGTGGGAGCCACTTTTGGAGCCACTTGAAGACGAAGCTAAAGATGGTTTCAGACCCTGGACACTGGAACTGAAGGTCACATGTTAATAAATGTTCTTCTTAAACTCAAAAAAAAAAAAAAAAAAGTACTGACGCAAGGTAAATTCATCGAAATGCTGTTGAATTAAATAGTGTTCTTCCTTAAACACAGATGAAGAAAAAGCCAGTGAAGCAGAGCGGTATTTCCGATGAGGTGGACTACATTGTACCAGATTACAAAACAGTAATCAGCATCAATAGCAAAGACCAGCTGAACATTACTCTCTCCAAGTGTGGACTGAACATGCTGAGTAATTTAGGAACGGTACGAAAACGTTCACCTGTTTCACCTGCTTATTTACGTCAGAGTAATATAATAATAATAACGTAAATGTAATGTGAGGTTCAGGCTCTTCTTTGAATGTGACTTTAGGAAATGAGTATAAAGTGACAAGAAGAAGTGGAGTTACAGCTACTGGAATTACCACCCTGAAGCTGATTATTTTCCTTTAATAGCATGTTCTGAAGTGTTTCACTCCTTTTACACCATGCTAACAAATTTAAAATACTACAGGATGACACATTGTATTTTTTATGCAGTTTATGTTGTGGAACATTCACAACATGGGGTAATTCCTGTTTTCACTTAAATTATAGCAGCTATAAAAAGTTGTTCCTTCACCAGCCTCTGTTTTTTTTCTCTGTCTTGAAGTTAATAAGATCATAGCATGTTACCAAAACACTGTCCTAAAGACTTTTCAGTCATGGAAACCTTACTGACTGAAAATTTAAGGTGAAAGGTTTCTCTTGAAGCCCTTCTGATTGATTTATATTTTTCTGCACAATCTTATCCCAGGCATTTGCGGAAGCTGCCAAGCAGACTGCAGAGTGTTTCCAAAAGGACCAGGCTCCATTTGTGGTGAAGAATCGGTTAGGTTTACCAGTGGCTGTTCTGTACAGCGAAGTGTTTAAGCCTATCGGGAAGAAGTCTAAAGACCGTGTGGTGGAGCTACAGGATGGAGAGAGCTTAAACATGGACTACACACTCACTGCTGCAGACGCTGACCAGTTCTCAGCTATGACCAGTCTAAGCAGCAAAAACTACATCCAGCCTAGTAAGATTTTTCCATGTTACTCAGTGTAACTAAAATTAAGGAATAAAGCATGACGGGTTGTGGCCAGACACAAAGCAGAGTTACTGTTACCAATCTGAAGTTGATTATTTTCCTATAAGAGCACATCCTGAAGTGTTTTATTCCTGTTAAACCACAGCAGTTTGTAACTGAAGACAATTTTTAATTTTCATTTATTTTATAAATGACATACTGTTCATTTTATTCATTTATAGTTACATTTAATGTTGTGAAACATCAGTGAAAATAGTGAGTTACTTTAATCGCTTATGTTATTGCATTTATATAAACAGTTGTTCTCTCACCAGCCTCTTGTTGAAGTGTTGAAGACAAAAAAAAAATTTTTTTTTTGTTAAAAAATAATACATTTTTGTTAAAAAATAAACGTGCACTGTTTAGCTGTTACTATAGAAACGATAATGTATTAATATAAACAAGTGCATTAATATAAACCCATGATTTGTGTTACAGCCGGCACTATTGTCAGAGCTGCTATTATAAAAAATTAATCAACACCCTCTGACCAATCAGAATTGAGAATTCCGTAGTGCTGTGGTATAACAAGCTATATATATATAAGAGCTATAGAACAGTCACTGCTGAAAAGTAAAGAAATCATAACTCGTAGCAGGTCTGTGCACTAGCAAATATGATCAACTCGTACTGAACAGCTGCACTAATTTCCTGTCTGAATGCTTCCAGCCCCTGTCGGTCACACCGCAGCCAGCGTCATCCCGCTAATCAAAATGGGCCGTGGCATGTACAGCGTCATGCACCTGGAGTCTGGAGTCACGCGCTTCTTCGTCTGTCAGATTTACTCCAACGAAGGCAGCAAGTTTGTCAAGATCCGGTCACCTTTCCTGGTATCTGCCGCTTTAAACACCAGACACGTATCATATTTTACATACAAGCAAAGCTCAACTAAAGTATTGTTTAAATGTGAAAAGTAAATTATTTACAAGCTGTAGATTTTTAAATTCTTTACTGACCACTTGATTGGCAGCTGTGTTTAGTTATTGATTAGTTAATAATAAACAGTGTATGACAGTGAGCTTTCCTCCTGTATCCAGATCATTAATCACTTTTCGCTGCCATTCCGGGTGTTTGAGGGCTCCACGTGTCTGGGCGTCTCTTCTCCCACTGAGGAGTTCTGCGTTCCTCTCGGCTCCTACAGGTATAATGCTCCTTAGCAGTTACATGCCTATATCAGCTTTACCATGGAAACATTGTGAGTCATATCATTATATATACCACAGAGCAGAGTACAGATTCTGACTGGTCAGAAGGTGTTGATTATTTTTTCGAACAGCAGGGTTTATATTAATGCTCTTGTTCTAATATGCTATCATTTCTATAGTAACAGGGACTTGTATGGCGGATGCTCCTCATCATCAGGTTTTTAAAAGTGTGTGTAATTGTGGATAAGGTGTGGATAAAGTTTTCTGAAATGAGGCGTTTATTTAGCATTTTTGTAAGAAGCCTCCAGTGTCAGGACTTGATAACAGTCACAGGTAAAGCTGTTCCTTTAAATTTTCCGACACAGGAAAAGTATTGAGATTGGAGGAGTTCACGCTATGCAGTTTCTCAGTAACATGACAAGCTGTCTTTTTTTTTTTTTTTTGTCTCATTAACTCTGAGAGAGAAAAAGATGCTGGTGAGGGAACATCTGTTTAAACTGTTATAATGTAAGTGATAACATGAACTGACTCGTTTCATCATTTAATGTATAAGCAGATGAAACTCTTTTAATTAATACAACATTGTAACGCTTGGAATATTGCTGTGCTATATGTTTTTATGTTATTTATATTATGTTATTATGTTTGGGCTGGTAACAGTGACTCTGTCTCATATCAGGCCGTATCACACCACCCCATCGTTGATTGTTTTTATAGAAAAATAGTGCAGTATTATTAACTGCACTCCCGCAAGTGTTTTATTCCGTTCTTATCTGTTAATGAATAATGATTTAGGTTCTCTGTGACAGTTTCGCATCCCGTTGGCCTCTTCCTCTGAAAAATTGAGGCACGTGCATGTGCCATTAGGAAATTCAGAATAATGATCAGCACCTCCATGTTGCCCATCATGTTGTGTAGGGTTCTTGAACGAGCAGAACAAACTGTTTTGTACATATTATAGTGTATGCAATATATTTGTTTAGTCAGTTTAGAACAGTAAGTTGGCCTGGTGCACTCATAGCTATGGTGTCCTCGCAGATCGGAGCTTACCCTGCAGCCTGTAATCGAGGGAGACGAGCAGTACGAGCACTCTGAGAGCTTCAGCTACGAAAACCTCAGTCAGAAACTCGATGAATGTGTGGAGAAGACGTGCCATCACCGTGGCGACGCTGCTCGCATTTTCAAGGTCAACATGGTTCCCGTTCGGGACGCTGTGATGTCCCACAGCACTCAGGAAGAGTTTGACCAACCATACGTCCTTCATCTGTGGCCTCCCGTGCTTCTCCGGAACCTTCTGCCCTACCCGATCACCTACAGCTTAATGGTATCTATCGTCTTTCTAAAACTCAATGCTAGGAGTCTGTGTTATGCTGTGCTGTTTGAGCTATGGGGTTACCCTTTAGTATTTGCAGTTGTACCATTTATGCTGATTTGTTTAGTTTTGCTCACAGGTAAGGTTGGCATACTTATGGAAAGACTAGAAGTAGTAAATCAAAGTGACTGTACAATGAAAAGGCCCCATTACTTTAATGAAAGTAAAGGAAATCCTAGGATATGCGTTACAGCTGGAAATCCTAACACATTATAAAAATGCCGCCCGCGTGTTTTTGACTGAAAGGTCAGCGGAAGCCCTGCCCCCACAATTCTGAAGGAAGGCCACTCATCCCAGCTTCACACGGCCATCATGGACCACTCAAGTCTGGAGCTGAAACTCCTCGGCTATCTGCAGCAGGACTGGGAGGCCCACTACCACCTCCGCTCCGACCACGACGAGATCAGTTTCATTACATTCCAGTCACGCCGCTCGGACGAGGAGATAGACGGGGAGGCCACGAAGGCAGAGCTCGATATCGCTGTTCACGTGAAGAAGGAGGTGGGCCAAGTAGTGGTAGCCATCCATTCTCCTTATTGGATGGTGAACAAGACGGGCAGGCTGCTGCAGTATAAAGCCGACGACATCCATCGCAAGCATCCCAAAGACTACGACATGCCCCTGCTGTTCTCTTTTAAACCACGCAACTTTCTGCAGAATAATAAGGTGTGAACACTGACGTAACGCAACATCACTGCAGTTTTCAGGATCTGTTCTAATTCAGACTAATCTCTCTTCTCTTTCCGTAGGTCCGCTTGATGATTTCAGACAGCGAGCTGTCAGATGACTTCTCAATAGACACAGTCGGTAGTTATGGTGACGTCAAGTGTAAAGGAAGGGCCAAAGATTACCTAGTGAGTAATTATTTTAAATATTGTGCTATTTAAATAGTGTATTATTAAAATATTACACTTTTATCAACTCAGGTTTTGAATTCAGTGACAGCTGAGAAATTGTGTTGCAGTATTTTTAAATATAATTCAAATTCTACAAAAATATCTTGTAACTATAACCGCAAAAACTAGAGATATCAAAATAAAATCGTTGGGCATTTGAAGGCATATAATTCATGCAGTGTGATTTTGATGCGTATATACTGTGCGTATATCCATCGGTACAGTATACTGATGCAAACATGCTGATTGCTTTTAGGTGGGGGTGAAGATTGACACGAGCAGTTTCAGTCTGACACGCCTGGTGACGTTCCTGCCCTTCTACATGCTTGTGAACAGAACAAAGTACGTAATCCAAGTGTGCGAAGAGGAACAGGATGACTGGACTGAGGCAAAACCTGGAGAGGTCAGCACTCCTGTTGATACGCATGTTGATTTAATCAGCTGTAAGAACAGTGCTTTATTCCCTCAACCACTAGATAATTGTATTCACACCCACTTGGTACTGAAAGTAGAGCTAGAAATGTTTATGCATTTTTAATCATTTAAAAGGTTTGCTATCTGTAATTTATGCTGCAACATATCATTCATATTAACATATCAAGATATCAATATATCAATATATCATTTGTTTATTAAAAATCTTAATATTTCACATTCACTTTTATATATTTTTACAGGTTTACATTTCTAATGTCCCAAAATCCATATAAAATTGTGCTTTTTTTCAACCTGTATTTACCCCAGCAGACAGTTTGGCTAAATCTCAGATGACTTACTATTCACTACATATACTTACTACATAGGGTATGATATACTGCTAGAAATTACGTAATGCAATAAATGCCCAAACTACCATCATTTGAGATCCACTTTTAACATCACAAACTTATATTAGGTGATCAGACATAAAATGTAGATTTTAGCCTTTGATTATATCTGAATAGTAATCGAATAGTGAAATTTGTTCAAATAGCTCTAATTATAGCTCTATAGCTCTAATAAAGATTTTGGAAATGTTAATTGAAACCAATTCTCTCATAGACTGCCACCCCATTCTGGCCAGAGAGAGATTCAAAGAAGCTCAGAGTGAAGGTGGACGGCTGCCAGGCGACCGCTCAAGCCATTGCCTTCCATCAACCCGAGAACTGCCTCCTATTGCACCTTGACAATACTGTGAGTGTAATAAAAATATACTCCTAAACACACATTGATAGAAAAACACGCTCACCAGTGCGGCTTGTGCTTTCTCTCTGTGGGTTCCAGCTCGGTGGTATCATCGTTGATGTGAACCTGACGGAGCATTCGGCTGTGATCCGGTTCTCAGATTACCACGATGGTGCAGCTCCTTTTCTTATCATCAACCACACCAAGGAAAACACACTGGAGTTCCACCAGAGGTGAGGGATAGACCTGAACCACAGCAGAACTTACCTTGAGATGGAGAAATCTCTTTTTTGTATCTTCATATGTGTTGTCTGAAGATAAGAATCAGATAAGCTTAGCATAATAAATGGAAGTCGAAGGAAGTTGTTCCTCGTTTGAAACAGAGAAATGGCTTATACTTTTTAATAAGGGTGGATCAATACCATTTTTTTTCTGAATGAATACAAGTACATGTGTTTGATACTGATAGATTCTGAGACAGAAACAAGTAACCTACTTACTAGTAGTACTCCATCAGGTACATCACAGAAGCATTTTATTTAGCTCTGTTGGTGTTTCCTCACTCTGTATAGTGGCTATGTGATGAGCACACTTGTGTTTTGATACAATTAGGTTCACTGATGGAAACTAGGTTCAATCTTGTTGATTTTTTTTTTAAATGACGTGCATTAGCCGGCTACATTCATTACCGTGGATCGAGTAGGGTTGCAAGTTTGTTTCGCTTCGGCAAAGCTCTTCCGTACATCTGTAAGTAAAGTATTTTTTTGTCTTCATTGCGTCAGAATCACTTATCGTCAATGACTGATAGTAGTTGATCATCAAGAACAATATCCTGGGAAAGAGCTGGTAATTTCTCTCACATAGCTTTGTCTGTAGGCCGTTTTTTCTCGCCTAGCCAGCGTTTGCTGCAGTGTTGATTTCTGCTGTGTACTGCTGGCAAAAAAAAAAAGCTGGGAGTTTTTTTGTTTACGGTGTTTTACCAGGTTACTTGTATAAATGTGCTGTAGTTCCTTCTCTTGATATTTTTGCAGAGAGCAGTTTATAGTCTGCTTTACTTTGATTGGCATCCTAGATCAGCAAGACAGCAGACTCTAAGCTTACGTCATATAGCATCATGTGGCATCGAAGCTCGTAATAAACGAGCAGTGTTTGTTTGATTGACACCAGTGTCAGTATTGATGCATTGTAGTCTTCTTCCCAGCTATTTTGTTTTTAATTTGTCTCCAATGTCACGATTCCAGTCAGGAACATACTGATTTAATGATGTAGTCACACACAGTTCCTCAGGGGAAAGGCATCTAGTGAAACCCTGAAACACAGTAATGCGTCGCTTTGTTCTTTGATGAAACTGACAGTTCAGTTTGATGTGCTTGGTTTGTTTAGTCTATTTTTTTTTTTTTTTTTTTTTGCTATGTATTGTCTAGTCTTGTGTTTGTGTTTGTCTGTCATGTTTATTAACTGTTTATTTTGACCTCCTTTAATATTTTTTGTCCCTTTGCTACATGTTTAGCTGCAAGGAGCGTAGATCCTCTACTTGGGGGGAGGACACACAGTCTAACTGGTACACAAACACACATTTACATTGCAACAGTAAAAAATTCTATTTTCTTCTCTCTCTTTTTTTTTTTTTTTTAGAGAGCTCTGGACTGTTCCTTATGTTTCATCTCAGTTATGTGGACATATATAGTCAGGCTGTTTAAAATCGTAAAAAAAATTTGCCTCGGCTTTGCTTCCTTTTTGCAGCTTTTGGATGGATTCTGTTGCTGTGGAATAAATGATCTGCTTCTGTGATCATTCATTTCTTCCTTTGTATACAGCATGTCTTTCTCTCTGTCCTTAATATATTTCAGCTTTTCCACTCCAAAATGAAAACGGTGATTGACTGGCTTAGGTTCTGTAGCTTCTTGATTCTTGGATAGCTGCAGATTGTCAACTTTTTGTTTTCTGCGGTAATTTATGTCCTCCGATGTATTAGGGCTGGTAATAAGACAATATAATTATCAATATAATAACATCATCATACATTTTTCCAAGAGTATGGTTGATAACACTGACTCCACTGTTATTGATACATGTGTCTGACTGGATGTTAAATATATTTGTATTGATTCTTGAATCTTAATAGTAAACATTTTTTTTCTCAACATTAAATAAGAAATAAAGCATGGCAGGGAGTACTGTTATAGGAAAATAATTAATGGCACGGTGGGCTGATGCTGCCCCATGTGAAGTGGAGTTACTGTCCCAGTTTATAAATGCAGCATCAATGTTTTTTTGGCACTTTTTAGCAAACTCAAGTATCATGATATGATATTTTTGCCATATCGTCCACCCCTTCTCTCTATACAGCATGCTTTCCAATCTGCCTTTCCACTGCAAGGTGAACTGTTCCTTTCTGTCCTCTTAATTAAGCCTGGATCATGTGGAGTATGCTGTTATACTCAGACCTTTTCTCTCTCAGACTGATCTTACTCTGTGCTGGATGATTTATTTCCATAGGCTGCATAGTGACTGTAGTGTTTCGCCGGTGATACAAATGCCAAATGCAAATGAGCTCCAGCAAAGCAGAAACGGCATTCACCAAACTCCAAGACACTGCATTATACTTTCTGCAGAGAAGTGGTATTGTGGTTGGTGGTGTGTGGTGATTCTAACTTGCTGCTTGCCTCACTCTGTTAGTTCTCAGAAGCTGGAGATGGATGAGCTGGGTCCAGGCCAGGCCGTCTACTACACATGGGCCGAGCCCACAGGATCTCGAGTTCTCCGCTGGAGCTGGGGACCCTACAGTGGTGAGCTAAAGAATGAGAAGGTGAGGACACAGAGGAACTAACTCCTGAATCTGGACCTATTGACTATAGGAAACAAAGTACAGAAAGTTTTGTACTTTAGTATAATTACGGGTAAAAAAAAAAAATTACGGCTAAAATTCTTACGCAAGAGGGAAGGTCGCAAGTCAAAGTTGTACTTGAGTAGAAGTTAGAAATTGTTCACGCTTTGTGAAATTGAAATTAGAAATTGTTCAATGTACTTAAATGTACTAATAACAAGTAATGAGTAATAACTTGATTTACATAAAAAGCGACAAAGGTTAGGTTTAGGGAGGGGTTTAGTTTTTGTGTCTTTTCTTTTTTTCATTAGCATGAAATCAAACAAAAGTTCAGACAAAAATTAACTAGAAATAAACAACCTGCTGCGTGTGTACAGGACCTGCTGATGGACATGAACGATGAGGGAAAGCTGTTCATCATTTCATTTTATGAGGGCCTTCAGCGGGTGGCATTGTTCACCACAGAGCGGCGTGTCTACAAGCTGCTATGTGAGAGCGAGAGGGTGGAGCTAGCCGAACAGGAAATTAGCCTCTCACTGCAGGATATGGGCATCTCACTGGTCAACAACAGCACCAGCCAGGAGGTGGCCTACATCGGTATCACCAGGTAGTGTACAGTGGGACTGGGCTACAGGCTATAGAACACACACAAAATGGCAAAAAAAAAAACTACTATGCAATATACAGTATATTAATATATAACTTATATTAGTATATATAACTGTGTAAAAGTGTTAAATCTGCAGCTTGCAGTGTTTAATATTATGTCTAGACCTGTAACAATCATGTAATTTCATAGATAGTCTAAAAAAAAAAAGTGATTTGTGATATTGCAATGTAGGATCTTTTTAAAGTCTTCATTTCAAGCATTTCCTTGTTTACGTTTTTTCCAGCCCAAAAATAGGTTTCACCCCAGTTGATACAGAGCAGTTAAGCTCCACCCCTTTGATTTAAAGGCAGCTCACAAAGCCTACAGTCTGGTTTTGGGGGAAAGATTATCATTGTTTTTATTGCCATTGCAATTTAAGTTACAAACTGTTAAAAACTGTTAAATTACAGACTGTTTCTTTAAGAGATATGTAATGTTCAGAGATTCAGAGTCTCTGCTGGGTCGATAATGATCAAACACGAATATATTTTTTCATATTTTCATTTGCACTCTTCAACTATATATTTATCTAGTTGTTTTTATATGTTTATATCTTGTGTTTTGTAGAATATTGCAGAAGGAATCTGTAATATGCTTGATCTGTTTCTGCCTGCAGCTCTGACGTGGTGTGGGAGACCAAGCCGAAGAAGAAGAGCCGCTGGAAGGTTATGAGCGGGAAAGACGCTGAGATGTTAGAGCAGCACTACAAAGCATATACAGAGAGCGGCCCTGTGGATCACAGCATCCTAGACCTGGAGAACGGCTACCAGGTTACAAATCACGCTGATTTCACCTAAGCACACTGTCATCAGAAATATTACAATGTGTGTCCTGCATGTAAACTGAAAGACCGATATTGCACCTGCCCGTAAAAACACGGGCAGTGTGAAGATGTGAGGACATTTTCAAATTTGCATATGATACATATCATGTAGATAATTTCATCCATGCACTCTTTGAGAGTAGAGGTGTTTCTAGTCCATTTAAAGTAATTTCGTTGGCATTAAAAAAGGATTTAAATAGATATTTGAAATGTTTTAATAGATGTTATTAATACATGAAGAATCCTGTTTCAGCAGGCTGTTTATACTACTTATTATAATATCTCTAAATAATCCTTATTATTCTCTCTTTGGCTGTCTCTCTGTATCTCACATACCCTCTGTCTCTCTCTCTCTCTCTCTCTCTCTGTGTATTTGTGTCTTCCTCTTTCTGTCTGTCTCTCTCAGGTGAATTTGACTCCTAATGGTTTGGACATGAGGATACTGCAGCCTTATGACGCACCCCTTCGAAGGAACTTTCTTCCAGCTCTGAAGGTTGAGTACAGCGTCTCAGCCAGACAGAAAGCGTACCGCGTGCAGATTAACAGGGTTCAGGTTCGTCTGTCGCACGTGAACTCAGAACACATGGTATACTCGCTTGCATACACCATGGAAAAAACAAACATTTCTCTTGTGCGTGCAGATCCAAAATCAGCTTCCTGGAGCCATTTTCCCATTTGTGTTCTACCCTATCAAACCTCCCAAATCTGTCAGAATGGACTCAGGTCAGCAATATAACACTCACAACATACAGTATGATTAAGCTTATTGAAGAATTGCTAAATCAATGAAATGTAATTTTTCTTTTAAAGAGGCAAAACCTTTCACTGACCTCAGCCTCATCACGAGAGCAGCAGGACACTCAGACATCCTGCGCATCAAGTATATTTCTCTATTTCTTTCCACCTTTAACTTAAATTGTAATTGTGCCTGTACTTTCAATGTGTCAGTGTCATTACATGAAATGAATGTTCGTGCCCTCAGGTATTTTAAGGTGTTGATTCAGGAAATGGACCTACGTTTGGACCTAGGCTTCCTGTACGCCATTTTGGATCTGTTCACTGCTGAGAACGCTGCCACTGTCACCTCAGAACAGGAGGTAATATAAACACACTAATACAACACACGCTTCTTAATGGTCTCTGATTTGGTCAATGTTCTGGTGAAAGCATAGCGACCACCTGTTTGACTTTAAAACTTTTTTTTTTTTTTTTTTTTAATGAATTACAGTGGAGTATTGTGTATAAGACTTTTAGTCACAATGTTTATGTCTATGCTGTTTACTCTTTCTCTCTGTGTGGTTGAGGTGGAGCTGTTTGAGAAGGACATTGAGTATTTAAAGACAGGATTGAACCACGTGTCCGCCACAGACACGTCCCCCATCAGCCTTTACGAGTACTTCCACATCTCACCCATTAAGGTTTGGCACCTAGCGTTTGCTTTTTCGTCTGTGTGCTTAATAAAGGGATACAAATGAACCTCGGTTTAATACAATACAAGCTCTACAGCTGTCCAGATTACATGTGAATATTCATTACTTTTCTTTGCATTTGTTAGCCCCACTATGTAGACAGGGTTTCTGGTTTTATCATATCAAATAAAATGAAATTCTCCAGTTGGCTAAAGGAGAATTCTGGCAGTCTCAATTGGCTTACACAGTTATGACCAAGTAATGATGATGGTGTGTTTGGTTTCCTCAGCTCCATCTGAGCTTCTCTCTGAGCTCTGGTGCTCAGGATGGGAACAAGGAGAAGAGAGAGACTGAGGTGATTCCTGTGCAGTCCCTTAACCTGCTGCTGAAGAGTATCGGAGCAACTCTGACTGACGTCCAGGACGTCGTCTTCAAGTAGTCACCTTCACTCTACCTTCTTCTTCACTAAAGCAAATACTCTGAATTATACCGTTTCATAAAGTCACCCTAACATTTATCATTTTTATGATTAAATTAATTTTGTAATCAAAGTGCAATCAAAGTGCAAAAAATGTCAATGTTTTTGATTTTACCGCTTTCTTTTGGCTGCATTCAGGGATCTGAAAATCTCATTGGAAATTTTGAGTTAGTATTAAGCACATGACATGCAAGCGTTATTGCATCCTAAAACACAAAAACCATTCAAGTTGCAGTCTAACTTCAGATATTTACTTACTATATGCTTAATACAGCTCTATGAGATCAGTCTGGTGACTATGTGGGTTTTGGAAATAATCATACAGCCTGGTTTTGTGTTTATATTCAACATTATTGGTATATCATAATCCAGCACATAAAACCCCAGAGTCTGCCAACATTTAATATAGACCAGGTGTTGTTGAATATCATGCGTTACCTGAATTCATTTGTATGCCAGATGCAAGAGATATAAAGAACAGTCAGTGTGTGTGTGTGTGTTGCAGTATCACACTCTTGTACAGCTGTGGTGGCTGTGGTTTGAACTTCCTTATTCTCTTTCACACTCATCCCTTAACAACACTTTCTAAGTCAGTAGGGGTAGTTTTGGATTTCACACTAGTTTTTTGTGCAGCGTTGCCAATGCTGCCCTCAAGTGGATGTTAAGAAAACGGACTTCATATTGAATAATATTGAATATTGCAATACATTGTATAAGTGATTACCTACATGCCTAGTTGACTTCTAAACACCTTAAAGTCACAGCTGCTTACTCAGTTCTTCATCTTAGACATATTATGTAGTAACTATAGTGAAAGTAATAGAAAATGTATGTAATCTGGACCTGCTGATGGATCTCAGGACTTTAAGGATAAGTGTATGTGTGTGTGTGTTATTCCAGGCTGGCATTCTTTGAGCTGACTTTCCAGTTCCGAACCACGCAGCAGCTCCAGTGGGAGGTCATCCGCCATTACTCCAAACAGGTCACCTTTAACCTCCTACCTCCCACATTGCCACCACATGTCATCATGTGCACTTATAAGCTGGGTTTTTTTTGTGTTCTCCAGGCTATCAAGCAAATGTATGTATTGGTGCTGGGGTTAGACGTCCTTGGCAACCCGTTTGGTCTGATCCGAGGTTTGTCAGAAGGAGTTGAGGCCTTCTTTTATGAGCCATATCAGGTGAGGCTTATCTCTTATCAGGGAAATAGTCATATTCCAATTACGGAGATTACTTAAAAACGATTTATCAATATGCCTTTGTGTTGGTGTTCCTCAGGGGGCAATTCAGGGTCCGGAGGAGTTCATGGAGGGTGTGGCTTTGGGTATGAAGGCTCTGGTTGGAGGTGCAGTAGGTAAGAGGTTGTATTTTTTTAACTTACATTTACACACAGGCTTTGCATGGACAAAATGTCTCCTCGGGAGTCAATTATTCCTCTGACTTGTTTTCTTCATGCTCTGTGTCTCAGGGGGTTTAGCCGGAGCAGCATCTCGCATCACGGGTGCGATGGCTAAAGGCGTGGCTGCCATGACAATGGATGAGGAGTATCAGCAGAAAAGGAGAGAGGCTATGAACAAGCAGCCGAGCGGCTTGAAAGAGGGTCTCACCAGAGGAGGGAAAGGACTCGTCTCTGTGCGTAAAATGCAGCACCTAAAAATAAAATAAGTAAGGGATAAAACACAACAGAGCACATGGATATAGGAAAATAATCAACACCATCAACACAAGAGAGGTGCAGTGCAGCTTGATGTGAAGCAGAGTTATATCTGCCACCTCGAAGTTGATTCTTTTCCTATAAAAGCATGTCCCGAAGTGTTTTATTCCTCTTGTACCACAGCAATTTGCTGACGATTATGTTTTTACTGAACCACATATACTTTGTATCTGTTTATGGTTACATTCAATGTTGTGAAATATCCACAAAAGAAGTTAGCTGCTTACATCATAACACCTATAAACAGTTGTTCCTCCATCAGCCTCATTTATTTATTTTTGAGTGGAACATATCCAGTGAATCTGTATTGCTTTCTCACTGATGTTGATTTTTATGTCTTTGGCATTCTGTTAATTTTTATAATCATAGTATCAATGCTGATATCCTACCAGTCTTCAATCTTTAATCATAATGATGTCCAGATCTTTATGTGCTCTGTGGCTGAGTAATGCTCTGGTCCCTGTTTCAATTTAGGGCTTTGTGAGTGGTATTACAGGCATCGTTACTAAACCTATCAAAGGTAAGATAATGTGTAACACAGTGTGTTTTTATATTTCAGTCAGGTGAATTTCGACATTGTTAAACGTGCGTGTGTGTGTGCGCGCGCAGGTGCTCAGAAGGAGGGAGCAGCAGGTTTCTTTAAGGGTGTTGGAAAAGGTCTTGTAGGAGCTGTGACTCGACCAACAGGGGGCATCATTGACATGGCGAGCAGCACCTTCCAGGGCATCAAGAGGTGTGTGTTTGTGTTCTGCTGGGCATACTGATTTATCGTGGACATTTTTAGGCTACCACAATTGCGTATTCATAGTCTTCAGTAGGATTTTTAGTGCTTTATGTTTTTTTTCCCCCTGATTTTCTCCCTAATTTTGTCATGGCCAATTCCCACCCGTCAGGCAGCTCTCCCCTCTCACACGACAGCTACCAACCAGGGAGGGCGAAGGCTATCACATGCTTCCTCCAAGGCACGTGAAGCCAGCTGACCACATCTTTTCAAACTGCTGCTCATGCAACGTCAGTGGGGCGGCATAACACGCACACAGAGGAAAGCGCTATCCGCCCACTTTCGCATGCATGAGCTCTCAGACACCCATGACTGGCTAGTGTTGCTGTGATTGATAGGGAGGAGAGAGTATGCCACCCCTCCCTTCCTTTTTCACCTTTTTCGCTCTCTTGGACTCCCGGCCATGGATGCTTGTGGCACCATTGGAGTTCAAGACCGTTTCCATAATGTTTTGGCAGATTGACCACATTAGGGGTAAGGGAGGGGAATGTTATTTTTGGTTACACTGTTTCTGTAATTATGCAGAAGCTCTCACTGGAGCACAAACATAAAGGAAACAGCGTCCTGTTAAAGTGGCCCTGAAATCGGAATTGGTGTTTCAGAGTTTTTGTACCTGCCCCTTAGTGTTATGGACACCAATATGAAAGTTTATGTGAGGAAAATAACAGTTTTGGTGATGATATTATTGCTTTAATTTTATAGTACATCGATGATTTAACCTGTACTAGTCATATGTTCATCCAGACAGATGCTCTCTACAATGTACATGTCCCGCCCTATGGGGCGGTTCTATCGTCTATTGTTAGAGAAATTCTCTACAGTTGAAAAATGGCTTTCTTAAACTCTTCGCCTATATTCGTCTAGCTTTTCTATATTTGGCTAGTTTGCTAAGCACCTCTCAAGTATTTTAGCCCTTTTTGTAATTCTCATAGGAATGAAATTTCTTAAGCATTATATTTTATATTGTTGTTTTATTTAATCCTAAAGCAATTTCCAGTCAATTTTTCCCCCCCAATATTTATCCCTAATATTTAATTAATTACAATTCATTTAATGACATATGCTCTGTGGTAATGTGTTCTGTGTATTCAGAGCGGCGGAAACATCTCAGGACGTGGAGAGTTTGCGGCCGCCGCGATTCATTCATGAGGACGGCGTCATCAGACCGTATAAAGAGAGAGAGGGCATCGGCAGCCAGATGTTACAGGTGACACGTTCACTTCCAACCACATGTAAAACGGTCCATCCCACACTCAGGGTGTGTTCAAGATCCAAACTGTCAGACAAAACCAGATTGCTTAAATATTTATTTAAATGTTAATATTTTATTATTTTAACATTAATATTTCTTAAACAGTTCAATGTATACTTTAAGTACATTTATATTGGTTTGACATTGATCTTGAGAACACCCTTTACTGCTTTGCTGGAATTGTCTTTGTTGAGCTTTAGCTTTGCATTAATTTTTTTTTTTTTAAGTCTCCTAGATGAGGTAAGGATAAATACAGGCTGGAATAATCAGGATATTAGGATTATCATTAGATATGAGTTTTTAAAATGATTGGACTTTAGGGATTTTTAAATTTTTTTCATTATAAATCATTTCTAAATAGTTTTTCATACTTCATGAATTTCTTCATTTTGAACTAAGTTCTCCAAAGTAAAGATCTGAAATTGACCAGTAATTATATAGTTAATAGTTCAACTTTTGTTTTTCTGAGTTCTGGTTATTTAGAGACTTAATTTTGTAAATTCATTGCTAGTACTTGAGCATTAGTACCGCTAGTGATGCTTCTGGGTATTTGATGTCTAGTGAACCAATCATTAATTCTCCTGTAGTGTAATCTGTTTTATTATAACATTAGTGATGTGCGTAGAATTAGTATTTTTACATAAGAAGCTGACCTGACTGTAGCTTTGCTCTCTCTTGTCATGTTCGCAGAAAAGAGTGGCCCTCTCTGCGTGGAATAGCACTGACAGTGATGAGGATGAGAATCAGGACAGCTAGTAAAGTTGTGTTAATAGGCCTGTTAGACAGTCATGCAGGCCGTACAAGTGCCATTAATAAAGTGACAGAGTGATATATTCTCTATAGTGAACTAGATACATTATGAATAGTCTATATATGATGTATTTTTTTTTTAGAAGTTTTTTAGTTTTATTGCATTTAAGATTATGATTTTATCCTATTGTTTTTATAGATACTTCATCCATCCATTCCTCCTTCCCTTCCTCCCTTTTCTGAAATAAAATCACTTCAAAATTCATGTCTCGTCATTTTCCCATCTTGATGTCCACATTCCTCATTGTACATTTGGTGCTGCTAATATTTTTTTCCCCTCGGTGTGGGATATTCCTCCTGTACACCAAAGGCAGTCAATCAGAGAAGACAAGTTTGGTGTCTTTAATTTTGCACTGGAACTATATGACAAATTCCTAACGAATGTATAACCTCCAGTTTAGCATCAGACAAACTGCATGTCCACATTATTGCACACTCCTCTCAGTTTTAGGAGCTATATTATTATCCAGATCTCTTGTAACGTACAGTTTTGCTTTCTAACCTCCTACATGAATCTGATTCTTATGCTGAGTGAAACCAAAATGTACTAACAAAGAAAGTGATTCTAGCTTAAAATGGCTGCTGCGACTGGTTTCATCTATTTGAGACTATTTTATTAACTTTTATAGCTCAGTGGTGAGAAGTGTGTTTGAGATACTGAAAATCTCAGCACAGGATTGAGACGAGTGTGTGAACCGATTCTGGTTGAAAAGGCAGTATTTTGTTTTTGACTGTCAGACCTTTTTATTTGCTGGTTTGCTTTTGCTGTCTTGCATTTTAAATGTTGATAATGAATGCCGATTCATCATGTTACCCCTTTAACATGCATGTTTGTAATAGTTTTGGGCTGCATTGTTTGTGTGACATCACATCGCTTTCTGCATGCCTCTGGTCTCCACATCACCATCACCCCACCTTAATCAGTGATCATATCAGCACCGTGCTTAGTCTATGTATTTTGATCGAATATGTGTTTTGTAATTTGTGTGGATTTCTGACGTTTCTGCGCTGGACGTGTGGTACTTTGCTTGTGTGACCAGTTGTAATGTGTAACCAGTTTCCTCCTTACATTTTAGAAAATTGAAAATGGACGGTTTGCGAAGTACAGGTACTTTGCTCATGCCAAGGTGAACGAGTCAGATTTCCTGATGATCACCAAAAGGTTTGCATGAGTCCATAAATCAAAGCACATAGTGCTATCATATTTTTAAAAAAAAGTATAATTCCAGCTGTAAGTCATCCACCTCCTCTATCTGCAGGGGCATATTTTTTGTCACTAAGGGCACTTTTGGGCAGTTGACGTGCGAGTGGCAGTATCTGTTTGATGAGTTCACCAAAGATCCCACGATTGTAGAAGAGAGAAGACTGCGCATTGAGGCAAAGGTACAGCAGGCCTTCACCTCCTTACACCATGGCTGTGTGGTATAATTACTTAAAATAATAATGATTATTTATTATAATGATTCAGCCAGTTGAGGAGGAAATTTGCTTTATTGTACTTCAACAGTATTACGTTACAAGTCTGTATTCATTTAGTTTGTTTAATTTATAATTAGGTATAATTACAATGAATGAATGAACTTCAGTCAGGCTGCATTTGTTAACCAAAAATAAAAACCAAAAATAATACGACAAAATACAGTCCAAGCCCTCATTAGTGTTAAAGGATGAATAGTGACACTTACAACCCTGTCTCTAAGGAATAAATTATCTATACATGAGCACTATCAGGCAGGATCACAGTTTATGAGAATACTTTCTTTTCTGAGACTAAAGTTACTAAAGTTGAAACCTGTTGAAAAACCTAAAACATGAACACGTTTTAACCACATCTCCCTCACAGGAAAGGGTGAAGTCTGTGTTTCATGCCAAAGAGTTTGGGAAGATTATCAACTTCAAGACTCCAGAAATAGCCAAGGTATGATAACAGTTCTGCTCATAAACAGCTGCATTCACACACATCCAGCTGTGAGCTCATCAGCTACGTAAGTGAAGAGAAACAAGTGGCAAAAAAGAAACAACGAACGTACGCTAAATACAAAAAAACACAAGCATAGAAGGCACTGCACATTTCCACTTAAGCTGTGTGTATCAGTTATAAGT
Source organism: Pangasius sanitwongsei (assembly GCA_037576675.1). NCBI lineage: Eukaryota > Metazoa > Chordata > Actinopteri > Siluriformes > Pangasiidae > Pangasius > Pangasius sanitwongsei. Next base: position 23,214,129 of record CM075010.1, read on the forward strand.
CAAATTGCATAAAAGTGTCTATCAAATGTGTATGTACACCATGCGTATGTTTACGTGTACAGCAAAAAAATGAGATTTTTAGCAATAAGTCATCCAGACGATGCCCCCCAAAGAAATGGCAGTTTTTGATGTTTCAAACTGCATGTTTTCTCAGGTGTAGTGCTGAATTAAAGCGATGATACGATTCACAGTCAGCTCGTTTGTATCCACATGTAGAAAAACAAAAGACAGATTAACTGTATACATGCATGTATGTATAAACCTTTGATTGGGCTAAAATCTAAACGCTAAAAGTGTCTATCAGCTTAAAAAAAATTATTTTAATCCCATAAAATACGTCAGTGTGCGCTGCTAACATGACACTTCTTGGTTAATCAGATCATTCATGTCCATATTCTCTCGCAAGCTAGACTTCCTGCTCCCACTGGAGAGTCTGGTACTAAACATGGCTAAGAACCGGCTACTTTCCTAGCAGGCGGCATTTCACTGACCACAAATCTTGTCCTGAGCTCATCAACCAACATGCAAGTGTGTCTTGTTTACCAGTGGGTAGGAGGGATGACATACCCTGTCCCCTGTTAATCACAGTGACACTAGCCAATCATGGGCGTCTGTGAGCTCATGCACGTGGAAGGGGGCAGATCACACTTTCCTCCGAGTGTGTTACGCTGCATGAGCTACAGGCTGCAGAGATGTAGTTGGCTCTTCACTCTGCCCGCTTTTTAACTCTCATATGATGGGAGGAGCTGGGAGGAGCTGGGAGGAGCCGGGAGGAGCTGGGAGGAGCTGGGAGGAGCCGGGTGGTGGGTGGGACTTGGCAGGACCAAATTGGGGAGAAAATTGTTGGGGAGGAACAGCAACTGAATGCAACAGCAGTTACCTTTTAATGCTTAACCATTATTGATTCTTTCTTGGCTATAAATAAGAGCCGTTGATGTTAGGCATTTTATGTGTACCATTTAGAGTTTTCCGAGTGCGTGGTTCAATCCTCAGTGTGATGTGAAGCCGGACATTTTGAATGAACTGTGACTCTTCAACTTTGTCTGATACTCAATCTAACTTTTTTTTTTTTTTTTTTTTTTTTTTTCCTCCCCCCCTCCAGTGGGTTCTGACCAAGCTTCAGGATGCCAGGGAGAGCCTTCAGAAATAAGCCGTGTGTCTGGTAGCCTTAAGAAAAGCTGACACACTCACACACACATACAGAGAGACTCCCCTATCCTTAGTGTGTGCCTTCACTTATATGCAAAACTACAGAACACCACACTTTATAGGCTGTGCATTGTTCACACAGAAAAGACTCAAGATCTACCATCCGTTATAGTGACTGTTAAAAAAAAAAGAAAGTGTGTGTGTGTGTATGTGTGTGTGTTCTTGTTTACAGCTCCATTTTACTCACTACCTTGTGTGGCTCACTCACGTGCATCACTTGTGTAGAGACGTAACAGAAGTACGTAATGTATGGAAGCAGATCTTATAATTAATTTTACAAAGCCAATCTGTCTGGAAAGCATGCGTTTATCACTGGCATTGCAGGAACAATTTTTTTTTTTTTTTGACGTTTTACCCATCGAAAACATAATGTACAATAGAAAAACATTTTATCAGCTCAGTAATCACTGGACTCAGTGTTGCATTCCATCGCTGCCATGATTAAATACTAATCATTCATCTTATGGTTTGTGCATTTTGTCAGAAAGCGCTGCTTGTTGCTCCGTTAAAGCACATCATATAGGTTTTATTTGTTGAATGGATAAATAACGACCAATATATTTATGTATTTTATAAATTGTTAAGTAAAAACATATCAGCATGTCATCCTCTACAAACAAGTTTATTTTTGTACTTGTGGCTTTTGCATGAAGCCTTTCCTTTGGCCATGAGTGTGTATAATTAACTGTTTACAGCTTCCCAACAGTATTGTACTGTAAATATTCAGTGGCTTTGGTACATACTGTTGATTTCGTTCTCAGCCTTTCTATGCAGCTCGTGCTGATGTACTACTGTTCCACCTCTGTACCTTTAACACTGAACCCAACTCTGAAATACAATATGCAATAAGAACTCTATTAGCCTTTCAGTGGCGCCAATGTACAATTTGTTTGTTAAGTATTTATCGATTATTACAACAGTGTCCTGTTGTTTTTTTTAATTGGGTATACATAATAAATAAATGTATTTTGATCAATTATGCTGATTAGTAAATTCAGCCATGGACACCATTTTTTACGGTTTAAAGGAGCAGGAGTCCGTTCAAGAAAAGTGGCTAAAAAAAAAAATCTCATTTATTGGTCAGTTATACAAACTGACCAACAAATAAATTATTTTTTTTTTTAGCACTGAAAAATAGACATATATAGCAGTTTTGTAAGTAAAAAAAAAAACATTTTTTTAAAAGCTTATTTCCTTCTACAAAGAAACTTTTTCAGCTTCAGAAAAATACTATAAGTATTAAATTAAGGTCACAAATCATACTAGATGCTCACAATTTATTTTATTTGTACTGTCAGTTTGCTATTTCGAGTTCTTAAATGAATAAAATTGTGCCCATGTCTTGGTTAATTTGTACTCTCATTTAAGCAGAAGTTGATAACCTTAAGCTGGCTTCACACTGTGCTGCTGCGACGCGTATTTAAAAGCCACCAATAGGAGCATGGCAGAGGATGTCACAAAACTCTCAGAACAGCTACCAATACGGTAGTAGCACTGGCTACTAAACAATATGTAAACAAAATGTGCTAATGGGCTGAAAAAATATTCTTACTACCTCAAGCCTGCTTTGAAGAATGTTTCTCTTTATGCGATCCCATTTTCTGGACAAGCCCAGATCGTGCTGAACTGATGACGTAAGCAGAGCGTAGTGAATTTCTTCAGTCATAGGTCTATCGTTAGAGGATCTTCATCATATAATCTGACATGGGGAACATGTTATCACTGTCTGTTATAGAATTCAGCCAAGATTCGATTGGCATTGTCTCATACAGTATAACAATTTAAAATCGTAAAAGACTAATCACACAGTCGAAAACCGGTTTTAGTCTGAGTTTATATGTTGTATCATGGATTATTTTCTGTATTCAAGAGTGAAAATGACCAAAATGTGGGTACAATTGTATTTGTTCAAAAATTCCAAATAGAAAGCTTGAAAAAAAATTACATATGATGCAAGTATTACGATTTCATAACCCTGATTTTGTATCTCGTCGCAACATGAAAATAAATTGTGCACAATTTCAATACATTTTGCAAATATTTGTCCTTTTCAGCCTTTCACATCCTTCTCATTGGCCAATTGTTGACTTTTCTTTATTATCTTTAAAACAATCCAAACAGCACCTTTTAAAAAATATTTTATTAGTTTACATCAGAGTTAAGACATAGTTTGAGAGTACAAGGTATTTCTTATTTATTCAGTCTAAATAATAATTTTTTTTTTGGTTTAAATACAGAGAAGATAGATCTGTGGAAGAAATATCACAAAATACATCGACTACACATTTTATACACCAGGAAGCCATTATCGTCAGAGATGTCGTCAAAGGTAGTAAAGATAGTTTTACTTTCTCAGACATTCTCATAAGGATTCTTAACAGCAATTAAAGTTGCATCGTGAGAGGAGGAAAACAGTATAGGGTTTATTTTTTTTCAAAACATGTTTTATTTGAAAGAAATTTACATTGTTGTTTAAACTAAAAATAAATAGCATACACAGCATAAATAGTTGACCTTTCACAATTTCGACTGAAGGCAAGTGCAACTAAGTTAAGGCACACTGAAGGCATTTTCTCCCTTCAGTTGTTTTTGTGTTTGCATATTGCTACAAAAGTAAACTTTTTGCACTTCTGTAATTTTGCCTATTCGTAAGCATTTCTGTACATCTACAGTAAAGGACAAACAAGTAATTTCCTTAGACATTCAGAAAATCATGCCCTTATCTTAGATATTCAGAAAATCTTAAACATCATGCCCTTTCCCAAAATCACTACTACATTCAGCAACTCGATCATCAGCAGCTACATCTGAATTACTTTCATCTATTTAGTGTGTTACAGCCTCAGAAGAAGCTCCGAAAAGAGACAAACTGCTTCTTCAGACTCAGAATAAGGCCACAGTGAAGTGTGAACCTGAAGCTCCTATCTCAATTCAGTCCCTGAGTCCTTCCCCTAATCACTTCTGGAGGTTCTTTTTGCCATCCAGAATAGAGACCGAGAGAAAATGTGAAGGAAGTTCTGTGAGAAGGTCAGAGAGGAAGAGCTTAAGGCTTGGTTCTGAAAACCTGGTTTAGACTAGATTGAAATCTTTCAGATTGCTTCTCAGGATGGTGTCCTTCACTGCGGCGAAGATCAGGCGGATATTCTCGGTGTCAGTGGCGCACGTGAAGTGGGAGTAGACGGTCTTGTCTTTGTCGGGGTTCTGCTCCTGGTACATCTTCAGAATAAACTCCTGCGCTGCTTTAGGGTCACCCTGGGGGCCTTGAGACACGTAAGATAAAACAGTGGTAAGTGATAGATACTCTACTTCTGCAAGAAACTACAGAAGGAAAGCACAGTGCACAAATGAAAAGAGGTACAGAAAATAAGCTGCACAAGTAACAACCCAATATGGCATAAATAGCAAATAAGCAAATAGTAGAATATTTAATATATCTAATACACAGTACTGTTGTAAGGGTTGTCTTAGATGTTTATGTTGTCTGCATTATTGCTTAATAAGAAAGAGCAAATTGTATATAAATACAAAAAAAATTAAAGAAAAATGCTGTATGCCATTAAATAAAACAACATTAAGTAATAGACCACTACTAGTATAGATCACTATCAGCTGGCATATAACATAGATCAGTGTCTCTTATTATTCAATGACTTTTGCTTCTGGTCTGGTTTACAAAGGTGATAAATATTGATGTACGTGATATTTCCGTGCAATTTTCTGCAAAAGGTTAACACTGCTGGAGTACAACAGCCACCATATAAACACTAACACGCACATCAGATTTAAGCTTAGACATTGCTTTACTGTTTTATAGTCGCAGGAATTATTTATTGCATGTTTGGGGCTGTATTCAGTGTTAGTGACTTAAGGTGAAACAATACATAAATCATTACACGCGGAAATTTCTACCTATTCAGCTTACACTTACGTGTCAGCTTATACTTGTGTGTTTTCTGGAATGTTATAGCCTGGCAGTCAAAGGTTTCTGTCCACTCATGTCAAGAAAACCGATGCATTTAAATGGGAAAAGTCATAGGAATGCGAAAAAGAAATTTGCTTCCATTGGTGGTTAATTTTGTTCATCAAGATACATTTGCAAACTTTAAAAGAATGAGGCAATAAAGTGTAACAAACATATAAAAAGAAGATGCATTGTTCATTAAATATTGTTTGTTTGTTTGTTCTTTAAATTTAGCACTGGAGAATTGCTGCGGTGTAAGAGGAATAAAACACTCCAGCATGTGCTGTTATTGGAAAATTGTCAACTTCAGGGTGGTAACAGCCCTCAAGTTAATCTCAAGCATATCTATTTACCATTTGTGCAATTATGAACTGAGGCCATTATGCTCAATAGATCTAGCATGCAGTGAATCAGTTTTGAGCCCATATTACCTGTGAACTCTGGAAAGTAATTGGCTAGGTGGGAGTAGACGATCTTCTCCTTCAGAATGTCCGTTTTATTGAGGAAGAGGATGACTGAAGACTGCTGGAACCATGGGTACGTGATGATGGTCTTAAAAAGAGCTTTACTCTCCTCCATACGGTTCTGAGGAAAAAGTGAATAAAAGAAGAAATATCAGCCCTGGTGTTCAGCCCACTATTCTACTCATCTGTGTTTAAAGTCCAGACTACTTATCAACACACTACAGCTGAGCTGCCAAAAGACAAATGGGTTGTTTGGATTTCTGGATGGGCAGATACATTAGTTATGGTGAAGGAATGAAGCTCTGGAGGAACCGACCTCGTTGTCGCACTCAACGAGAACTTGGTCATATTCGCTCAATGCCACTAGGAAGATAATGGAGGTCACGTTCTCGAAGCAGTGGATCCACTTCCTGCGCTCGGACCTCTGTCCTCCCACATCCACCATCCTAGTGTTGTCATGGATAACAAGGTCAAATTGGTCAAATGTAGATTTCACTAACTTGGAAGAGTCACTAGGTACTTTTATGTAGCTGTAATGCTATAATCCTGTCTAGTGGTTGAACATTCATGAAATTTTCGTGTCATTTGATAGCAGTCCAAATATGGCAGAAAAACAGCTGCTCACACCTGAAGATGACGTTTTCCAGGTCAAACGGGTACTCAATGATACCAGTGGTGGGCACTCGTACCCTCAGGATGTCTTGCTCAGTGGGCACATATCCTGGATCAGCAATGCGATCCAGATCACTCAGGTAACTGTAGCACAAGAGGCACAAAGTTACATATTTTGAATTGGGCATAGAGGTGCATTGATTAAGCATGAAAGATGGCACACCATCAAGTGAATTTCTGCTCAATTTTCCTCTAGTTAAGTCATCTCCAATTACTACTTACTACCATCTACTTGCTAGTTAGCCAGTTACCATAGCAAGGGTCTAGTCCATTTAAGACTCTAAACAAATGCCTGCCACCCCTGCCACCTGCCACTCCATCACATCACATGCCTCCATCACCTGAAAGCTTACATATCTGACCTCTCCCCTCAGATCTGTTCACCAAAGGTGGCCCTGCTGGGAGCAGGTGAAATAACTTTGAGTTTCCCCGAAGTACCATGACAAGGTCTCACTTCACAACGGGGACACGTGAAGCTCTTTTTTGGACCGTACTATAGATATATGGTTCATAAAATTATGATCACATCATTGCACCTACATATGATTACTTTGACAGGTGCGCCACCTGTCTTGACTTACCACTACTGGACATTGACAATAACCAAAGATGTAGCTATAGGACAAGCAATGCAGGCAATTGCTTGGGGCCCTAAGTTTTGAGGGGGCATCCGGAAGGCTGACACTAAGTCAATGAAAATGTCAAATATCAAAGTGCTGGATTCCCCCAAAACCTCCAATGAGTAGTTTACACCACTAGGCCAGAAACGCCCCTAAACAAGACCCCAACCTGCTAGCATGTGTGCAAGTTTATTTTGAATTGTTGCACTGTTCTGAAATGAAGAGACATTACCTGTCTGGAAGCCAGAAAAGATAAAGAAATCCAAAAGAATAGGAAAAGCAGATGCAGAACTGTGGTAAGTGGTGGAAATAATCTAATATTTCTAAGGAAGTAATTATACATGATAACTGTAGGCTAAGCCACAAATAATGTAATGCACACACAACATCATTTTGGCAAGCAAGCAGCTAGCTAGAAGTTGGTGCTTGTAATAAAGGCATTTCGGTAACATAATGGCAATGAAAAGGAAAGAAATGTCATGGCCTTGGCATTTTACCACCTACCGCCTTTTGTGGAATTATAAGAAATAACAGAGCAATACAACTGAGGCCAAATTTCAGAAAATTAACTATAATATTTAATATATGACTGACTATTTGGCAGAGTCAGTTAGCTGGTATTCCCGGCGGCGGTCGTAACATTCAGTGATGCCTGGATCCTTCCATAGGCAGCGGATGGCTTCCACATAACTTTCCTCCAACTCCATCATCTTATCAACATCCACCTCGATCAGCAAGTCAGCATGGGCCTGCAGTCACACATATGGATCCAATCATTACTCAGGAAAAGTAACTAGGAGACCAATCAGAGTGCATGGACAAAAACGGCACACCTATCAGGGGAGGGGGTTGGGGGGAGATTAAAAAAAGAAACATAATCAAACACATAACAGCTGAGTGTGTGAGTGGGTGTGTGTGTAACCTGGTTGTCGGGACTGCCCAGTGATATTGACAGCGTCTCCATAGCTCTGATCATGGACTGCATGGCCGTGATGATATTCTGGAACACCAGCTTCGTGAAAGTTTTCCTGTCTTCTTCAGTGTAGCCGGCGCCGTGAATGATGCGCATCTGTTTAATAAAGGTACTCTTCCCGCTCTCACCTGTACCTGCAGGTGAGACAGAGTGATGGACACACATGAGACTGATGCTTTGCTTTGTTGGGTTGTTTGAACTAACCATAAAGACTCTCCTGTCAAAATCTGCTCATACCGACCATCCTTTCAACAGATTTGTTGTCTTCTCTTCTACACCTGTATACTGCAATGATCTATAACCCCACTATCCGGTGTCACCCAGAAGAGGACGGGTTCTCTTTTTAAGTCTGGTTCCTCTTTAAGTTTCTTCCTCATGTCATATCAGGAAGATTTCCATGCCACTGTCTCCTCTGGCTTGTTCATTAGGTAACTAAATCTATATCTGGAGTTCTGTAAAGCTCCTTAGCGACAATGTCTACTGTAAAAATTATTATACACATATAACTGAATTTTTGTTTGGCAACTATAAATGGTCAGGAGACATGAACTTGGCTGTCTGTGGCTGTGTTGTGCTGGAAACGGTTGTGTAAACTGGTGTGACCTTGGAGTGCCTCAAATCGCTTCTGTTTATACACCAAAAAAAAAAAAAAAAAAAAAACTTTCATATGTGAATTGTCCTGATGGTTATCCATTAACCCTTTCCCCACAGTACAATGATTCTCTAATAAAGTAACAGAGAGTTGAGTAACAGATGAATGGAGAGAAAAGGAGAAGAGGAAACAGATACAAGAGACGTGCATTGTGAATGTCTTGTTTAAAGAGAAGGCCCGTTTGGACAGCCATCTTTCCACTGGCTGTAAACACTGAGTATTTTACTGGAGACATCAAACCATAACTATGCTGCTGAAGCCATAAAACGTCCATCATGAAGTGCAAAGACTTCTGGGAGCTTCTACAGTTCTACAGTGCGCTAGTCTATTTGCATGAGACTGGAAGTCAACTTCTTTCTCAGCTCTAAACCAAAAAAACAGAGATCCGTTTCTGAATGAAAAGATGTTTCTGATAAACCTGGTCACTTCTACAGGTGTGGGCAGATGTGCACGATTTCAAGCAATCTTGAGTTCTGATTGTTTGGATGTTGGTGGCCCACATGATTTGTAGTTGTTGTTGTTGTTTTCCCTAACATTTACAGAGTCTGGGGCATTACAGAGACTCGAGCCGTACAAATATGTTCAGATATTTTAATGATGCTTCTGGAATGTGAGAAGAAATTCAACAAATATTTGAAAAAGTACAGATGAACGAGTAATTTTTTAAATTGTATGATAACATTGCAAACTTTGCTAAACTAATAATGATCTGAGTTATGAATATAATAACAATATTTATCTGTTTATGTTAAATTTGTGTAACGGTTAACTATGATGACAGTTAATGACTGAATACACTGATAACAAGCAGGGCTATGGCATTTCTAGCCACCAAACTGTTCTACAACCACACCTGTTTACACATAAACCCCCCCAGCGATGTCCTATCTCACTTTCACTCTTGTTCTCTCTCACATACATACGTACCTAAATGAATCAAGTCTAAACTTTTGAAATGACAAAGCTGAACATATGGTGAGTTCCCCAAGAACGTTTGAATTTTTACATTTGCTTAACATCCTAATCTTAAAATATCTGGAATTGAACACTAGAATGATTGATTCAGAATCTAAACTGTAACTTCTACAAAATGAGTGATATTCTCTATGTGCACTAGCCACTACCAGCCTAAGCTATTTGTTAAACAAATTGTCTGTGTGTGTGTATACACAATTGGGCTTTACAGGAAGTAGCTTTGCAAAGAAGCACAACCAACAATGGTATAAAAAAAGTGCATAAAATGAATCACAGTAACATTTCATATATATTTGTTTTTTTTTACCATACACACTTGCGCTAGTATTTTTAAACTCACACTGCCTGGATAGTTTCTCCAGGAGGCAATTTTAGCTTGTTAAACTCCCATGCAACAATACAACTTGGTGTCATTTGAAATGGAAATCTCTTCAGGTGGCCTTCATCCTTGCACTCCTGTCCTTTGCATGTATTAGCATTGTACGAATTTCCAAGTGACGTCGGAACATTTAGGACAAATGAAAATGACCAGATTTGAATGAGTCTGACTTTTAGTGTCCAAGTTCAAGTGTCCTCACAATGTGAGTTACATAACAACAGTTTGTTAAGCAATTTAATGCATTACAACATCCTGAACCCAAAGATTTTAGATTTAGGTAGATTTGAGGTCTAGCTGGGTGATTCCATGATTGAGGTGCCATCTGTGTCACACTGATGTTACATTTAAAAATATGTACTTACATGTACATAAGTACAGCTAAAAGACATTTTAAACATGGCTAAAGTTTCTTTCACAACAACCTATGTGCATATTTCAGACAAATAACTAAAAACATTAATAGAAAAGCTTTTTTTGTCTATATATGAGTATAACTATACTTTGAAAGTCACTTTGAAAGTCCAGCCTCTTACCCAAATTATAGACAGAAAGTAAATAGTTAATTAAAAAAAAATACAATGTCCTTTATGCCATTATCATAGATGATAATTAACTATATTTTGCGTATTTGATTATTCTCTGTTAAAAACTTTCAAGTCTGTTACTTTCAGCCTTGTTAGTGCAAAATGTTACAAAGGCTAAATGGTACTGCAATCATTAGAATCACCCAGCTCCTTTCCTGTTCCACCAGCAACTATTTCCTGTTTAAACAAAAGATGTCTTTTATGACTGGAATGTGTGTCACTTTGTTGCTTCCACTATACTGAGCTGGCAGTTTATAAATCGATAGTTTCTTACCATTGGCATGTATATTATATTCATATTTAGTGCTTGATCATTCTGTATATTTCAGATCTGACAAAATTATCTTTCTGCCATTACACACATTATGAAAAGATGATTTAGACTGTTTCTTTTTCAGAAAGGTGAATTAACTGCACAAAAGGTGGGCTGTATAAAATAAAATCCCAGAAGCAGAATGTATAATCAGATATATGAATATGAATAAATTTGACTATAAAATGTGTTGCCTTCATGAGCCTGAAGTAAAACCTTGTACTTAACTCAGAACACGGGTGGAAATTTGATTGAAACTCCTTTATACAAATGTGCTGCAGAATTCTCAAATCTGACTGGTCAGAAAGTGTTCATAACATTTTCTATAACAGCAGCTCTGAAAGTAGTACTGGTTCTAAGGCAAATCACAGGATTTATATTAATGCGCCTGTTCTAATACATTATTGTTTTTATAGTAACAGCGAATTCACAGGGAACTGAATTCCGGATAATCTAGGTAATAAACAGACCTTTCAAGAAAGTGTTGTTATTACTTTGCGCTTTTTTTTTTTTTGTCTTAATTTGGGGGAGAATGGTGAGGCAACAAGAGTTTATAGCTGCTATAACGTAAGTGATAACAGGAACTAACTTGTCTCGTGAATGTTCCACAACATTAAATATAACTATAAATGAATAAAAATTATGGTGTGTCATTCAATACTTTAAAAGTTGTAATCATTGGCCAATTGCTGTGGTACCACAGGCTTAGACACAAGTTTTAATCTCTTACATCGGCAATCCTGGGATTCATAAACTTCTGATCAGTGGCTGAGAAACATAAAAGCCTTCTGACATACTACTAATAATCTGTTTTTCCATATACACCGATCAGCCATAACCTTAAAACCACTGACAGGTGAAGTGAGTAACATTGATTATCTTGTTACAGTGGCACCTGTCAACTGGTGATATATATTAGGCAGCAAGTGAACAGTCAGTTCTTGAAGTTGATGTGCTGGAAGCAGGAAAAACGGGCAAGCATAAGGATCAGAACGACTTTCACAAGGGCCAAACTGTGATGGCTAGATGACTAGGTCAGAGCATCTCCAAAACAGCAGGTATTGTGGGGTGTTCCCAGTATACAGTGGTTAATGCCTACCAAATGTGGTCCAAGGAAGGACAACCGGTGAACTGGCAACAGGGTCATGGTCGCCCAAGGCTCATTGATGTGTGTGGGGACCAAAGGCTAGCCCGTCTGGTCCGATCCCACATCAGAGCTACTGTAGCACAAATTGCTGAAAAAGTTAATGCTGCCTATGATATAAAGGTGTCAGAACAGACAGTGCATCGCAGCTTGCTGCGTATGGGGCTGCGTAGCGTGCGTAGAGTGCCCATGATGACCCATGCTGTCCACCGCCGAAAGGACCTACAATGGGCATGTGAGCATCAGAACTGGACCATGGAGCAATGGAAAAAGGTGGCCTGGTCTGATTCTTTTGCACCATGTGGACGGCCGGGTGCGTGTGTCTTACCTGGGGAAGAGATAGTACCAGGATGCACTGTGGGGAGAAGGCAAGCTGGCGGGGGCAGTGTAATGCTCTGGGCAATGTTCTACTGGGAAACCTTGGGTCCTGGCATTCATGTGGATGTTACTTTGACATGTACCACCTACCTCAACATTGTTGCAGACCAAGTACACTCCTTCATGGCAACGGTATTCCCTAATGGCAGTGGCCTCTTTCAGCAGGATAATGCGCCCTGCCACACTGCAAAAATTGTTCAGGAATGGTTTGAGGAACATGACAAAGAGTTCAAGGTGTTGACCTGGCCTCCAAATTCCCCAGATCTCAGTCCGATTGAGCATCTGTGGGATCTGCTGGACAAACAAGTCCGATCCATGGAGGTCTCACCTTGCAACTTGCAGAACTTAAAGGATCTGCTGCTAACGTCTTGGTGCCAGATACCACAGCACACCTTCAGAAGTCTTGTGGAGTCCAGCACAAGGGGGACCTACACAATATTAGGCAGGTGGTTTTAATGTTATGACTGATCGGTGTAGTTTGTGGGTATAAATGAAATGAAATGTGAAATCTTAATATATCAGATATGTATACCTTTCTCGCATTAATTTTTAGCTCATTTACCATCTTCCTAACCATGCAAAGGAAATTAGATGTACATAGCTTCTTTTGTGGATAGATTATTGTTTTAAATAAATTCTTACATAATTTCACATAATCTAGAACAGTAGGCTCCGTGATTTTTTTAAATTTAGTTACAGTGGTGGAAATCACAACCCACAATTATCAAAGTATATTTATTTTTGAATTCTTATAGCTGTTACCCTGGTTGACTGATCACTTGATTTGAGTTTAATTCAAACAACAATAACTAAAAAAAAAAAAAAACAAAAAAAAAAAAAACAAGTTGTCCTATATATACAGTAAATAATGTTAAATTGGACTTAATGTTCTGTCAGTGGAAAGTTCAGGCGTCAAACATTCTATGGCGTTTATTTCACAGTTTAATGGATCCCTGATCTAGAAAATCATTTTGCCAGATTTTACTGAAATAAGTCCTGATGTTTTGACATTGATGCTAAGATGAAACATTCTGTTACATGATTTAAAATACTTTTATCCATGTTGCACCATATGTGTGATTTACATGTTTATGTTCCTCATTCTACTTCTAGCTGTACCTGTGAGTATTTTCAGGCTGAAGCTTTGAGTCTCTGAGTCTCTTGGGAAGAGCTGGTGTGGTCAGTTGGTGAGATAACGAATCCTTAGAGACATTAATCAGACTCCCACGCTGTGAGCTTCACACACCGTCTTGCACATGCTCAACTGCACTGCTGATTTGCTCATTCTCATATAGGAGAAGTGTGTCCCTTAATCTACACTACACTACCACATGCGAGTTGATCATAAGCATTGAGTTCAGAAAAGAATGAAAACTATGATTTCTTTTATAGTGTAGTCTCTTGGCATCTGTTTGTACAGTGATTAAAATAAAACATGGTAACATTTCATTGAAGTGAACGGAGTTAGACTGAAATGAATTGAAAGACTGACAGATGATCAAGAAGAAAGTGAAACATAGCTGTGTGTGTGTGTGTGTGGTGCGTTCTGCATGCTCTTGAGGAAATTCGCTTCGACCAGAGGACATCATGCTTTGCATGCTTTTGCATAGCTACAGCAGTCATGGTGGCCATGCTGCCATAAACTAGAGTTCTCCAAACCATGCTACGGTAACTAAAGCCACAGCTCACACACACACTGTAGGACCAGGGACAAGCCATTAACGGTTGTGAGAGACTGATCATTAAACTGATCTCAGATCAGCATGAAAGGCCAAAGTAGAACCATGAAAGTCCCTAAACTATGCATATGGTAACAGCTATACTACAATGTTAATTTGCACTTTTACTGTAATTGTAAGCAAATTGAAATGCATGTAGGTAGAAATCTTCTTTGCAACACAAAATACCAATCCCCCCAAATACAGACCTCAAAAATCTTTGAGAAGATCTTTGTACCAGCTCAAACCCTGATATTTAACTGTTTCTTGGAGTAAACACTGATGTATTTACTAAATACAACATAATGTGATGTCAGGGTGCTGTTTTTGTGTAAAATCACTAAAAATGTACACATTTTGTACAACTGTACACTTTTTTTTTTTTTTATTTTACTCCAGTCTCATGTTCAATTAAAACTTAACCAAATAGGCATACAACAGATCAGTATCATCCATCAATTTATATTCTTATATTGCTGTGGAGTGTGAGTGGCCATAGATTCTCAAATCCATTAAGAAAATATGATGCAACATTTGTGTCTATATTAAAATCTGATTTGTAGCTAAATTAAAATAGCAATATATAAATAATAACACAATAATAACTTATCTAATATTTACCTTCCGTCATCTAATGACTGGACAGTTGTATGCCTATTTGTTTAAGTTTTTTGAACATATGCAATGTACGTGATACGAAAAAATGTCTTCGACATGAACACAGGATGCTACATGTTTTAAAGCACGTTGTCATTGCTCATCTGATGTTTCACATAAATCTATGCATAAATTTTATTATGCTCTTTATGTGCTGGGAAACGCAGGCATTGGCTGATACACAGAGCTTGTAAAGTCCACTGGTATCTTATCCGAAATACAAAGTATGAGCTAGAGTTTTCTTTAGTTACCATGATGTAGGTTGGTTTACAGTTCAAACAAATGAAAATCAGTGTTACACCAATTTCTGATGTGAGGAAACCTGTAACAAATGTAACAAAACAAAAACTGTATGTATGTATTGTAACTTCCGTACAAAAAAAAAAAAAAGAGAAAAGTCACAGTAAGTTCACGAGCGAATAAATTTGTTTCACGCACGTGCAATTTCATGGCATAATATGTTGAAATGCACGGAAATGCACAATATTCAGGTGATTATTGGCATGTGGAATTGACACATGTAATTTTTAGACACTTCACGTGTTGTCTGACGCATTTTCATATGCTGTGCAGGTGTTTTCAGTTCGTGATTCCATTTTTCAGATGCTCACAGGAGCAATTCTTTGCAATTATCACAGATCGTTCAAATGAACGATGTCGTGTTTTCTCGAGTTTCAGGGCATACACAATTCCAGGGCGTGGCATGTTAAAATTTGTACTTTTCTTAATGTTTTTCCACATGTGATTACACATTACACTCCTGGGCAAAAAAAAAATGGGACAAGCCCAAAATGGCAAAATATTAAGCTTTTAATGGTCTTACCAACAGATTATTGGTCAGAAAATGAGCAAAAAAATAAACAAATGCACTCCATACACAAACTAACACATGTCTGGGTATACAAAATTTTCCAAAAATATCTTCTGGGGTATTTTTTTTTTTTTTTTCTTAAAAATGAGTCATTATTTGGTTATCTGCTACACCTGATGCAGCCCATCAAGGGCCTGATAACAAGCTCATAAATGGAACCAGGATTGATAGAGCAAGCAGAGATCTACACTGTTTGTTTAATTTTTGCTAATTTCCTGATCATTCATTTTCTGTACTGCTTATCCTACACGAGGTTGTAGGGGAGCCTGGCGCCTATCCCAGGGAACTTGGGGTACAAGGTGGGGGACACCATGGACGGGGTGCCAACCCATCACAGGACACACATTCACACACTGTGTACAATTTGGAAATGCCAATCAGCCTACAACGCATGTCTTTGGAGTGGGGGAGGAAACCGGAGTACCCGGAGGAAACCCCTGAAGCACGGGGAGAACATGCAAACTCTGTGCACACAGGGCGGTGTTGTGAATCGAACCCCCAACCCTGGAAGTCACCCCCCAACGTGCCACCGTCCCCCCATTTCCTCACCAGCGATGGCTCTTTTTTTTTTTTTGCCCAAGAGTGTTCTTACAGGTTTTTCATGTGGTAAATATGACCTGTAGATGCGTGTTTTGTTTTTTTTTTTTTCTTTTAACCTTTGGTTTGTTTTGTTGTCAGACCTAAAAGACACATTCGGTGGAGAAATGAGATGTTATTCATGTACATCTTGTTAAAGTAAATAAGAAAGTTAAAGTTGTCATGGTCACGGTGTCACTCTCTCAGAAGGAAAGGTAGCACACTGTACTTTTACATGTTGCTTGTGTGGTATCTTCAAGACTACATCCAGCTTTAATGTGTATCTTTGACCAGGGAAGGTGCATGAGGAGTGCATTTAAATAGCTTTTTCTTTCTAAAGTAAAGCTTTAAAGATCCAGCAGTGGGTTTTTAAGGTCTATTTATGTACATTACACTTGTTTCAAGCAACACTGTTTTCACATGAGAGATACACTGTGGAGGTGCAACAGTGGTAGCTTTGACAGCACCACCCCACCTCAGCAACAAGGAAAACTACAGAGTACACTTTCAAATCATCTTCTCTGACCTTTGTTTGTGTATAAAACCTGGTGGAATGTGAATATAGAGGTTCATTATGAATAAATAATGATTATGTGAGGGTGGTATGGTGGCTTACCCAGCAGCAGGAGCTTCAGCTCTCTCCTGGAGTCATTCTTATCACGCCTGAGCTGCTTGTCGATCTCCTGATTGATTCTCCTGCGCTCCTTCTCCTCCGCGGACAAACAACACCCCGCCATCACTTCTCCCTCTCTCTAAACACACTTCTTCCTCTCTCTCTCTCTTTCACACACACACACACACACACCTAATTTCACCTACAACAAAACGCCTGTATCTTTCCCTCAGCTGAGCTGTTGCTCTTTAAGTCATGCGCGCGCTCCCCTCAGAGTCCAGCTGTGTCTATAATCTTAGTCTAAATATCACGTCAAACGTCCGTTATTCGCGTCCCCTTTTCACTTTTTTCACCTTTTTCATTTTTTTCCCTTCATCCTACTCAGCTCTTGGCTTCTCTCCGTGTCCCTGCGCCCAGAAGACAGGAGTTTAAGGAGGAAAAGTAGTGTTAGTAGTTAGCGCATGCGCAACAAGTCTGAAAGGAGCTAAATGACAGCGGGAGCTGATTTGCATATTCATGACATCATCTGCACTCATTTGCATATTCACGTATAGGAGATTTTCTGAAGGGAAGGAAAAAGAAAAAAGGCTTCAGGTTCTGGGTCTCTGTGCTTCAACAACTTAAACCTTTCTTTTTATTTATTATTATTATTATTTTTAAAAGATTTATGGCAATTTTAAGTCACTTAGTTCCATAACATTTTCCTAGTGTTTTGAATGTTTAGATTTGTACTGTAATAATAATAATAATAATAATAATAATAATAATAATAGTGAATGTTTTTAAAGTTAGTATTAAGACTTATTTTTACTCTTTAACTTTTGATTATTTTAAATGTTTTGTTGTTATTGTTATTATTTCTTATTGTAAAGCACTTTGGGTCAGCTTCCTTTGTGTTAAATGTGCTCTATAAATAAAGTTTGACTTGACTAATAATAAAATAAAAAATAAATAAATAATAATGTTATTTTTTTAAAGTACTGCCTACATAACCTAAATATTTCAGTTCTATGATGTGATATTATACCGGAGTTAAAAATTTCAAGCCCGTTAGTTTTCTGACTTTATTTTTAGAGTAAAGACAATTTTATTTGCTTACAATATAGAATGGATTTTTTTTTTTACTTATGTTGAATATTTAAACAGTAAAACTCATGGTGGTGTGCTGTAATAGGAAAATAATCAACGGCTGGGTGGTGCGATGTGGCCACAGAAAAGTTGATTGTTTTCTTGTAACTGTAAATCCCATAGTGTTTTGTTCCTCTTATATGACAATTCCTGCCAACAGTTACAGTGTTAAGTTTAATAATGAACAACACGCTCATATATTTTTCTTGATTAGACTGGAAAATATATATATGATAAAAAAAAAAATAACAAAAAATGTAATACAAACTTACTAAAATATAATCTTATTTTTGGGGGGGGGGGGGGTATGACAGTTTTTTGTCTTATGGTCAAGACTAAGAAAACACTAGGTTTGAGGCTGAGAGGAGATGAAGATCATGGTCCAGTGGTGTTGGTTTTAACACTGGCCTGTTTGGATGAGCAGAATCATACTTACTTACAAACTTACAAACATATCACAGTTAAAGTGTGCTGCTGCATCACCCAATCAATGTCTTCTTCATTTCTGTCAAAGTAAACTCCACCTTCTTTGATTTGATTGGCTGACTCAAATGAACTGACATTGCGGTGCTGCACAGGTGTTTATGGTCTATGCAGCGACTTTTATTATTATTATTATTATTATTATTATTATTACACTTGAATAATAATAATGCCACTAAATGTTTTTTCACATTCTTTTAAAAAAGAGGGAGCTAAACATCTGAGTTAGTATTCAACATGTGACAGGTAAAAGTTATTGTGTCATTAAATATAAGAGCCAATCATCTTTCAGTATGCAAACTCAGGCCATGGAACACTAGCTATTCAAAGGGCAGGGGAGGGGAATGTATTTGTTGATGAGGGTAGAAGTGTAGGAGATTCTTCTTTTTGGTGGATAAGGCACATCAAGCAATTAATTATTTGATGTCAGGCACATCAAGCAGTTAATTGCTCAGTGTTGGGAAAAACTTTTTTAAAACCAAATTTTAGATGTGTCTATGGCCCAGTGATACGCAAATAAGCGAGAGTGTGGAAAGTTACCAAGGAAAGTAGTAGCACCAAGAGCTGTGCATTTTTTGGTGGGGATCTTTGCTGTTAGAAGGCAGGGGTATGGTCTTAGTGAGGCTGCAGTTATCAGTTTAATGGAAATATTTTTCTGAGCCATAAACATCATGCTGTTATGAATGCAAAATTATCCTAGGCAATGTTATGTGGTGAATTTAAAAAAAATTACAACTTTATTTAAACAAGTTGTTTGAAAGAATTGTCATTTACTCATAATTCGCTTTACTAAAAAACACAATGTCCTACTCTGTGGTGCCCTACTCCTTATTTCCTAGAAACAGCAAAGTGTACGAGTATTCTTTATCCTCCAGAGTATACCGTACGTTCACAATGTTGTATTATGGGTATCTGTGCCTACTAGGTCGCATCATTTGGACACAAAATGATGCATACTCTCTACTATGCTTTTGGACTTGGTTAATATGATTAAAGAATAATGCACTATTAGTTAATAAGGTATAATTTTGCACAAAGAGATGGCTTCTACTCCAGATTTAGTTCATAATACATTTCCATACATCATTTTTGTTGTTCTCTGAAATACTGTAGGCCCAAACTCAAGACTTGAACATGAGACTTGGTATTGGAATGACCAAAATCTGCATTTAAACTAAACACCAGTAGGTTGTTTTTATAAAGTCAGTTAGAAATACTCAAAAGCCACTCAAGTCAGTAGGAGAGGTTTTCCTTCAAAAGAATTATTTGAAGTTGCCTAGTGTGAATTTCAATATTGTACAAAACTTTTTGTACATTTATATTTCTTTTACAAACACCAAATCTTACTCCTTCAGAAACAAATCAGAGGAACATGGCCATGCTGCCTTGTTGACTGCATTCAAAACATCAAGGCCCAGATTTGCAACTGCTTTCCAAGTGAAAGTATGCTTTTTTAGTTGCGAATAAGCCAAAGTAAAAAGCACAGAACCTCATTTCCATGTTAGAAAATCAGGGCACAGGTTTTCCTCTGAAATTTAAGGGAAAGCTTGTGTAGGCCTGATAATATGATAAATAAAACAAAACATGAATATTGTGAAACTAGAAATCATTAGTACTAATATTATGAGTATTACTATATGTACTAATATAATATATACAAATATATTAATAGACAGTACCTTGGGCGTGTAGCTCATACACAATCCATTTGTTTTACCATTATTTAAAAGAAATTGGCATATTTGGAGAAAGTGGTGTACCCGGTTTGATTTTTAGACATGAAGTGGTAAAGTCAGGGGTACTAAGTGATGACAAAGGCCTGTTTTATATATAGAACTTTGCTACATTTGCTGAATATCTGATCATTTCTATAGTGTCTTCCCTAATACTCAAGGAATTTGGTGGAAAAATTTACAGCATTTGATCATTTAAATGATTTATTAACTTTGAACAAACTGAATGGGAGAAATACATTTGGGGTGGCATGGATTACTTCAAGCATGGCCATGCCACCCCAAAGGTGCCACCAGTATCGTCACATCCCTGATTAGATTTGAATTGTTATTTTCCATCAACCTTTGAGTGTGCGTCAACCAAAATATATCTCAAACTTCCTGTCTGTCCAAAGGTGAAAGAAATTTCTTTATTTTTTAATGTAAATATGTAAAACTCTTATGGACAGAGACTCAAAAATGGCTTTTTATATTGTTTATGCAGCCTCCCTGCATTTTAATTTGAGGATATAAAATGGTTTGATGGAAGTCTAAATGACCAAAATCTGAATTTATTCATCAGCACAGTTATTCGAATGGCTTCATTCACAAATGTAAATAGAGTAATAAATGTCTTGTTTTCTTTTAAAAGGTATTTATCTGATTTGGGATTTCTGCATAACAGATATACCTTACCATTTCTGAAGGTGTACAATGCTTTTGCTTTATTTTACATTTACTTTTTTTTGTCTTTCAATGTTCAATCATAAGTCATAAATCATGTGGCTGCACAGTGAGGAGAGGTGAGATTCCACTTCCCGCCGGTAGAGGCCGCCACTAGTGCATTATTTATTTATTTATTTATTTATTTATTTATTTATTTGGTTCTTGAATGTCCATTAGTGATATTTAGCTGTAAGCTGCTGGTTTTGCTGTTGCCCCAAACCTGACTATATCTCGCTTGTTGTTTGCAAATAAATAAATAAATAAATAAATAAATAAATAAATAAATAAAGTCCTTTAATCATAGACCATATGGCTAAGGTGCATTTCTACTTCTCGCCGGTAGAGGCCACTAGAACCACGCATAAATACACAAAAGCCTCTTCTTTTGTCCATTACCGCTATTTGTCATTACTTGTAAGCCCCTGCTCTGGCGATTGCCCAGAACTTGATTGCATATTGCTTGCTGTTTGCAGATTAATAATAAATTAAAAAGTGCGCTTCAATCATAAACCGAATCAGTTCACTCAGAGGTGAGGTGTAGTTCCACTTTTTACCACTAGAGGCCAGAAGAGTCACGCATTAAAAACACAGAAGGCTCTGTTTGTGTAAATAAATGTCCATTAATGTTATTTCCCTTTACTTGTAAGTCCCTGGTCTGGCTGTTGGCCATGAACATGATTGTATTTTGCTTGTTATTTGCAAGTTAATTTAAAATAAAAAGAAATAGTGCGCTTGAATGATTAACTGTATGGCTTCACTCGGAGGTGAGATGCAGTTCCTCTTATCGCCGGTACTGGCGCCCTTCATCAAAAACACAGAAGATGAAGACGAAGAAGAAGAAAATAAGGGCGTTCATTTTTTAAACAGCCGCGGTACACCAACAACAAATCCTCCCTGGAGGCGGTTGATAAGGAAACAGCGATAACAAACAGGTAATAACACGCATAACGGCAAGAAAATGACTTAAAAATTATGAGGGAAAAAAACGACAGCTTAAAATAACTTGCTGTCTTTTTTAGCTAATAAGCTTAGCTAGCTAGCTGATGGATAAAAGTTATAAATGCCGCGTAGAGAAGTTATTTAAATCAAGCCAGCTAGGAACTGACATTAGCTTGCTGGAGTTAGCTAAAGCTGCATAATATGTCGTTTATACGTTGTTATCCCAGTACATTTTGTAATACTAGCTAGAACCATTAAGTTTACATACACCAAGGCTAAAGATATTCACAGGTTTTCACAACTCCATGCATGTCATGTTAAGATACATTTCTTTTGGTGAGTCAATTGATAAGTCTACTTTGTTCACATCAGAGGGAATTTCAAAACTACCAATTAGAAACAGATTAATTTCAGATTTAATTTACTATATCAGAATTCCAGTGGGTCTAAAATTTACATACACCACGTTGACTGTCTCTTTAAACAGTCTGGAAGATTCAAGGAATTGAAGAAGCTTTTAAAAGCTTCTGACTGGCCAAGTGTCATAATGAGTTAGTTAGTTTGGAGAGCACCTGTGGCTCTATTTAAGCGCTGGTGCCTTTTTGCCCTTGATACCATGGGAAAATCCAAGCAACTCATCCAAGACCTCAGGAAAAAAGAAATTGTGGTTCTTCCTTCGGAGCAATTTCCGAACAACTGAACGTACCATGCGCATTTTTGTACAGACAAATGTATTCAAATTTTAAAATCTTGGGACCACACAGACACTAAATCGTTCAGGAAGGAGGCAAAGATTAACTCAGCAATGAACAAACCTTAATCCGAAAGGTGCAGCTGAACACCAAGACAACAACAGAGGAACTGTAGTAATTTAAGGCATCAGGTACCAAAGTATGTACATCAACTATTAAGAGAGTGCTGCATCATCATGGCCTGAAAGGCTGTCATGCAAGGACGAAGCCCTCTACTTCTGAGACCGGAATAAAAAACCCAGACTGACGTTAGCAGGTGATCACCAGCCTTTTGGAGAAGTGTCCTCTGGTCAGATGAAACAAAAAATGAACTGTTTGGCCATAATGATCAGTGTTCTGTATGGAGGGAACAGGATGACACTTTTAATTCGAAGATCATCATCCCCACTGTGAAGCATGGGGGTGGCAGCATCATGTTGTAGAGGTGTTTTGCTAGAAAAGAGACTGGTGTACTTCAAAAATTAGATGGCATTATGAGACAGGAGGATTAGCTAGAAATAATGAAGCAACACCTCAAGACAGCCAGAAAGTTAAAACTTGGTCAGAACTGTGTCTTCCAGCAGGACAGTGATCCTAAGCATACCTTCAAAGCTGTAACAAAATGGCTTAAAGACAACAAAGTGGAAGTTCTGGAGTGGCCATAAACAATGCCCTGACCTGAATCCCATAGAAGATTTGTGGACTGAACTGAACAAGTGTGCTCAGTTATGTTACACCAGAGTTATGACAATTCTGTCAGGAGGAATGGGGAACATTCTGGCAGAGTATTGTGAGAGGCTTGTGGAAGGCTACCCCAAGCATTTGATTCAGGTTAAGCAATTATTCCAAGTTGCGAGTTTTAGTCATCCATGCTTTATAACCCTCCTTGTAGCTTGAGTGCATAGAGGTCGAAAATTATATAATTCCAAGTTCAGACTTCCAAATTCTGAGTTAAGTCAGATGCAGTATAAATCCCGCTGCTGCCACTATCAACAAATAGCATTGTGGGTAATGTAGGAAACCTTTAACCAAAGTGGTAATAGACCAACATGTAGACATCTATAGAATTCAACTCAGAATTTCATTATAAAATAAATCTTGGATGCCATTGAAGATCACATGTTAATTGTAATGATTAATAAGCAGGTTGTTCAGAGTGGATTTTTCCTTTAATGTATTTCAAGTAGGGAGATACAAATACAGATAATATTATTAGATTATATCTGTTAATGGACTGAAGTGCTGAATTGGTTTTGATGGTAACTTCTTTTTAAAACTAATCCATTGTGAATTCTGTGAATGCACATGATCTTGAATGACTCAACACAGATAAATGCAGAACTCTGTCACACCTCTAATGTTTCTTGGCATCAGAACTTTTCAGAGCGTCTGCATTGGTATCAGATCGATATCAATGCTCAGCGCGATGATACTGTATATGTATTGTAGCTTATGATTTTATACTGTACCTACTCTGTGTGTGATTTTTTTTTTTCTCTGCTCATCTGTCACTAGGTGCTTACGTGAATGATGCAGGGATCTGCTCAGATGAGACGGCGAGCAGCTCAGGACTTTGAGGCCTGCTACGAGTCCTTGTGTGCAACTCAGGGCTCTGCTCCGGTTTCTGCCGTGAGGTCGGGTCTGAGCCAAGGAGTGCTGGACTTTAACGGAGATGCCATCAGTTTCCCAGACTGGGCACCTATACTATCAGCATTAGCCATCAACAAACAGCTGCACCATGTTGGTGTCAGAAGTTGCTATCTCGCTAGTCTCGGCTCTCAGGGTTGGTAATTCCATAGTCACCTGCACATTGGTATGATTTGGGGGCAAATGGTGTACTTTGATTGAAAAAGATATTGGAAACTCCTAAAAATACTCTCTCTCCCATGTTAATCACAGCAGCAATAGCCAGTGGTGGAAGAGGGCAGATAGTGCTTTACTCTGAGTGTGTTAAGCTGCTTTGTGGCACAGCATGAGCAGCAGTTCGAAAAGATGTTGCCAGGCTTCATGTGTCTCGGAGGAAGCACATGATAGCCTTGACCCTCCCAGATTGGTGGCTGTCATATGATGGGGAAAACCTAACTGGTGGGTGGGAATTGACCAAGACTAAATTAGGGAAAAACTCAAAAAAAAAAAAAAAATCTGAAATGGTGGTCATATTGCCCAGCATTAATAGAATTCAGCATGGAAGTAGAGAATTTCCAGCTCGATATGATTGGTTTAATATTTTAAGGTAGCCAAACATTTAAATTTGTGAATTTACTATGTCTCACTTCTATAGAAGTGAAATATACAAATATAAATAATATCATCACATTATATCTATTAATGGACTGAAATGCTGAATTGGTTTTATAGAAGTGAGAGAATCTTAATTCAAATCTCTTGTTAGTCATGTGATACTCTGTGATTCTCTCCTTCAGGTTCCTATAAGACCTCCGTCAGGAAGAAGATTCCTGTTATCCATTCAAAGAGCATGACGTTTCAGCTTTGCAAAGCTGTGCAGAAATGCCTGGGTGTTTCACACAGCCTTAAAACACTCCACCTGCACGGGCTGCCTCTGAGAGAGAGAGACCTTGACACACTGACTAAGGTAGAAGGAGAGAAAGGTGCTTAAACACTACTATTTTCACTTTGTTCATGTTGAGACTCTCTCTTTCTCCTTGTAAAGGGTTTGTCCAAGAGTGTGTCATTGGAGCATTTGTCTTTGGCACACTGTCCCATTGCAGACGATGGACTAGAGAGTGAGTCAGAAGTGTAAAGATATTTCCATATAAGGCAAAATGACATTATTTGTTGCTGATTTATACTTTTTATTGATTTAGCTATCTGTCAGAGTGTGAAGTATTCAACAACTATTAAAACGGTGGATTTCACTGCCTGTAATATTACATGGCGAGGTGCAGAGCATATGGCAAACATTATAAAGGTGAGCTGGTTTTTCTGTTTAAAATGGGTCGAGTTGAGATGTGGTGACTGAAGGCCATAGATTTTGGCTGAGATAGACTTCTGTTACTGGGTAGCTATATAATGTCTTTGTTGATTGACTTCATTTGAGGCAGTAAAAAAATAAAAAAAAATCAAAATTATCAAACAATGGGAACCTAAGGGAAGTAAGCAAACAATAAGTAACTGTACCCCATAGATATTGAGCATCTATATCTAAGAAACAAAATGATTTTTTACAAATATGGGTGGATTGTTTTGAGCAGAACCAGGCAGTGAGGCGACACAGCACAGCGTGGGCGGAGACTTTGCGGTACAGGAAGGCGGAGTTTGAGGCGATGGGGGGGCTTCGCAGGATCACACTTAACGAAAACATTCTAATCGGTGACAGAGGAGTGGCATCCCTCGCTCAGGAGCTCACAGAGGACCTGTGGGTCAAAGGTCGGAGTACATGCATGGGAGCACCTTAACTTAACCTTAAATTCTTAACAAATATGGCATACTTGGTGTTTAGGTGATTATCGTTTGTCTCTGTATTGACACTATAGCAGTGGACCTGCAGAGGTGTGGCATCTCTAATGTTGGAGCTCGTGTTCTGGAGAAGATGCTCCAGTCCAACACCACTCTGTGTGTACTGGACATCCGGAGGAACCCCCTAGTGGGTCAGTCACACTCTTCAGAGTGCACTTTAACACACTCACATATAGACCCAGAACATTCAGTTGATGTGAAATTCTGACCACTCTTTGTTTGCTTTTTGTTTCTCAGATAATGAGCTGGTGAAGTCTGTGATTAAGAAAGTGCTTATGAACAATAAAGGCCAGGACTCACAAGTAAGACACATCCACATCTGCATATGTTTTAGATCCAAAAATACGCAGCAGCAGGTTTTCTTCTAGGATTGCCCTGCATTTGGCTCTGTCAATTTTACCTTCAACTCTGACCCATTTTCCAGTCCCTGCTGATGGAAAAACATCCCCAAAACATGATACTACCACCACCATGCTTCACTGTAGAGATGCAATACTCAGGGTGATGTCAATTGTTGGGTTTCCACCAAATATAGGGCTTTATGCCAAGGCCAGAAAGTTCATATTTGGCCTCATTAGACCATTTAGACCAGAGAACCTTTAGTCTCTGTTTGGGTTCCAGCACAGCATTTCATATGGCCTTTTTCACTAATGGTTTTCTTCATGCTGCTCTTCCGTAAAGCCCAGCTACTATACTGGATTACTTATAAAATTGTAATGCTAGTATAATGCACAGAATTAACTGCTGTCAAGATGTCACCACTTCGAAATCAAATGTCAGATTTTTTAGAGATGATTGAGACCTCATGTCAGTTGTGAAACTAGATAGATTAACTGAATTATAAAAGTCCCCATCTTTTAAGTTTATACATCTAAAGCCCTTTGGAAAAGGCAACACAAGTTAATAATGGTGTCTGTGTTGGAGTATTTATGGTTGAAGCCTCCAGCTAAGGATGCAAATGACCACTCGGGACAGGCGACCAGGAGAAGCACAGGAAGAGCTACCTACAGAATCGGTAAGAAAGCCTTTTTTTTTTCATGGCGCACAGTTATAATGTAGGTTAAAAATCAAGATTGTATGACTATGCAAACTGGAAACACCTCTCAAACTTCCTTTCTGTACGAAATGATATTACTTGACGTGTATTTGCATATTGGAATCTGATTGGCTCTTATAGTTATGATGTAATAACACATAATAGATTTAGAAAGCTTAAACTTTCATGGGAAACAGGCACAAGATCTGCATATAAATTAATTAATTGCCCTTCCATGGTATGAGAGAAAATAGATTCTTATGAAGTATTGATTTAAATGTTTATTCTGTTAACAAATTATCCCAGTCATGTGATCTGTTGTGTGTTTGGCAGATGTACTAATGCAATTTACTTGGTGTATTAGCTAAAGGCTCACGACGGGCGGCTTCAGCACAGTGTGGAGGGAGGCCTCCTCGACCTGGCAGTACTGGCTATATCCCATGGCGCACTGCAGCACGGGCCAAACTTCAGAGGTGGGGACACTCAGTTAGAAGTGATTCAGGATGCTGTCAAACAATTCATACTTTTCATACATTTGTCAAATTTGAAATAAAATGCTCAGAGAACACAATAAATATTGTGTTATTAGAAGGCTCATTTGCATATTGCAGGCTAATATTAGTATTGCACTGGCAGTAATAAACGATGTATTATTAAGACTATTAAGATCTAAATCTTTTGTGTTTTGGTCTTGTTTAGGGGTCTCCCTCAGAGTGCCACAACAGCAGATCAGACCTTTCAGGTTTTTGCATATTTTTCCCTTTACATTTTCCTTTAATGCAGCATGCTCTAAATCCAAAAGTGCAATGAATTTCTAGTTCACTATGAAATGTAGTGTTTTTTTTTTTGTTTTTTTTTTCCCCCCTGCTGCCCCTTTCAGCATGCCTCCTCCATTCGAGTCACATTAGAGTCAGAGAGCGAGTCGGAGTCTGAGGAAAATGAAAGTGTGTCACTAAGTGTGCGTGCACAGAGTGCTCGTGAGAACATTGGCAGCAGCCAGTTCAGACGTCTACAGGCAGATTACAGGAGTCTGCAGGTACCACATTAGTACAGTATTAGCACTGGTCACGCTACAAGTACCTGGCTGAGATTTTGTTCTGTCTACGGCACATAATGAGTTAGTAATTAACATCTGTTTATCTATTTGTCTGTCTGTCTCTTTGCTTATCTGTTTTATCTGTCTATTCGTTTATTTTCTGTCAGCTTGTCTGTCTGTCTATTTATATATTTGTTTATCTTTCGTGTTGTCTATCTACCTGTGTTTGTGTCTTTCTGTTAATCATTTGATTTGTCTGTATATCTATCTGTCTATTTATTTATCTGTTTATGTTTGTCCTTCTATCTGTTGGTCTATCTTTGTATTTTCGTCTACCTATTTATCTGTCTATCTGTCTCTATGTACTGTATATGTTTATATCTGCTGGTCTATCTATCTAGATAGATAGATTTGCCTATATACAGTATCTGTTTTTCTGGCTCTTTATTTGTTTATGTCTATTTGTCTGTCTGTCTGTCTGTCTGTTTCTGTTTAACTGTCTGTCTGTTCATCTATCTGTTTGTCTGTTTTTCTCTATCTACCAATCTGTATACCTGTCCGTATATATGTTTTATAACAGTGAAGCAGTGCAGTTTGCCATTTCTCTTCCAGGAGCAGCTGGAGGAATGCAAGCTCAGGCTCACCGAGGAGAGAAACGCAAGACTGAAAGCCACTTCTCGCGTTGTCGAGGTACAGCAATCCATAATGGGTTTTTTTTAATTATTATTATTTTTTATTTTTTAAATAAATAAATAATATGTTCCTACACTGGTACGTGTAGTATGTCATATTCTCTTGCCTGGTTTTCTGTTTTATATTTTCTCTCACTAGCTGGAGTTAGAGAACAGTCGCCTACGCAGTGTGAATCAGTCTCTGTCAGAAGCTCACGTCAATCACTCTGTCTTGGAGGACGAACGAGTGCTGGACAGCATCGAGGCTTCCTTTCACAAATTCCATGCCTTCCTTGACCTGCTTAAAGACGCAGGGTTAGCCAGAGTTTATTGATTGCATTTAGATTAATGCGTTGCCACAACATAGTACAACATGTCAATAGAGTATGGTGCAACATATAGAACAAAAATATGTGATATGTGATTTGCAGGCTGGGTCAGTTGGCATCCATGGCCAGCATTGAGCAGTCAGACTTCGGGTTTCTGAATCATCCTCAGTTCTCTTCTACACAGCGAAGAAGACATGGAGACAGCGAGCACAGGAAAGACAGCATGGCTGTAAGTGGCATTAAGCCTGTTTGCATGACAAGAACTTTTTTTTGGAACCTAGAAAACATGTGTGTGTTTCTGCTGGAGGAACTGCACTGAGGAATCTTAAGAAATACTGTGGCAGATCTTGAAATGTCTGTATATCAATTAATACTAGTCAGCCCCACTGCTAGTAGTCACACTTTAGAACTTAATAGACTATAACTATTTACACTACTACACTATAACTACCACAGCTCTGTTGAATTCTTGAATCTGATTGGACAAAGGGTTGATTTGTTTCCTATAACAGTAGCTCTGCCAGTAGATCTGGCTGTGATTCAAATCACAGGTTTGTATTAATGCACTCATTTGCATAGTAACAACTCATTCACATCACTTGTATGGTAGATGCTCTACAATAACCTAAGATTAATAATAAATGGATTAAAAAACCCGCTGTTATTTAAGAAAGAAAATATCTAATTGTTGATATGGTCTTCTGTAAGGAGAAGTTTATTTAACATTTATGGAAGGTGTCTTTGTGGCGGTCAGTACAAAGTCTTCACAAAAGACATGTAACATGACAGGCTGCATATTTTATTCTCATTAACTTCAAGAGAGAGAAATAAAGAGAGGCTGGTGAGGGAGCAGCTGTTTACCGCTGCAATAAGTGACATAAATGAAAACAGGAATACACTTGTTTTGTGGACATTCCACAACATTAAATGTAACTATAAACGGATAAAAATATGATATTAATAAATAACTAAAATAAATATTCATTAATAAATAACTAAAATAAATATTCATTAATAAATAACGTCATAATAAATAGTAATTATTGGCAAATTCCTTTAGCACGTACTGCTAAATAAACAGCTTCGGCATGGTAACAGTAACTCTGCTGAATCACACCACCTTGTCATTAATTATTATTTTATTATTTATTATTTTATTCCTCTTATAACTCTTGCCTGAAATAATAATAGTTGTTCCTGACTTTCTGCACATGCTCGACAGATAACAAACAACCTTCAAAAAGCATCAAGACTTCAATCCACCACATCCTCCTCTGCAGCTTCTGTGGTCTCCAAGACCTCTCGTCATCTCCAGTCCCCACAGGAGGTGATCCTCACTCCAGCTCCGCTCCACTCCAACCCCTCACCTTCTCCTCTGGACCATCCCGAGTCTCTTCACCCACAGCACACTGTCTCTCCAACCCATTCAAACTCAAACAGGGAGTCTGGCTCTGATAAACCCAGAGGCAGCCGAGGCTCAAAATCAGGCAGTTCAGCCAGCAGTGTCCATCTTAGTGCTCACAGTAAACTCTCTTATTCTTACAGAGACGACTTCTCAGAGGGGAAGCTCTCTGCAGCTCTGAGCTCCAGATCTTCCAGCGTGTCTCAGTTTGGCTCTGAGAGACTCACTGTCTCTGAGGGCCAGAGGAGTGCTGTTGGATTGGCTGGTCTCTAGATACAGATCACGGTTTTGATGTTTAGTGCCAACACTTGAAATGTTTACATGATAGAGTGTACCATTTATAATAACCTCAGTGCTCTGAAATATAGAGTGGATGTCAGAGATGGTGTGAGATAATGAAAGCGATGCTGAGGAATATATATTAATGGTTTTTGCATTATAAATTAATTAGAGCTAAACATTGATTACAGTTTTTACTTGCATTGGTTTTTACTGAAGTTTGTTTTACAGTCTTTCTGAATTTGTGAAAACTGAATATTGCTGATAATTGAGATAGTGCCCTACTCCTTATTCCCTACAAACCAATAAGTGCATTGTGGGTACTCTGTACCTGCTACAGGTGTAATCACTTGGCACTTACCTTTAATTGTGCATTGTTGAATTTCATGACTGTTCAAGTTAATTTCCACTATTCTTTTGGACATTTTATGTAGCTAAAGAAATTATGCCATTTTTTTATAGTGCCTAGCTCCAAAATGAATGAATGTATGAATGAATGGAAATTAATTGTTTTTTAATTGTTAATTGTTGTGCTGTTGAGATGCTCGTAGAATGTCCACTGGAAGCCATTTATAACTTTTAAGACACAGGGTTTTGGTTTATAGCTGTATATTTATTGTGATTCTTTTTATCAATACTAGAGTCGATTGTTTCAAATGGCAGTCTTGGATATGCTTAAAATTACTGTTTACAAATCGTTATGACCAGCCTGATGTGTGCATTTGTATCAGAATAAATGTGCAACCAAGTGACATAGATGAGGAGTGGAAGTAAGAACAATGCATTTGATAAATTGCTACTAAATTTAAAAAAAAAAAAAAAAAAAAAAAAACTTTAAACAGCCATATTATGTGATCTTTTCAAAGATTCTTTGATTAAAAAAAGTGCAGATGGGATTGGCTACTCTAAATTACCCCTAGGTGTGTGTGTGTGTGTGTGTGTGTGTGTGTGTGTGTGTGTGTGTGTGTGTGTGTGTGTGCATGGTTCCCTGTGACGCACTGGTGTCCCATTCAGGGTGTGTTCTCGCCTCACACCCAGTGTTCCCGGGATAGACTCCGGATCCACCCTGACTTTGACCAGTTACTGAAGATGAATGAATTAATGAGTGAAATCTGTAGTTTTCAGAACACTGTGTGTATAGTAGAAAATGTCAAGGGTTTTCCCAGGCTGCTACACAAATAACAAAAAGCTAAAATAACAGAGTAAATAAGTAAATACAACTCAGTAAAAAAAATAATGAATAAATAATCACTCTAAGAACTGTTTATAAGTTTATAACGACCTTTTTATAATTCATTTATGTTTCTTCTTTTTTTTTTTTTTTTTTTTTTTAAATCAAAACAATACCACCCCTCTGTGTACTCGGTGTGTTAACGTTAAGGATAATTTCCTTTAGCGGTGATCTTTGTGGCGTTTCTGACTCTCTAAGTTAGCTGAAATATGATTGGCTCACATGCGGCGCGCGTGCGTCCTATCAGCCAATCAGATTTCTCAATATTGGCTCCAGAAACTGCGTTATGGCAAAGAGAAGCTCGCGCATCTCTGAGACGGGTGAGACTTGCTTGAGCGTAAGAAAGCGTGTAAATATTTATAAACAGTAATGATGAATAGTGTGTAGTTACGTTTTAATATATTTTTT
Organism: Pangasius sanitwongsei; assembly: GCA_037576675.1. Lineage (NCBI taxonomy): Eukaryota > Metazoa > Chordata > Actinopteri > Siluriformes > Pangasiidae > Pangasius > Pangasius sanitwongsei. The sequence continues at coordinate 23,246,476 of CM075010.1, forward strand.
TAGGGATTTAAAATGTGATATTTGTGAAATTAAAATATTTTAGGGAAAGTTCTGCACAGAGTGACCGGCTTTAGTTGAGAAATTGTAAACAAAAAGACTAAAGGTGACTAGAGCTAGCTAACTGCTAACGGTCAAATTGAAAAACAAAACTGACCAACAAGGATATTATCTTCGCGTTAGATAAATAGAAATATGAATATGAGAGTGTTTGCACGTTCCTGTCAGTATTTGAGATATTTTTTTTTTCCATAATATATTAGTTTACCTTTTAGGTCGTCAACTGTGTTAATTGTATGTATTAAAACAGCAAAGCAGTTTACCACAAACCCCAGTGAGACCTAATTAAACAGTTAGTTCAGTTCAGAGTTTCTGCTGGTCAGACACATCACCGCGTCCTCCTGCTAGCTGGTTAGTTAGTCGTCTGATTTATGCATGCACACAGCTCTGGACCAGCTCCATCTGCAGCATTTTGAGATCAAGGTCATCTTTGTGGACTGAGATTCAATGGTTTTATTTGCAAGGCTTTTAACATTAGACCTAGTCACAGAGCAGCTTAGCAGAAATCAAGATGTAGATCTACGTCCCTAATGAATACTCTGAAGGTGAACGATCAATGACACGAGCAAGAAAACTGCTTTAAAAAAGGAACTCATTCTGTTCTGGGTGACACCAGATAGTTAGATTATAAATCATTACGCTATACAGATGTAGACGAGTAAAGACAATATGCGTGTTGAAAGGATGTTCAGAATAATGGGATGAGCACAGGGCAGTTTTTATGATTACAGCAGCAGTAATGATCTCAGCTTCTTTATTAACATGTAATATAGGAAAGTCTGAGGTAAGATTATAAGATATGCCTTGTCTCTTTGTTTGAGACACGAACAAAGGCACACATTACCCTTTTCCCTGCTTCCGTGATTGAGCATAGTTCTAGCTCTGCTGTTTGTGTTCCCGTTAAATAAAAGTAAAGAGCAACACTTCTTCTTCTTTCGGCTTTTCCCTTCAGGGGTCACCACAGCGAATCATCACTCTCCACCTATCCCTATCTTCTGCA
>CM075010.1:23247632-23274398 GCA_037576675.1 Pangasius sanitwongsei
CATATACCTCCTCTTTGGCCTTCCTCTTCGCCTCCTGCCTGGCAGCTCCATGTCCAACATTCTCCTACCAATATAAATATAAAGAGCAACACCATGGGAATTTAAAAAAAAAAAATGTAACTAATGTTTGTTTTCATCTTGTCTGAGTGTAGACAAAAGCAGTGTTATTATATGGACAAGGTTTATTACTTACTCTAAAATGCATTACAAGGTACTTACTTTCCTGCAGTAACAAATTAAGCTTGCAGGAGGAAAAAGAGTCTACGTTTATTAACACAGGAATGTATTGGGAGCTCATATGTCGCTTTCATTCGTTCATCTTCAGTAGCTGATTTAAGAACCAACTAAGCTCTTCAGTATAAGATCCTGTGCACATCTGCATCCTCTTCACATTGCCTTGGGAGATAAAAAATAATGATACTACCACTTCTAAGCGTGTCAGAGAGTTGTGTGTGTGTGTGCGCGCGTATATTTTTATAACTTGATAGGGACCAAATGTTCCCACAGTGAATATAATTTGGTTGTTCCCCACATGGACAACTGCTTTCTTTTTTCTTTATTATTTATATGTTTTTTGCTCAGCGTCCGCTGCTTGAGTTCCTGTTGATTAGCTAGGTGTAGCTGGTGAGCTGTTGTGTGTGGCCAGGCGTCATAGCGATCTAACCCTGCGTTGATGCCTTGTGCTTTTACAGAGCAGATGGTGGTGATGCTCAAAAACACATAAAAGAAGATGGTAAGATATATTTTCTCTAAGCTAAATTGTATCCCGACCTGTGATAAGAGCACTGTTCATTACGTAAGCTCACTTGTGTCGCAGATCCGGATTGCTGCTCTTAACGCAGCCTCTGAGACTGCAGATGAGCACGAGGATCCCTTTAGAAGTACAAAACCGAGTCAGACCAAGGAGGCTCAGGTGAGTCAGTTTATCTTTATCATTATCTCAGGAACGATGCAGTCAGCTGCATTGATGCTCTGTATTAATTCAGTCTTTCTGTCATGATGTGCTGCAGGAAGCAGAGGCATTTGCGCTGTATCACAGAGCTCTCGATCTGCAGAAGCATGACAAGTTTGAGGAGTCGGCCAAAGCCTATCATGAGCTCCTCAAGACGCCGCTGCTTAAGGAGGTGCTCTCATGTGCCTCAGCTTTTAAATTATACTTAGCTTTGAGTCTGCTTTAACTATTTACTTGATTCTGCCTTTATCTCAGGCGGTGGCATCTGAAGATGAGAAGGTTGGGCTGAAGCACCCGGGACTGATGCTGAAATACTCCACTTATAAAAACCTGGCCAGCCTGGCTGTGCTCAGAGATGACCTGGATACAGCTACAGACTTCTATGTGGAGGTAACAGCTCATCACGCTCATCGCATGTATGAATGAGTCACATCTAGCCCCACGATGGAAGAAGCCTCCCCTTGAGTCAAAGCTTAATTGATTTCCTCAACAGCCAGTAGTGTTTGAAATAGCCACACCTCCTGTTATGGATGAGAGATGGAGGAAGTGATGGGTGCTCATATGAAAAGGCAGCTCATGTGATACACATGCTATAACCATAAAACAGACCACTACTTCTAGTTTTTTCCACATCAGAATTTTCCTCATCATACAACTTTGGAGAGACGCTTAATACCGCTGATTTGATCCAATATGTTAAGCTACTTACACTTTGCTAACTTGCAAAGGCAATATTTCAACCAGCACTCTGATAGCTTGTTATTCTGGATGCACACAAAGCAAAACTGAGTGGACTGGTGTTATGGCTAGAATTTTTTTTTCACATCTAAAATGAAAAGTTCTACATTTTTATTCTAAGAAAAGACAGTGTTTAATTTAACAGCCATCTGTGTATCCATAAAACATGAAACTGGAAGCAACATTGAAAAGAATAAATTGTCTCCTTCTCCATGCAGGCAGCCTGGTGTTGTTTAACATTAGTTAGCAAGCTAGGTAACGTTAGCAAAGCCAGCCAGCTGACAAAAAACGTTAGTAACATTAGGTGAATGTTTGTTGGTGAGAATAAACAGTGTGCCATTTCCTTGACGTAACATTTACGCATTTCGTTTGTATCCAGCTTGATAAATGAGACCCATTGTTAGCGTCATGGTTATTTATAATAGTAAATATAATTTCTAGTAGTGTCTAGGTGTTCATTCTCTCATGTGTATATGTGTGTCATTTTTGTGCAGGCTGTCATGCTGGACTCCACAGATGTGAACATGTGGTATAAGCTGGGTCAGGTGGCTCTGAGGAGAGTGAGCATCCCACTGGCTCGTCATGCCTTCGAGGTGGGACTGCGCTGTAACCCCGACCACTGGCCGTGCCTCGACAGCCTCATCACTGTCCTGTACACGCTCAGTGACTACAGCTGTACGTAATCCATGAAAGGTTTTTTTTTTTTTATTGTTATTGTTGTTGTTTAGTTCTGTGTTTGAGAGTTTTTATACTCAAAACCTAGACTTATCTCTGTCTTATTTGTACTAATTGACTTTATTGTATCTCAAAGCCCAGCTTGTGTCTCTTAGTAAATATATTGGAGATTTATTTGGCTTAATCAGTGGCATTTAAAGAATAAATTGGTTGTCATTGGTGACTGGTTGGCAGGTTGCCTATACTACATCTGCAAGGCTCTGGAGAAGGATATAGGCTATACTAAAGGCTGGGTGCTGAAGGAGAAGATCTTTGAGGAGCAGCCCTGCCTCAGACGAGACTCCATGAAGTTGTTCTCAAAACTGTATGTCCCCCTCTTTCCTGTTCATCCAGGCCTGATAATCACACAGATCTCCATATATACAGAAATCTGACTGATTATGGGATTATGAGTTGCTCTGTGTGTGTGTGTCCCCTGTCTATAGCGATATGCACTATAGTGACGCAGACGAGGAGGAAGCTCACAGTATTGTAGAGGAGGCGTTGGAGCTAAGGAGACAGAGGCAGGCGAAACTGGCACGACCTCCTCTTCAAGACCTACAGCTGGTGGAGCCCATCAAACGCTTCACGTAAGTCACCCATGTCAACTACTCAGTAATAATGAACATCAAGCATATGTGGATGAAGATCCATTCAAGTTGGAGAGGCTGAGAGGCCACCAATAATATATTCATTCTTCTTCAGTAATTGCTTTATCCTGGTTACGGTCATGGTGGATCCGTAGCCTATACCAGGAACACTGAGGATGAGAAATACATTCTGGGCAGAATGCACTTCTTCAAAATGTTATTTATCCTGTTAGTGAAGCTTTTTGTTATGGACATTTTACATCATCGCGTTGTCTCTCACTGCAGTTGGAAGAACGTAGGCGAGAGCCTCCTGGCCATGTACAAACACCAGAACGAGTGCCTGGTTCCACGACCCGACTTCGGTCGCCGAATTGACCTCACCATGTACCGTGATCCAGACTGCGTCCTCCAGACGCCTTCAGATGCCTCCCAAGTTCAAATAGCCCCAGCCACAGAGTCTCCCCAGTCCTCCACCTCTGCTCCAGCATCTGAGCCTCTTCCTCCACCTCACGCAGACTCCAGCAGCCCCAGTGCCAGCCAGTCCATGCCCTCTGAGTGCCCTCTTCAGCCACAGGCTCAAAGCAGCAGCAGCAACTCAGGACAGCTACAAGTGAGCCAGAGCTCCATGGAGGTTGGCACTGCTGCTACAAGCACTACTGCTGCTACAAGCACTACTGCTGCTACAAGCACTACTACTACTACTGCTGCTGCTGTTTTGAATGGTACTACTACTTCTCCTACTACTACTACTGCTGCTGCTAATTCTGCTGCACCCCCTGGTGGTGAGTAACCTGCACTGAGAGCTTGTTTACAGTCATGGATGCAAAACCTGAATTTGTGTACTTGTTAGAAAGAAAATTAAAATTGCTAAAACAGACTCAAAATTATTTTTATTTCACCTGACTATTTATTGACTACAAATACCTATATCAAACCTGGGATATCTGTTGCGTGTTCCATACTGGACGTTTTTCCCTAAGACTTTATGAAGTGCCGCCATACAAAAAGCTTAAACACTGAAGCAGAGTATATTTTATAGTGTGCAGCAATATGTTATCAATGAAGTTCTGTTTAAAATTGTTCAGTTGTAGTTTGTTCTGATGCAGTTTGACAAATGTCGACTGAAATAATTATTAGTTGCTGAGTACAACTGTATAGTACAGCTGACAATTTTTGTCTGGCACTTTAACACATTCCCTTTCCTAATATTTTATGTCAATTGCTTCCCATGATCCAAATAGATTTATTCAATAAAGATGTCCCTACAGTTCTTGACTCGCCTCTGAATGATAAAGTGAAGAAGGCCCCCAAGCGGAAGAGAACGATGGAGGACTGTGGCGAGACGGCCAAGAGGAGATCTGCACGCGTTCGCAACACCAAAAGCAAGAAGGAAGAAAAGATCGATTTCCAAGAGCTGCTGCTTAAATTTCTGCCACCACGGTACTAATATGCTTTTACAGTATACTGATCTTTAGCTAAACTGCGACAGGACTGAGTTGGACAGCATCATCATACTTGTATATATTTACTGAAGAGTTCATGTTATTTGTTTGTTATTAGTGGAAATTGTTGTGGTTATTTGTATGATCTGTATGTGTATCTCTGTAAAAGGCTGAAGAAGTTTGATGTTGATGAGGATGAGGAAAGCTTCAGTAACATGGACACACAGTGTGAGGCGAAACCCAGCTCCAAGCTCAACCAGGGCACTGAGTCGAACCTCTCTGACTACATCAGCTCAGCAGAGAAAGGTAGAGAGTTGAATCTATTCTCTCTCTTACTCTTTCTGTCTCTCTCTTTTATATGTACTTCATAGCAGTAGCTACTGGAAACACACAATGATTCACATTTTCTTTTGACGATAGAAAAAGGTTTGTAAATGTTCGGATGTAAACATACCTACTGTGCATGAAAGATGGTCTCTGTATGAAGACAAATCTTGAAGCTTCTTAGACTTAGCTCTGGAATTTATGCACTAAAGCTTGATATTGTCAGGCTCCGAGCTTATGTTCAGCCATCATTGACCTAAATGTTATGTTCTTGGTCAAAACTCTATTTCTGGACTTTTTGCCCTCTTTATGCCACTTCATCTCCACTTGTAATGACTTCTGAATGCTGTTTCACAGAGCATGAGGAAGTGCACTCCTTCCTGCTAGCTAACATGGAGAACGGTGGCATCCTGGAACTCCTTATGCGCTATTTGAAGGCAATAGGGCAGAAGTTTCTGGAAGAGTGGCCCTCCGGAATGAGCGGAGTGGTGATGGAGATCTACAACTGCTGGAGGCGACATAGTGCGGGCCTGCCCAATCCACTGCTCCGAGACTCCAACAACCAGCACATCAAGGTGAGAGAGAGAAAGGCTAGGAGTAAGCAGAGGCAAATGATCATTTAGTTTTTTGTGTGGGTTTATGCACTTTCTTATAGGACTGTGTTGTTTGTATGTATCCCAGGAGATGATGATGATGAGTTTGTCTTGTATGGAAATGCAGTTGGAGCAGTGGGTCCTCACTAAGGGAAAGAACAGTAAGATCTTAAAGCTCACACCTCCATCCACACAATAACCAGTCTCACTAGGATTGGTGTTCTAGTTATTACTGAGTCCATCAGAAAAAGTTTTATTACTGGAATTCTGCTCAAACATGCAAAAAATTTAAGGTGAATTCAAAAGGTGGACTTTTATGGGGATCTTGGGTCAATAAGAAATACCAAGTCTAGTTAAGTATCAGTTACATTGTGGTCAAATAACCAAATGAAAATCTGAAATATTGTAAAGCTTATATTAAAATTTTAATTTGCTTATGAAATGACAGATAATTTACATTAATTCTCAGTGTAGTGCTACTTCTACACTTTGTCCTGTTTGTGGCAGAATAAAATTAACTATCAATAATTAACTAAGATACACTAGCTGTCTTAAGAAATGCAAATTGGAATGCAGCACAGGAGTTTGACTGTCCTAGTTTTTATTACATGATAACAGCAGCATCACCAAACAGGTGTAATAAATGTGCGTGACAACCTTTCTCGAGTGGAAATGATGTATGAAATCCGATCATAAGTGTTCACTGGAGACGCATTCATAATGCTCGGTGTGAACGGCTATACATCTCGGGTGTCCCCTTGTGATCGCTTGATAAGGATGTTAATATCACATGTGAACAGGGCCTATGACAGGGTGGAGTGAAGTGTCCCAGCACCAAGCAATACTGTTAGCAACCCAAAGTTGATTTCCTATAACTGCACCTCTCGAAGTGTTTTATTCCTCTTATACAGCAGCAATTTCCCAACGATTAGGTTTATTAAAAATTAAAGAATAATGTTATAGAAAATTAACCAACACTTTCTGAATGATCAGAATGGAGAATTCAACAGCGCTGTGGTTTTTGTCGTCTTATCAGCGTCTCAGAGGAGGAGTGTGTCAGGTCATGGGGGTGATCATGGTGAGCGGGACAGCCAGGAGAGCCGCTTCCTGACTGATCTGTACATGCTGATCATGGCCTCCTCGCAGGCAGACGTGTTCGAGAGAGACTGGCTGTCCTTCGCAGTCAGAGTGCACTGGCTCAAAGCTCGGCACCTCGCTTTTCAGGTAACAGATGCAAAAGTGGTCCTGATGCTTGTCTTTGTTCTTATTGGTTCCTTTATTAGTTAACACGCTTCATAATTTTCCATATCGTATTGACTATGTGAGCTTTATTTCAATATGTAAATATCTGGGAATGCTTGGACATATTCAGAAGTCTAGTGCATTATATATCTAACACATCGATTGCACTTGCTCTGAATTGTAGGGTGACATGGAAGAGGCACTGGAGCGTTATGATGTGTGTGTAGGGCTACTGAAGAGCCAGCCTCAGACCAGTGATGGAGGCAAACTCTCCATCCACATGCCTAACCTTTGTGTGGATTCAACCATTTCTGAAGAGGAGGTACAGTATTATACAGCGTATACATACACTCACACATAACAGAAAAATTTGAATGGAGCTCTGAAACTTATTTCCCTGACTGATTATTGATTTTGTATTTGATTTTGTTTGGTTTTGTACAGAGCTATTGAAAGGCCACAGAAATATGTTTTTTAATATTTTGTGTGCACCATATACTAAATCCTGTGCACAATATTAGATGGAGGTCATGACTTCACAAAGCTTTTGCAGAAGCTCTGTTTCGTGCTCACATTTTCTTGAATTAATGAAATAACGCCCACATTTTAATCCAGAAACGGACCTTCTGTTACAAGTACAGCTCAGTTTGAATAGTTAATGCTTCACTTAAAGTGTATTATGAATTACAAAGGCATAATGAAACCTCCTGCTTCCCCTGCCATTATTTTGAATAATAGAACCAAGGATGTTATAAAGGTGCATGAGATTTATCAAAGCCAATATGATCATGTGCATCATTTGAATTTATTGTAAATCAGTTGTAAGGCTACAGAGATTAAATGGCTGCTACAGCTGGATGTTTTCAGGAGGATGTCACTACATCTCCATGATGCATCCTTAAGAACTACTTGGTTTTATCTACACCTACTTACACTTTGCTGTAATCACAGCATGTGGTCGGCTGTTCCATTAAATCATGGGCATATTTGCTTTAGAAAAAAGCAAAGGCGCACTATTTTATTGATTTTAGACCCGTTCCCATGCATTGTGATTTCCTCATTTCAATTTAGTATACCTCGTTTCACAAAATAATGAAAAAAAAAAATCTAGCAGTTAGCAGTAGGATATCAGTACAAAAAAAAATGCAGCTTATGGTGTATGAAATATGCATGCAGATTTTTTTATATTGAAATGTTTGGTCCGTGTTAGATTGAGAAGAAGCTGAAATCTCTGGAGAGGTGCCAGTCACTGGAGGAGATTCAGAGGCTGTTTGAGACCGGCGACTACCAGTCCGTGGTGAGATTACTCCAACCCACGCTGAGCTGCGGGTTCAGCTCATCACGGCCTAAGCCATTGGAGTACATCAGCTCAGCTCCTGAGAGACCAGCACAGCTGCTGCTGCTTCAGGTGATACACACACACACACACACACACACACACAAACATTTATACATAGCTAGTTCTCTGTTCAAATACTCAGTTAACTCTCTCATGTCCCAAAGAACTCCTTGCTTCGCATGAAGGATTATGCTCAGTGTCTGGAGAGTACTGAAGTGGCGCTGAATGAGGCCATCCAGCACATAAACTCCATGTTACCCAGCAGCCCCTCTGCTAAGGAGGAGTGGGTAGCCACAGTGACAGCCATGCTGCGGGGAATCGAACAGTGCATCACGGAACAGCCGCAACTTCTCACCAGCACGCCACCAGCCACCAATCTGCCTCGCCTCGCCAACAACCTCATACAGGTGCGTGAAAGAGAGTGCGAAATAAACTTTAGCATGTGGCACCATTGTCTGATAATTCTTAATAGGGCTGAACTGATTATTGATGATATTGATATTGATCATGCTTGTGTATACTCTATGTAGCTGAAAGACTCCTATATGGTGTGTGTGTGTCTGATATGTCTGTTCTCTCTGTAGCTAATAGCCTGCAGCATGGTGTTGCCTGACGACCCTAAGGAGCCTCACTTCTCCTCCATGTTGCCGTGGATGCTGCTCTACCACCTGCTCAAACCAGACGAGGCGGAGCTTGACTGCACACTCCGCCAGCACCAAGCCGATGATGATGATGATGGTATATTCCACGAATCACACCACTAGGGGAAATACCATTACATAATGCCAAACATCATACACTTTCACAAACATTGTTTTCATATACAGTTGACTGACGCAACTAACCCTGACAGCTTATGGTCAGAATCGACCGAGATCCTAAATACTGTATACTGAGTATACAAGGTTTGCTCACAGATTGCTCAGACTTATCTAAAAGTACTTCAGGCACAAGTTATTGAGTGTAATTTTTTGTTTTATAGTTACTTTTTAAAACATATTATTTAACTTTCCTAATGCATGAGCTATACCTTTATAGGCAGGCTGTTGCTTTCTTGAGCCAAATGACTCATTTCTCACCTGACTGATTTGTCCTGATTGTAGTGTGCTGGCTAATTAATCATTTAATCATTTTGTTTTGCTAACTGGCAGGCTGAGATTCTTTGCCTACTTCTCCTGATTTTTACTCTCACATTCACACAGGATTGGTAACACAGGGTATAAAATATTAACAAAAAAAAAAAAGCCACTTTAACCACAGCCACACAGATCGCACATGGCACAGATAAGGAATGAACAACTTGAATGAATTGGTGTTTCCTGTGAAACAACAATTCATTCATTCACTGTGATTTGTATGTGTGTGTTCTCTAGATGACGACAGTCCCCTGTTGCCCTCGTCTCTCATGTTGTTAAACACAGCACATGAGTACCTGGGCCGCCGCTCCTGGTGCTGCAACTCTGATGGCGCTCTGCTCAAGTTTTTTGTGAGTCTGAAGACAGTGATAACTTTGAGAATATCACCACATACCTTCTACTCCCAGCTTAATAAACTGTTTAACTATTTAATGTTTGCGTATGCGTGCCGCAGGTGCATGTACTGCAGCAGAAGCTAGCTGAAGCAGATGCACTTCCTTATAAGGAGGATCTGGAGACGGCGCTGGAGCAGTGCTTCTACTGCCTGTACTCCTACCCGAGCAAGAAGAGCAAAGCACGCTACCTGGAGGAGCACTCTGCACCACAGGTAGTCTCGCCGCTCCAGTTCAGTGCTGTGTGTGTCGGTCTGGGAAAACCTGTTTGAAGTCGCTGTGATTTTTATACCTATAACATGTTGAGACCTACTTTAAGAAACCACAAATATCATTCACCAAAATAACATGGAACTGTTACTGCTTTACTTTTTAATCATGCCCATGCTATCTTCCTGCAAAAGTCAGGCAAGGAGCCAGGTTAACAAACACTGCAGTAAAAATAGCCAGTCTGCTTAAACATGTCTACAACCTTACAAGCTATGTGTGACTTCCTCACAGAGTGATGTCACGCTTTGATCAAATTGATGAATAGCTACATGCTGTAGTGAAATGAATATGGATCTAATTGGTTCCGAATGTATTCAGGTACCGGCTGTCAAAGTGTTCATGATGCTAATGTGCCGCAGTTGGAATATGATCTTTAGTGTAATCAGTTTTCTTACTTTTTATTTTGGGGGTAATTGGCCTTTAAAATGCTAGAACTTTCCTTATGATTGCCATAAAAAACCTAATTTACTTTACTAATTTACTTCTGGAAAGTCTCTAGTTTTCAGAAATTTCACCATTACCTCATATTGCTGTCCAGGCATCACGTTGTCATACATTAAAGAGGGAAAGATATTTTTTTACACAATGCGTTTGTGAATTGCTCTGTGTAAGTCCACAACAGTAGGCACTCTGCACTCACCACTTTTAATGACAGGACTGGGCTTTTGCATTGCACTGCAGTTATTAAAGTACATGTCTTGGCTTTTACATCCAATCTAGATCAGTATGTTCATTTAATACACTGTGCATCTCAAAAATAAGTGCTAGAAAATGGTAAAGTTGGGTTTGTCTGTTTAGTCAGGCATAAAGCCCTAAAAGATAGATAGGATATGGGACAATAATTAGTGTGATTTCTTGCACCTCTTGACCATCAGAGTGTTACAACCATGCATTGCCACTGTAATCATATGATCGCATAATGTTGGTTAATGCAAGAAGATTTTCACTCCATTTTCTGTGGCAGTTTTTACAAAGTGTGGATTTGAAAGACTTAGTAAATTTTAAAAGATTTTTAATTATTATTCCCTAAGTCAAGAACTCTCCTTCAAACCCAAGTATGCTATTTACAGGTACATGGGCATGTACACAGCCAGAGTACAATAGCTGTAGGAACACAATGCGTTATATGGCAAATACACACAAAAAACACACCCACACACTGTTACAGACAAAGAAAGTAGTTGAAAGACCATTATAAAAACCCGTCCCAAAGGTACATGGCCTCATTACTTTTACATGTGACTGTAGCTCTGCTCTATAGTGGCTTTGATTGCGCTGCGTTTTGATTCAGCATCACCCGCTTGAGTTCCAGCTCTCTTCTCTCTCTGCTTGATTACCTTCTCCCCTTGGCTCCTTTGTGAGCTTTGTTACTTAATGAGTTTACGAGTGTTTTCCCAGAGCTAATTAGGCAGCTGGGTGGCGTGAGGTCTGCAGCAGGCTGACTCTGCACTAATCAAGCAATTGATTCTCTTGTGGCCACATACATACACACCCTCGCTATTCACTGCTCTTCTTCTTCGAGGGGAATGCCCTGCATGCATTCAGTAACAGGAGCAATGGAGGACAACTCTTCTGTTTTCTGACTCTTAGCATAATCGTTTTGCCGTTAAAACACTGAGGAAAGACAAGCACCCCAAGATTCGCATTCCCTTCAACTTTTGGTTCCTCTTTTATTCCCCCTTACACCACAGTTCAATAATAAATAAAAAAATTGTAATCGTCAGCAAATTGCTGTAGTACAAGAGGAATAAAACATTTTGGGACATGCTGTTATAGGAAAATAATCAACTTCAGGCTCTCAAACTCTAGTATTTTCAGCTCATTTTGCCAAGATTACAACTTTGGAAGAGGGCACCAGGAGACATCCAGTAAAATCTAGCAGATATTGCTATGTCTTCTGTTCTCTGATCGTTTAATAATTCCATGTTTTGTCACTGCATAGTCTTGATTATGTGCAAGTTAATGAAACCCACTCCTCTTGCGAGTAATTGCACAGCTGCCATTGGAGCTTCATTATTATACTCTTGTGGTGGCGAAGCACTTGCCATCAGACACTAATCCTCCCAGTCACACTTTACAGTGCCTTGCGTAAGTATTCACTCGCAGTGAACTAGTCCACATGTCGTATTACAAACTGAAATGTACTTAACTGGGATTTAAATTAGATTTTTACCATTTGGTTTATGCAATACAGGGTGATTAAAAAAAATTTAAGTACATATGTTATATAACATTGTAACATTGTGGAAAGACCTAAATCCATGTTTGCAAAAGACCTCCATTAACTCTTAAATAGACCAGTGTTTCAAAGGTGAAGAAGGAAAAGTGCTATCTTAGTGAAGCATTTGCTTTATACAGCTTCTCTCTTTGTCTCTCTGTCAGGTGGAGCTGCAGTGGAGCGAGGCTCTCTTCATGTTTGAGTACTTCAAGCCCAAAACCCTGCCAGAGTTTGACAGCTATAAGACAAGCACGGTGTCTGCGGATCTGGCCAACCTGCTGAGGAGGCTTACAGGAATCGTCCCTTGCCCCGATGGGCCTACACTTTCCATTGATGAAGTGTCAGCCTACATAGAGGGAGGGGCACTCAAGGTCTGAATCCATAACCACTCCTTCAGTCCTGTTTGGACACCTGAATCTGCCTCCTCAGTCTCCACTATAGTGTTTTTCTTTAGTAGTTGTGCATTACATCTGAATTGGCTTAAAGAATCAAGAATGTAATGTAATAGTGCGGTGACTTGATGGAAACGTACAAACTGTTAGAAGGTATTAAAGCAAGATGGCTAATGTTACCTAGTCGACACATAGATGTAGAATGGCTTGAATTTAAGCAATAAGTTCAGAAACATTTTGAAATTTGCCGTATCCCCAGCTCCTTCATTCTGGTGAGTTGAAAATGTCAGTTTCTTTCTGTCTGTTATGTAATTGCATAGTTAATCATTTATATGGAGCCTGACAACATAATGAAACCTTTATAAGATAAGCCAAGTTCATAGCTAGTAATAACGGATGCTTTTTTGACATTGATGTTTCAGATGATGCAGTCTGAGTAACTGCACTCTAAAGTTTATTGCTTTCCATAACTGAGTATAATATTAAGTCTCCTGCTAGTTGTTTCCATACAGATCAACCAAAGGCTTGAGAAAAATGTAGCTATCAAACTAAAGCATAGGTTACATTTTGCAAACCATAACTATGTTAGCACTCAATCAACAGGCAAAATAAGAAGTAGGCAGGAGGAGGTAGCCGTTTTGTATTATTATTACACTTAAACATTGCGTTTTCACCTTGTTTAAAGGTTTCATTTTGAATTTCTCTGTATGTCAGAAAAGTTGTTATTTGTCACAACCAAACCAAAAGACACAGTTGACATTATCTGCTCTATGTAATCAAATAGATATGCCTTTTGTGTGCTTATCCAGGTACCGTCACTCCCAGAAGGAACCCCTCCAGCACCCCCTCTGGTCAATGAACTGTACTACCTGTTGGCTGACTACCACTTTAAGAACAAAGAGCAGGCCAAAGCCATTAAATTTTATATGCACGACATCTGTGTGTGCCCCAACAGGTCAGTCCTGACTATTTTTTTAGTAAAAACTATTGTAAATTAATATGATCTTCTGAAATGTTTTTCGTTTTTTTGGTTTTCTCAGAAAGGGTAAATCTTCATATTTATATTTGAAATCCTTCTCCCTGTGTCAGTCCTGTGATTCCATTCATGTTCTCCACATTGGTGAAATCATATTAAGTTTCATGTAATCCCAGAGTCACAAGTGTGAACCATGACTATATTATCCCAGGTTCGACTCCTGGGCTGGGATGGCTTTGGCCCGGGCCACACGCATCCAGGACAAGCTGAACTCGAACGAGCTGAAGAGCGACGGGCCTGTGTGGAAGCATTCGCTCGCTGTGCTGACATGCTTTAAGCGGGCACTGGAGATCGACAGCTCCAACCTGAGCCTGTGGATCGAGTACGGCACCATGTCCTACGCCCTGCACTCCTTTGCCTCCAGGCAGCTCAAGCAGTGGAGGAACGAGATGCCGCTGGATCTGACCAAATTAGTGTGTATAGTGACTGATGTATTGCCTCCAGTCTAAGCATAACAGCGTATTTAGGCTGTAGAATAATTACTCTGTGTGTGCAGATGGAGGAACGTAAGGATTCGATGCTGGAGACGGCATATAAGTGCTTCCAGAGTGCGTCCACATGTGGAGGAGACTGTAATGAGGAAGAGTGGCTGATACACTACATGCTGGGCAAGATCTCTGAGAAACGCAAGTTCCCACCGAAAGACTATTTGCAGCTCTATAAACAGGTGAACTACTGATCTACTCCTGTTCAACACAACTTGGGGGGTGTAGTACCTTACTCATTAAAAGTTCAGCAAAAATGTCCTATTTACCCCCAAATTAAACGGATCAGTTATGATTTGCGCCTGGATATAATATACAAGGCTAATACAGAGCTGCTAACATTTCTAACAAGAAAATCCTAGCATGCAGAGAGAATGTGTTAAATGCAAAAATTGTATAAATTAGATTTCTTTTCTTTCTTTCTTTCTTTCTTTCTTTTTTTTTTTTTAATTTTTTTGCTAAATTATTCCTAACCATTTTAGTAAATGTACAGCATACAACATTTCCCTTTGCCTTGACAATAGATAATAGTTGTGATATACAGTATTTTCTGTGCGATTGCATATTATTGCATGTTCTTTCTCTCTTCCTTCCCACCTAGTCTGCTCATTTTCTCCATGAGGAAGCTGCCAGGTATCCCCGAAAAATCCACTACCACAACCCACCTGATCTGGCCATGGAGGCGCTAGAAGTAAGCCAAGTCATTCTTTCTTTCCTTCTTTTTTTTAAATGTTAATCCTTTGGAAAGCACTTAATTTGTGTCTCTCATCTGTCTCCTCTATCACAGCTGTTCTTCCGTACGGCTGCCACTATTCTGAAGCTGTTGGAGGAAGAGGATGGCAAGGAAGAATCAGAGCAGAAGCACCATCTGGACTACGAGCTTTTCTTTAACATGCTCGCTGACGCTGCGGTTGGCCCTTTTGCTCGCGGAGAGGAGAAAAGCATGCCTAAAACAAGCGACAAGTACGTCAGCAATTCATTCCAGCCCTATTTATGTTGGTCCCCACTGATGTACGAGCTATTTTTTTAATAGCGGTACTACTGCAGAACTGTATGATGACTAAGCATGATTAAAATAAATGGTCACTAACTACATTACAATATTAGTGATATTTATCAGACAATCTGTCATCACTAGAAGAGGTTCTTACCTACATTTCAAGCTCTGATTTGTTCAGCTGCAACCAGCCAAATTCAAAGTATAGGCCAATATCCACTGGCTCTCTCACTAACTGAAACACTCAGGTGATAAACTCAGTTTGGCTTGCCATGTTCACACCAGGTGAATCATTTTCGGTGTGTGGATTCGACTCTAATTTTTTATTTAACTCTTTTTGGGATCATTCCAACACCTTAGGTTGACACACAACATGATAAGAAAATTAAACAATGTAGTGTTTATCAAAAAATTTAAAAAAAGAAAAATGAAATTTGTTACCAACTATTTCTATTTATGAATTTTAGCTGTATTTTGTTGATTAGTTGTATCAGCCCTATATTAAACCTGATGTTTTTCATGACTGATGAAAAAGCAAGCATTGAGATCAGACTTTAAAAACTCTCCTCTATTTAAATAAAAAGACTGCATTAAATGCCTTAAAAACTGTTTTGTAGTCAAATCTTTACACTGAATCAAATTTTGAGGTGCCTAAAGACTCAGACTCTTAGTCATTTAGTTCTAATAATAGAGTCAAATCATGGAAGTAGATAATGCTAGGAGTGTTTTAATATTCTTTATACTTTCCTCAGGGAAAAACCACCTTCACTGAACGATGAAGACTCGCACTCCTCCTCAGCAGTGGCGGCGTTGACAGCAGCAAACTCTACAGCAACAACCGTGCCCATGGCGACATCGTTGCCTAGCGACGGTGCGGCAGGTGTGACTTCCCCCCCGTGCGTGGTCACTCCGCTCGACCACGATTACGCCAAACGTAAAAAGCTGCAGCAGAGGCAGGGGCAGCCGCAGGACGGTACAGTACACCTGGCCTGGAGTTTATACTCACTCACACACTCACTTACCTGGGGGTGACCATGATCACTATAATGACGGCTAAGCCTCACTCAGGGGTTTGACCAATGGGCTTGGGTTTATAACAATGACTCCTCCCACCCCTGCTCTTACCATCCGCACGCTGAGGATCATGGGAACATGAGCGACAAAACTGGCAGGGTCCATCATACAGACGGGTTACTGAGGCGAAAGTAGGGTGTTGTTTGTTAGTCAGAAAAGGAATTGAGGGAAAGTAAGATGCTGAGTAACGCTCAGTAGAGTGAGGCATTTTGGAGAGAATGGGCCACATTTGCCCAACTGGATATGACCTAATTTATTTATGAATCATTCAGAGAAGCATTTTCACAAGAAATCTGGTATTCGTGAGAATCCAGTTAGTTCATAACTGTCCAAAACAAGCGGTCTGTCTTAGCTATTTGCAGGCTGTCCTTCAAACAAGATTTGGGAAACAGCGTAAATTTTTATTTTTCTCAGTTGTTTTTAGACACCTAAAAGGAGCACACGAAAGCAGCACAGTTTTCAGTAATCACTGATGCCATTCTCTGCATGCAAGCCTCTACATGCACCATGATGTACACAGTACACTCCGTTTAACCCTTTTATTGGATAGCTGGAAAAATAGAAAAGCTAGAAAAAAGTATTTTATTTATTCAGATTTTTCCCTGTATTTGTGCCTTGAATAACGCATTAATGGAGCATTACACTGGCCTTTTTTGGTTAAACGGAGGTGGTGCTCCTGAATCTGTGTCAGATGACAGGCTTGACCCACTTACTGGACTGATATGAACTCGGTGAGCTTGTCTCTTTGGAATGCATTATTCACATTTGAGGCTGAAAAATAGATCTGCAAGCTTGTTAGTAGCACTTCTGGTTTAATGTGTAGCCTCAAACAATTGCTTTACTATAATTGTGTTTATCACTATTTATGAGTCAAACTGGATCTTCGGCTGCTTTCACATATTCCGCATTTAGTCAGTTTGAACCCTTGTGCGTTTGTTCCCCTCGGTGCGGCAATAATGGTCCGATGCGGACCAGATGCAAAACAACCAAATCGAGAGAATCGGAGTGAGGTGGTCTCAGTCTGCGTCAAAGAAAACTCTGGTGCGTTTTGATTCCATTAACGGGGAAAAGCGATTCGATTCTGAATTGTCACAAATGCGGGAAGTGATTCAGCCATGCTGTGTGTAGTTTTTTTAGACACGAGCTGCTAAACTGAGCCGAAAGACAAAGCTCTAGTGGAAATGTCCTCAGCATGATTGAAATTGTGCTTTAACAATAAGCATTAGTAAGTAAGGTCCAGGGAAATTACCACCATTTTATATTTTCATCCGGAGCCCTAGGGACAGAGTCAGGTGTTTTGTGAAATATTACATTTAATGTTACCTCAGTGACACCAGCCAAGTAAGTTTAGGAATTTGCGCTGTAAAAGCGTGGCCCCTGCAGCTGTGTCGCCCTGTTCCCATTCTTTCCTGCAGCCTACTCAGGCTCCCTTCCTCCCTGCTGCCTACCTGCCTGCTCCCTCTCTGCCTGCCTCTGGCCTGCTTCGCATCTGCTGCTTCTTAATCAATGCATGATGGGATGAGGAATTAGCACTCTGGATTATAAAAGAAAAATTTCCTTAACATCCCACAATGCACTCTGCTCGGCTGTGTGTGTGCTAAATGACAGCTGTGTTTGTTTTTTTTCTTTGGCTCACTTGCACTGGGAAGGAGGTTGAAAAAAAATGATACATGTGTATGTTTGGGTTTAGAAATGGTTGCCAATTGCTGGTGTGTGGGTTTTGAACTGTACTGGGCTCACCTGTATATTAATTCTTCATAAGTAAATTGGCTTGAGTACTTCTGGTGTTTCAGATGCAAATCTAAAAAAAACTTTTTCTTCAGCCCTGTACAGGAATAAAACACGTCAGATCTCACACCTACCCTCAGGTAAAGCCAAAACTCTGAATGCTCCGAGATTAGATCTTTTTTTTTTTTTTTTTGCTGTTTTCTAAAGCCATGGTCTCCTCCGCAGCAAACTTCCCTCACGACCACGATTACTGCGGGTCTGGGTGTGCACCTTCTTTGCGAGCGGGACCTGCGTATGGTATAAACTACAGACACCTCCCTCCAGTCCAAAAGCCCTAACTAAACTTGGCTCTGTTTAGGGCTGTGGCAGAGAACTACTGTCCAAATTTTTACTTCCATCCAATGAGTGGCAGCTTGTCGCTTGACACGTAGTCACTGCCTGACCTAAAAAGCTATCCAACAAACAGTGCACTTAATACATAGACATTATATGAATCTGAAAACACTCCTTGCATGATTGTTTTATACTTTTACACTGTATTTTTAATCAACCCTGTCTGCTCCAGCTTGCTTAAAATAAAACTCCACTCTAAAACACATTAGATATGTTGATTCTGGTGCTAATTTGTTGGTTGGTGCTGTATTTTTTTATTACTCTGAGATGTTAGTGGTCACAGTGGCATTGATAAAATTGTCACAGTGGTGTTTAAGAGGAGAAAAAATTCCAACAAGGAAGTAGTGGAGATGTACGTGCAAACCTTGGACTCGTTCCAGAAAGCAGTGTAACTATATGACAGAGGCCCAGCTAGTTAGTGAGCTCCGAAATGACGAGCATGATGGTGTTGATGATGGTATTAGCATAAAAGTTGAAGCTTAGGGAGCTGCTCTGTTTCAGCAGAGTGTACAGATGAGGAAGTGACAGAGCTGGACAGACTAAAGTACTAAAGTGACGCTGCATCGCTCTGTTTAGGTAGAGATGAATTTCGACTGGCAGCTCTATCAACAGGTTGTTGAATGGCCTTGTCAATAATGTAAGCAACTGTTAAGTGAAAAGAGAGCAATATATCGATGAAAGAAGTTGAAACTAAAAAACTCAGATTTTCATTAAATAAATGTTGGACTCGATTAAAGATCACTAAACCCTAAACACTAAAGAACTAAACCATACAGTCCTCTTGTAGTGCACTGTTTGTTGGATTTGGATTCAGTAGCTATCATGTCATCACCTAATCAAATATTTAATGTTTGGATGAAATGTGAAGTGGGTTCTCTGCCACTGCTCCACTGTCTGTCCTGATCAATACACTACTAAACATTTTAGCATTCAGCAGCTATATTCTGCTTCACTGCAGTTGCTGTGTGTGTGTGTATGTGTGTGTATGTGTGTGTGTGTGTGTGTGTGTGTGTGTTCACACTGTGCAATCAGACTGGAATATTGACTGTACTGTTTCACCAGTCACTCAAAAAAAAAAAAAAAACCTGGTCACTACCTAATTTCTTAATTGGTTCTACCAAACCTACTTTGTGTGCTACTTTTAATGCAAGCACTTCGGCTCCATATTTTTTGCTGAAGTTTTTTTTTTTTTTTTTTTTTCCTGTCCTACCCCATGCTGAGTTAGCCAGTACATTGGCATTCTGAACTAAACTGCTTGCTGACAATTTGGTACCACTTTTGCCAACACGCACTCTCCAGATCCAGTTGCTGACTTGCTGTTTCTCAGCATGTGAAAGCTTTCCTGAACATTTTATTTAGAGGAAAATAAAAATGAGTTGTTTTAGGAAGTACAGTGGCACACTTCATGTGAGAGACCAGTAATCCTTCCATGCTTTGTGAATACACTGTGCTCTTGCTCTGTGTAAAGGAAAATTCCGGCTCATTACACCTATCCTGGCATTTCAAGAAATCATCCACAAACTTTTTATGAAGTTTTTTCATCCCTGATTTACAGTTTACATGATTGCAGCTTATCAGCATGGCTTTCTGTGACTCAGATTAAGTCTAGCCCTGGACTTAAGGTAGCACTAAGTTTTAATTTTGCCCAGTCTTATTATCTATGAATCTTGGGATTTCGGTGTTAAATTGTGGGTTCTTGTTTAAAACAATGCAGTGGCACTATCTTTGATTTCTCTTTGATCGATCTTTGAAGTAGACCTCATGGTGCATTTGTGTGTGTCTGTCTGTCTGTCTGTGTGTGTTTTCCATCATCAGAGCAAAGTCAGGACAGCGTGGCAGTGTTATCAGACTCCAGCTCCCTGCAGGACGTGTTCTTGGACCCAACCAGCTCACAGGATAGCACCCACAAGCTGGATTCTGGGAAATGTCAGTCATTTTCTGAAGACACAAACACGCTTATGAAAGACAAAGCAGCTGCAGTGGAAGAGCCAGGTAGTGCCTTTACAGTGTTAATTTAGGTATATTGAGGCTGAGGATACATACTGTGTCTCAGATTAGAGTACGCTTGAAGTCCGTACAGTACACTTATCATTTCACATTCAAATACAAATGATACATAAGACTTAGGAGTGTGATACTGTAGAAAAAAAAAATCAACAGTATTTTCTTATAACAATATAGGAAACGATGGTGTATTAGAAGGAGCGTATTAATATAAACTTTAAATTCGGAACTACTGTCAAAGCTGTGCTGAAAACTGATCAACATCTGCGGACCAATTGGATTGTGGTATAAGACAAAATGTTTAACTGACTTCTCATAAGATAAAAGATAAATTACTTAAATCACTTCTGGTTAATAGATGGGAAGAAAAATACCCTGGTGACCCTGTCACTAACTGACTGAGTCACTAATCCACCAGGCAATCAGGAATAAAACACCCTGGATGGTCGGGCTGCTGACTTGTTCTTATTGTTCTTAATAAGTACTTAAAGGCCTACAATTGAGTAAATGAGTCAATGTCAGATGTTAAGAAATGGTAATAATCAACACTGCTATCAACCGTTTGAATGATATATGTGCCGACAGTATGACAAAATTGAAGACATAGTTTTAAATAATTATTGAATACTTCATAATATTTGTATTTGATATTTTAAAAATGGTAAAAAGTAGCTTCTCATTAATGGCCTCTTTTGTGCCTTATTCATGTTTCTCAGAGGAGAAGCACATGGATGTCAGCTCCACCACGCACTCTCAGGAGTCCTCAGACACCACTCTGTCCGTCACTTCTCCCGAGATGTCCGTCCCCAAACCCCCTGCCCCAGACACACCCACCCAGGCACCGACCGCCCTGCTGCGCTCCGCCCCTCGCCGGCCCGAGCCACCCGCACCACCCGAGCTGCTGGAGGTGCCCAGGTGTCTGCCGACAGGCCGGGGGGAGCAGAGGAAGGTGCTGGTGGAGATGTGTGTGAGAGCTCTGTTTTTGTGCCTCAACCGCTTCCCCCAGCACTATAAGAGCCTGTACAGACTCGCCCACCTGTATGCCTGCAGCAAGGCGCACAAGGTGAGACACACACACACACACACACACACAGAGTGTAAAAAGAGGCTGTTTTTACTGACACACCTATATAACATTTCACTATACAAGGCGGTGCGCTGAAAAGCTAGAAGAGACAAGTTCCTGGAAAACAATACAAGAAAATGAGAGTGACTAAGTGAATATAAATCCAGCTTTTCTTTTTTTAACCTGAAACTTAGTCAGCTTTTGACAAAGCATTGTTCAAAACAGCCAATGTACCAAACAGTCTGCCTCACAACTAGTGCTGTTGAATTCTCGATTCTGATGTGCTCAATTTACTGGTTAATTTTCTGTAACTGCAGCTCTGACAATAGTTCTGTAATCCCACTAGTAGTTTTCACAGGTTTATATTAAAGCGGTCATTCTAATACTTTTTTTTTTTTTTGTAGTAACAGCTTACACAGGGACATGTATAGCAGACACACAACATAAAGTCATACAAGGTGATAGACATTTACACACAGGATTACAATTGTCCATACAGTCTCTCTCAACTCTATTACACCAAGATACAACCTGAGTGGTACTAGATCCTCTAGTGGCACTAGATTCACTGAAGACTTTCAAAACTGGAGAGCACCTGAGCAAATATGTGATTTATGATGGACTGGTAATCACAGGACATTGCATATCAGAGCCATATCTAAAACTCAAACCAAAAAAAAAATCTTAAATAAATTGATTTTCCACAAAGTGTGCAGCTGTGTGACAATTTGCAGTTGCGTTCCAAAGATGAACAACTCATGTTCTGTACAATATTCCCAAACTGCAACCTTGTGCCAAATAATAGTATAAGTAAGATAAAGAAATGAGCTGCGTAATTAAACTCGCATTTCATTCGTCCCTGTCCCAAAAATGAACACAAGTTGAACACCGTTCTCCGAGCAGTCTGTAGCAAGCCTGCCACCGTTAGTGCTGATAATGGACTTCTTGCACAGAAATGTTGAACTGAAGACAGATAGTAGTGCTAATGCAGTCTTACTTGAAGCTTTGAATCATTTGTCTGCTACAGGAATTTTCTTTTAGGATGCTTTCTCATATGCATTCAAGTCACACCCTAGTGTGTTTTTCCCCACAGTGCGGTTTGCACAGTTGCACTCGGGTGTGGACCAAAACAACCAACCTGAAAGTGCCAGAGTGACTTAATTTTGGTCAACTTCCAAGGGAACTGTTGCGCACTGAGGAAGCGATTTGATTTTGAATCAACACGACTGCATGAAGTGAATGAAACATGTTGTACAGTTTGAGTTGCAGCATTTTTTTTTTATTATTTATTTATTTATTTTTGTACATGTAAGCTGCTAAGCTGAGCCGCAAACCGAGCCAAAGAACGGAGCTGTATCACTGCAGAAATGCCATGTGTTATGGATATTTGGACCGACGAACAAGAAAAGAGAAAACGAGCTAGTTATTTATATAATTATCTAATCATTTACGTAATGCCAGCTCCGTGTTCTCCATGCTTGCGTGATTGTGGTGATTTCTGCGCACACATGACACAGGTTTAGTTTACCGTTTTCCATCACAGTATTTTCAACCAACGATTGAAAGAGTTTTACAAATATGATCTCAGCCGTACACATCCCCAAGCCAGTTTTTTTTTTTTTTGTTTGTTTGTTGTTATTATCTTTGCTTTGTTTACTTGTGTGCAGTGTGAAACCACACCAAATAGCAAACGAACCAAAACGATCAATTTCAGTCTCAGCAAACCGACCGGTAGGTGTGAGAGTACCATAATATATTCTCCATCTATGAAGTGTTCGGAAATGTACCATGCTACCATGTAACCTTGCAACTATAGCATCTTGCAGGATGTGCACCTTGACATACCCAACACCCTCTGCCTTAATTCGGCAAGAGTGTCTTGTTGTCATTACAACAAACAAAAAAAAAAAGTGGTTAAAACCATTCTAAGACACTCTATTCTTGTTTCAGTGAACACATATTGTCACTTACGGTTTTATCTCATTTAGGTGCCATGTTAAACTAAAGAACAACTCTGGTGTTTTTCAGCCTATAACTCTTCGGCTAGCACAACACGTACAGTACGTCACCTCGTGGTTAAACACGTCAAGGGAAAATAAAGACACTAGCCAGACTTGAATGTTTTTATTTGTGATGCGAGCGGAAAACACTACAGCTCACAGCCATAGTTAGCCTAGTCAGTTGTTACATTTCCAGACAACCAAAACACAGGGCTAGCTAATCCATTATTTGTCCGCCCCTTTCAGTAATAGCTAATATTTTTCCCCCCTCACCAATCAGCATGTTGGGCAACCTTGAAACGCATTGCCAGAGGATTCTGATGCCGATTTGGTATAATAATATTATTATATGGTCCTGATGTGCATAATGGGCTGATTTGGAGCAAGGCATGCGTGTGTGTGTGTCTGCATTTGGGCACCCGTGCCAGTTGGCATGAGTGGTAACATAAGCTGGACAGCATGAGTCTGCAACGATACCCATGTCCTTTCTCACTCATTGCCAACGTGAGCACAGGATGTAGCGCACGCTCCGCTGTTAGATTAGGCTTTGTTCAGCATGACAGGAAGTTGCTGTAAATAGGGAAACCCCACACTTTGTGATCATTCTATGTGGTCACCTGAAGCAGGGGACATACCAGGGGCTTCCCCTTTCTCTCATTTTTCATTTGCGGTTAACATGTGGAACACACTCGGCTTTTCTGCTCTCTTTGACCAGCAGATTTGGCGCCTTTGCTTTAATTTAGGGTCTCTTGTGTGGTTGCAGGTTGCAGCGTTGTTGCGTAACCCAGCTGAAGTTCTCCGGTATTGTGGTCCTTCATCAGTGTGTGAAAATCTCTGTTTGCTTCTGGGAAAGCCAGAGCTCCATTGTCCTTTTAAAAGAGAAAACCCGCCTCTGCGATTATTAAAGTATCCATGGCTATTGGGTGAGCGAGAAAGGCGGAGAGATAATTGCAGAAAAGGCTGTAATCAGCTGCACTGCTGTGAATACACACAGCTCTGTCGGAGCTATAAAGCTGCCACGAACTGTGATTATGCGAAGGCCTAACCTCGGTGTGTGTGTGTGCACAGAATGTGGCGTAAGCTAACAGAGCTTGCAGCTGTGGTTTTTCTGTTGACTTCCTGTTTAGCTTTTTTTGCGGAAGCTGGTGCTATATAAGCAAAAAGCTGGTCAGGTCATTCTACATGTTATGGTGCATGAATATCTGTGTGTATATGGTGCTCAAATTGTTATTTTTGCACTAGTTGTTTAAATAACGGATTAGGGGAATATTTGCCTCTATCCCATGAGGCCTTTTGATGCTTTTTCATAGCAGCAATTATGTTCCAGTCCTTCTGGCAGATTATTAAGAGCAATTAATTCAGCCCTTAAATTTGTTCATCCTATCATGGCTAATGCGATTTTATGTTATTAGTAGAAAAAAAGGGTGTTTATCTGGTTTAATTGTGTTGTCTTGTGTGGCTTGTGGTGCTGTGTGTGGGTGTGTATATGAAACCTTTATCTATTGCACTAGAATATTTTTGCACCAGAAATCTATAACTGTGATATGTTTTCCCGTTAAAATGTGTTGTTAAAATATTGTTAACATCACCAGCTAATGTTATTTGGGGGCGGGGCTAGCAGCACTGCTTGTTGCTGGTTAGTTTTGTGTACCACATCACACAATAAGACACCATATATGCATGCAAGCACTGAATATACAGACAGAATAATAAAATAATAATAATAATAATCTGTTTCTTTAGTGCTATGTTTGTGCCAGCAAAAACGTCATTGCTGTTTCAACATAATCTTTAAAAACATATCAAAATAAGAAATATATCAACTTATTTCTCAAAGTTTTTCTTCAGATCCGGAAGCTGTGAGTATTCAGTATGACGGAGAAAATGCAATCAACACGCATGCCCTGTCACACGTGAAAGCATGCACTAACTAACTGAATATATTTTGTGTCTCTACAGAATCTGCAATGGGCAAGGGATGTGTTGCTAGGGAGCAGTGTCCCATGGCAACAGCTGAAGCACATGCCTGCACAAGGACTTTTCTGCGAGAGAAACAAAACCAATTTGTTCAACGTAAGTAACATACACCGTTAAAAATGCTCCGATTCCTAAGGTTGATCAGTGAGATGACGGTCAGTGTGTACAGCAGTTTGGAAAACGATTTGCCGCCAGTTGTTTGTTTCCCAGTTCAGTGTTGAATGTTAAATATCATCAGTAACACTAATCTATTGAATATTAGCTAGTAATTCTTATTCAGTGTGCTGTTTCCCATGTAGTTTGTAAGGCAGGCATTTGTTTTACTATAATTCAGTTTTCACATATACGTGTAACCATTGGTAATTCACTTAAATGCCTTCAGCTATGGTCAAGGTTTTGACTCCTAAAAATTTTTGGAGTGGTCATTTTGAAATTAATGTAGGCTACTTGAATAAGTAGGCTACTAAATAACAAAATATGTTTAAATAAAGAGATAATGACTTGAAATAACAAGATATTAACACAAATATATTCACTAGTTATTAAGTTGAAATAATGAGATGTTAAGTAGAGATAACGAGATATCTTGTAATAACAAGATAATAACTTGAGGTCACCTCATATCCTGAAATAGCGAGTTATTAAGTCAAAATAACAACATGCTGTTTTGAAATGAGGAGATAACTTGAAAATAATCTGACGTTGAAATATTGAGATATTAAGTCAAATTAATGACATCTTGAAATAACACGATAATAACTGGAGGCAAACGCATATCTTGAAATAATGAGATAATAACTTGATATAACAACATCCTGAAATAACAAGTCAAAACAACAACTCTCTTGAAATAATAAGATAGCATGTCAAAATAACTACATAATATCTCAAAATGATGAGAATATAATTGAAAATAATCAAAAGTCAAAATAATGAAATTACGTCGAAATGAGATACAAGTCGAAATGAGAACAGATCTAGAAATAAGATAAGAAATAAGATAAGTTGAGATAATGAAATATCCTGAAATAACAAGATGTCAAAATAACAACATACTATCTTGAAATGATGAGATAACTCAGAAATAATCAAGAATCAATTATGGAGTTTATATAAAGAGATATTGCATGAAAATGATGACATCTTGAAACAACAAGATAATTTGAGGTAAACACATGTCCTGAGATAACGATATTAATTTATAATATAATGACATGCTAAAATAACAACATATTATATCAAAATAACTATATACTATCTTGAAATGACAAGATAATAATGTAAAAATAATCTAGATTTGAAATAATGAGATTAAGTCAAAATAATGAGATTAAATCTGAATAATGACATCTTGAAATAATGAGATAACTCGAAGTAAACATGATATCTTAAAATAGCAAGTTAAGTCAAAATAATGAGAGACTATCTTGAAATAACAAGATATTTCAGAACAACAAATCTTGAAATTACATATCTTGAAATTACATGTCTCTTAAATTATAACTCAAAAATGATCAAATGAGTCAAAATAATGAGATATTAGGTCAAGATTTTGAAATAATGAGATAATCCAGACAGAATATCTTGTAATAATATGTAAGTGTGTGTGTGTGTGTGTGTGTGTGTTCTCAGCATGTTTGAGGGTGTGTGTGTTCTCAGCATGT
>CM075010.1:23274498-23294500 GCA_037576675.1 Pangasius sanitwongsei
TCTTGATTGTTTTATTTCAAATCCATTGTGGTGATGTATAAAGGCAAAATCACAAAAACTCTGTCACTGTCCAAATATATATATACTCTTATACTATGTGTATATAAATTGAAATGATGTTTATTTATCAGTCATTGTAATTTTTAGCCTACCAATTTGTCATCATCATGACCATAGATGCAGTGGACGTGTGTTTTTATGTTTTGTAGTAAATGTCTGATTTTACTTGTTCCTAACTCTACCACCCACCCACACACACACACACACACACACACTCACACATGCAGAGAGAGAGAGAGAGAGAGAAAGAGGGAGATTAATGAAAGTCTGTTTCTTTCTGAAAAACTGGCTGGATTTACAGACCTCACTCCAAGCTGACAGATGGCACTACTGTGAGTTGAAGTGTGTGGGGTTTGTGTGTGTGTGTGTGTGTGTGTGTGTGTGTTTTAAGCAAATGTGTTTATGGCTTTGAGGAAGCACTCAGTGTTAGCGTTGGCCTAAGCATTATGCATAGATGTTTTTGGAGCCGTGCAGGGCGTTAGCCCTCTTTGGGTGGCGGAGGTGCGGCCGCCTGGCACTGCTAACCTGCTGCCCGTCGTGTCCACCTGTCCCAGCTACCAGGACCAACCCTGTCTCCACCCACCCACCATTAATGTTGACGGTGAACGTTACAGCATATTACTACAGAAAACCTCAAACTCCTTCATGAAGCAATGGAATGTATGTTAAAGCAAAAATGAAAGACCTGTCTGTCATGAGCATGTGCTTTACTGCTATTCTATAATAACTGCTATAATAAGAATAAATCAGAGTAGGTGGGCCATCACCATCAAGGACAAGGAGGTCTCTGATTGCTTGTCAGTGATGTTGCCTGTCCATTCAGAATGTTCCCACTATTGCATTAGCATTCAGATATTTGTGTAGTTAAGCTAGCGTCTGCTAAAATCACTGACTGTACCTCTGAACAGTTTTTGAAAAGCACTTTACTGCAGGTAGGGTGTGCCAGTTCTGCTCCTGAAGCTGACCACTCAGATGTTTACAGGCAAGGGAAGATTGGGATTCCCTCAAGGGGAAACCATGAGGGCAAGTCTGCAGTAAAATAGTACTGCAGGGCAAAAAAGATTTAATAATAATGAATAATAGTAAGATATGACAGGTGCTGTAGGGCCGGTTAAAGCTTGCTCTGATGTCTAAACATCTTCTGAGCAAAGGAAATGGAGGAGGGCCACGGGTGAAACTGATTAAACTGTCATTCTTTCTCTCTCTCTTTCTTTCTGTAGCATGTGCTACTTACAGAGAGTGCCGCGTGCACAATATGGGTCAGGCTGTCGCTGTTGCCTCAGTTCCTGACAACACTCCTTGGTTAGGACACACACAGTTTCTCATGCTCACACTCACTCATATGCGCTTACATATGCTTCCACCCACACACTCCCCCAGCACGAGGCCACCCACCACACGCCACCACTGCTGCCGTTTTGGCAAACCAACAGTGATCAAACTGGGATAGTAGGAGATTGTGTCATGGCTGCCTGCCTCAAATCACTTACTCTGATTCAATTATTTAGCAAAACACCATTTTGTGTATCTGTCAGGACAATTTGTCTTTCTTAATTAATTCCTCCAGTTAAAGCTTTATAAGTGTCTTTATAAGAATTTAAGACCCTCTCCTGGGTTTTTCAGTCCTTTTTGATGTTGGTAGGTGGTGGAACTTATTTATAGCTTAAATTGGGCAGAGTGAATGGGAACATGATGAATAGTGTGATAATGAGGATGATGGAAAATAACTTCATAGCTGATTTGAAATGTCTGGTTGTTCCAGATACAGAAATACAGAAGGAATACTTCACTTGCGTGCCTGCTGTTCTAGGAAAATAAGCAACGGCCAGGTGGTATGATGGAGCATTACTGTTACCACTCCAAAGTTGTTGTTTTTTTTTTTTTTATTAATGACAGAATGACACATCATACTTTTTATCCATTCATAGTTTATATTTATTGTTATGTTTAATATTGTGGAAACATTATTAGCTAGTTCCTGTTTTCACTTACGTTCTGTCTCTCAAGTATAATAAAGAAAATGCAGCCTGGCAGCGCAAACTCGTCTGCCCTGAAGACTTTCCTATAGCAAAAAAAACTTACTAATTGTTACCAATTACTGACACTGGAGACTCCATCCATAAATGCTAAATAGATGTCTCTTCACAGAAACCATTGCCACATCATTGATTACACACATTTTTTGATCAGTTTATGAGGGCCGTCCATCATACAAGTCCTTACAAATAAGCCATTACTATAGAAACAATAACAAATTCGAATGAGTGCATAAATATAAACCTTGCAGCCGGATCTGTTGTCAGCGGTACTGTTACAGAAAATTAATCAACTCCTTCTGACCAATGTGTTATGAACAGGTTTAGATATTATTTAGAAACACCCAATTCATAAAATCATTCATCATCAAATACCTAATCCATAAAAGTGTTGCACAAATATGTTTCATGTAAACATTTACAACTGCCTTTAGGCAGCCGTTGTGAGTGAACAGGTTTTCTGTTGTTTTCTCAGTACAGAGAAATGTGTTGCAGTTCTCGTTCATGGTAATCATGCATACCTAACAGCTTTGCCAGGTAAACACTAGGGTTTTCCTTTAACGTTGCACTTTGTGGAGTTTGCATGATTTTAGAAAATAAACACTCCTTCTGTTTACTGATCTCAGCAAGGTTTTTTCCTGTTTTAAAAACAGGACATGGGGGAACCGTGCGCGCGCGTGTGTGCGCGTGTGTGCACGGTTACCAGGGTGGAACCACAAGATAAAAGGAGAGAAAGAGGAAACGGGTTTACATTCTTGCTCACACACACTCTTCCTCTCCTGCAGCCTGTTGCTTATGCTCTCCATCTCTGTGCGTGGCGCGTGTGTGAACGGACAGTGCTGGACTGGAGACTTGATCCTACTCTTTGATTGGCTACCACTTTCAAAGGGGGCCGTCTCACAGCTTGTGTACAGAGAGGGAGAGAAAGAAAGTAGGAGGAGGGGGAGTAGTGAGAGAGAGAGGTAAAAGCAAAAGAAGGCAGGGATCAGAGAGAGAGTGTGTGCGTGGGCGTTTTGTTTTGCGATGGCAGCGCGGCTTAGAGGCGACAGTGCGCGTGTCTGTTTGAGGCGCACTCGTTCACCGATTCTTCTGTTGCTTTCACACGCGTGCAGCCCGTTGCCTTAAGTCTGCTGCGCAGAGTGGATGCTTGGAAGCTTTCAGAAAAGGATTTGAAAGAATCACAGAGCGTTCACAAACAGGATTGAGAGCAGAGTAGCCTCTCCTCGGTGATGGTGAGTTTTGCTGTGTTTCATTTGAACTCCATGGTTTGTTTTTGCTGTGAAGAAGTGGAGGTCCATTTGCATGAAAGGAATTCTTCATGCTTTACCTCTGGATGTTGGATTACCCCAGGGAAGGAATTACCGAAAGAGAAAGAGGGAGAGATTAAGTGAGGAAAAGAGGGAGAGGGACTCCATGATTTAAGTAAAGAAGTGAGTGGAGGAAACGAGGGGGGAGCCGTTTGTGTATGTGTGTTGTGTTGTGTTTTTCACGAAGCGTGAGGACAGTTCTATAGCACTCTTCACTTGCGCTCCTCTGCATCTTATCAAGGCGAAGGAAGCTGTAATGACCACAAATGGAGCGAAGGAGTCCAAAACCGCATGAGTCAGAAAAGCCGGGAACCTTCTCCCTTCTCTGTGCCCCCCTCCCTCCTCTCCCTTTTTCTCTCACTCCATTCTCTCATTTGCATTCCTGATTTTTTTTTTTTTTTTTTTTACTGTGGAATTAAACTCTTGTGCTGTTGAAGAGCTGCACCTTTTGCAAATTGGATTATCTCAAATATTTCCGCTGCTTCATAATATTGCATAAAATACTCTAATAGAGTTTTACATTCTACATGTATTTACTTGACAGATACTTGTATCCGGAGTGTATTGACATGGAGAGCTGAGCAATTGAATGTTAAGGGCTTCGCTCAGGAGCCTAACACTCTCAATCTTTCGCTTCCTCACTCTGAACTCTTTCTATACCTCTGACAAGTATAGAAAAACGTGTCAGGTTTCATACCTCATTCACACTTTATCAAGAACATCACTTTCTACTTCAGCTCATAGACTGTTAACAAAGTATTCTGCTAAAATGTTCTCTCTTGAGCTGTAACTTCCTCAGTGACCATGAGTTTACAGAGTGTATTTGTAATGAGGAGTTTATTATTCCTGGCAGGTCCAGCTTACTTGGCGAAGTCAGGGAGGTAGGAGTCTCTTCTCTGCTCTGCTCTTAAGAGCGTAATGGTTTTTCTGTCACTAGCTATCGATCACCTTAGAAACAGACACAACTGATTTTTTTTTTTGGAAACATGGGCAGTTTATTGAGGAGAGACCTTATTTTTTTCTCAGCAAGAGGACAGCCCCATCAGTCCCATCTAGTTCATCTACAGTAACAGAAAACACCAGTCAACTAAAACATGGGTGGAATTACATACACGCGGCAATGAGCTTTGAAAGTCCCGTTTTTAAAAATACAGCAACTTTTTAACACTTTCTCCAATTTGCTAAGACAGACCAGACAACCTTTTCGCATTTTGCATAGGACCTCCGTATTTTAACGTACTACAAGGAGTTATCACTTAAGAATTCTCCAGAGGGGAGAAGTCATCTTCTTTTTCTCTTCAATAAAAATGGCAGATGAGCCAACTGACATAAATCTGGAATGACTGACAGTTGCGCAGGTGTTTTGAACTCTCTGATATTAACTGACTCCCTGGAAGCCCCGCCCCCTTCCCCCAATTTCACATTAGTCACCTCTCGTCTTGATTTTCTCACTTGTAAGATGCGCCCCCTCACCTTCTGTCAAGGTAAATGGAGAACATTTTGACTTCATTAATATGAAATAAAATCAGTGTATGCTCAACCTAGCTAACGTTAGACAAATATTATATAGCTAACATCAAACTACATAACTATATTTATTAAAGATGCAGACAAAGATGGTCAAAATGACATTTTTCCACCCGAAAGAGGAAAAACAGGCCTATAACGAGCTGCCACTCGTCTCTTTTAGTTATTTTATTTATGACATGCACACTTTATTTCGAATTCATTGTTCTACATAATCTTTTAACTAGAGTAAAAAGAAAGAAAATAAATTTTGTATTTTCCCCACAAGTATTCTAGCGTCTAGCATCTACATGTTAACTAAACAGATGCTGATTGGAGGAATAAGGTTGTGAGTATAGACGGTGGAAACGAGGTTCCACAGCAGGGTTACTGGGCTTGCGCTCTGTGATAGGGTGAGGAGCTTGGCACTCCAGGAAAGCCTCAGAGTAGAGCTGCTGCTTCTCCAAATCCAGAGGAGGCAATTGAAGTGGGTTGGGCACTTTACGAGGATGCCCTCTGGTTGGCTTACTTTAGAGCTCTATCAGGCACATCCCACTGGCCCCTGTGGAAGATCCCTGACCCTCTTGAGCGATTATATCTTACTACTGGCTTGGGAGAGTCTGGGGATCCCCTGAGGGAGAGCTGGAATTTGTCTCTGTGGTTAAAGAAGTCTAGACTGTCATTCTTAGTAAAGGGTAACGGACGAAATAATGAACACTCAGAACCTAAGCATGGATCAATAAACAGCATAACTCTAAAATTCAGACATTTTCCCACAATGTAAAATGTGCAAATAAGCCAAGGCCGTGGAATAGCTAGCTTGGTCAGTCAGCAGTTTAGCACTCAGAATGTGTCTCACTTGCTGTTGCAAGTGATGGCAGGATGCTGATATAAATCCTTGTTTGCCGCATCATGCTACATTTTCCTAAGTGCAAGAGAAGTCAGGATTCCCACAGGAGGAGACCGAGTGGGAGAATCCAAGTGAGATTAGGTCAACAAATTCACACACATCACCTCAAACTCATCAAAACATCATGGCTCATTTTGTCCCATCGCCACTTTTCTTTTTTTCTTTATCTTTTTTTTTTTTTTTTTTTTTAAATAAACATGTTTTGGTCAGACCTCAAGAATTTTGCTATCTAAAAGAGTTTTGAAACAGCCCACTTGTTCCACGCTTCATCTCCTGCCAGAGAAGTATGCTTGCTTAATGGAATAATAGAGCTAGTGCTGCTTGGGCCAAACACATGTAAGTGATGTCAGCAGCCCCCTAAACGCAGAGCCTGAACCCCAGTCAACCCATAGGAGCTTCTGTTCACTGTGAACCTTTATATACAGCTCTTGACAGCTTGGTGGCATATGCAGAGGATGTGGTGATGCTGTGGATCTGGCAACCCTGACCAAGTGTGCAGCTGTGACAGCTTGTCGCTACGGTTACCTTTTTAGTGCGGTTGGAAACTGTTGTCTTTTTTTCCGAATTGCTGTGTACAGTGTCTGCAAAACCTCATTATGGTTCTTTTTTTTTCAGTTTGTAACTGTAACTGATTGCCATTTTAATAATCACTTAACCTGTTGACTAGGAACCAGTTTTAATGCCATTACAAAATTGGACAAAATACAAATAAAATTAATTATAAATTTAAAAAATGACAAATCCAACGAATTATATAACAAGATAAAGCTTCACCTTAATTAATTGTGTTTTGAAAATCAGCAGCTAGCCAAAGCTTTAAAACACAATTAAATATTGGGCATATAGCAAAATAAACCTAAAAAAAACACTGACCTATTCAAGGTGTAAGAATTTATGTTGAAGCAACAAAATGTAGCTCATGTAGCTCAGGTTCACCCCAAAAAAATCAGTTCATAAATTTTTATTTATAGCAATACATAACCACTAATTTAATCACTCTGGTAAATTATATGCTTTTCCATATTTTTCATAAATGGCATTTTTCTGAGATAACTAATTATTGCACTCCTGTATTATTTTAGTAAGTGGTAGAGGCTGACTTTACAAATAATTCTTTTTCCATTCTGGATTTTTTTAGTTTGTAGTCTTGTTTTTTTTTTTTGTTTGTTTATTTTTTTTTTGTTTTGTTTTTTTGTTTTGTTTAGACCAGCCAGCCATAGTAGTAAGATTATAAAGAGCTGAGCTTCAACAACTAATTATTAACAGCATTGAAAATAAAAATTCTTAAGAACAGATCTTATTACTGATGAGTATCACCTTTGAGTGATTTGATTTGAAAACCTGTGATGGTGGAACGCAGAGGAAGTCTTCTAATGTAGAATACACAAGCACTTCACATTACGCTCTGTAAGAGTACGAACACCTGAAAAGGAAGGACCTTGGAAAAGATCGTTTACAGGGACTCTGAATACGTTTCATAGAAAAACATCTGCAGGAATTCCCGGGCTGTAAACTTCTTTAGTGTGAAAGGTGATAACCCGACTCACAAGATGCTGGTGAGACCTGAGTGTAGCAATGCTGATTTTCAGGAAAGACCAGGTTCTTTTTTAATAAACTTGGGTGTAACCTTATTTTGAAAACTGCTGGGAATGTGGAAGATGGTGGGAACAAAAACAAGTACTGATCAATAGCTACACTTACATATATCCTTTAATCATCTGTTACAGACCTACCAGTGCGTTTCCGCATTTTGTGTAGAGGTATCACTAAAAGATTCACCAAAAGTGTCGTCTTTTTTCCCTGGAATAAATGGCAGATGAGTCCATCAACATACGAATGTGGAGTGACTGACAGTTGCAAAGTGCTTTGAACTCTCGAATATTAACTGACACCCTGGAAGCCCCGCCCCCTTCCTCCATCTCACTTTAGTAATGTTTGGTTGGTGCTCTTGTCTTGACTCCATTTTTCCCCGTTCAATGGAGATTATTTTGGGTTCATTAATGTGAAATAAAATCTTTTAATGCATGTGTGACTTAGCTAACATTAGACAAACATATAGCCAACATCAGTTAACTATTCCACTGAAAACAGCCAAAAACTGGAGTTTTTTTTGGCCAAAAGAGAAGAAAAGCCAAAATAATTGACTGGAAAAAAATTACAACAAGAACCCTATTCGGATTGGATTAGTCTCGCACTGGGACAGCAATAAAATCGTTTCTTGCGGGTTGTATTTTCTATGAACCCAGATGTTTCCGTCACGTGGTCATGTAATCACTCTCCATTCACCGCATCTCATCCAAGTGATCACTGATACGAGACTAAACACAAACAGCTCTGTTAAGACCCTAGCGGTAGGAGCTGCGTAAGTGTGCACACATAAGGGGTTTTTACAGTAGCCGTAAGACGCTTGAGGGGGAAAAAGCTGCTGCTCATCTGTTTTAGTTAAGATGTAGGCACTAGAAAAGTTGACATACGCACACAAACAGACGAGTGGCAGCTTTTCCCCCCAACCGCCTGGTGGTTACTGTAAAGTCCTGTATGTACACAAATTCCAATTTCTGCCTTAGACAAGTGTCTTGTGAAAGGATTATATTGAAAATGTACAGTGTTCCCCCAACCCACCCCCAGTGATACTACACAGTATTCCTCTTCAGGGTTGGTAGATCTGCTGAGAGCTCAATCAGAGCAAAAAACCTGAAGTTCACGCTTAAATCAGAATCAAAGCTACAGGTTGTGGTTAATCTGAATAAAATTTACAATCACACTCTTTCACTCTGTGAATGTACACGATGCTCGCTGGCCAAGCTGAGGTTTTTCTTTTTTTTCTTTTCCTTTATTTTTTTTTTCCCCTCAACATTCTGCTGACTTCCTGAACTAATGTCAGCTCTCTAACAGGACACAACAAGAACCATACCATCCTCACCATACCATGTGACATGTAACATGCCTCTAAATGGCCGTTTAAAGTAACTGTCGTGGCTGTAAGTTTATTTACAGTCTGCAGTCACAATAAATGAACTTGTATTGATTAAACCAGTGTGTGGTGCAGGGACTCCCACAGGTCAGTGAAGCATAACCCCTGGATTAACCAACCCGGTTATAGATGGACGTTTAGGGGAAGGAAACACTTTCTGAATACTGTGACCCCAAGAGAGAAGGCCACACATTTTATTCTTGGTCCAGGATTTCCAGTAACCTACAGCAGGTGCCATTTTTCTTTTTAAAAAAATTTGGTGTATCACTTAAGAAACAGATTGAGATCATTGTTTCACTGCTTTTACCATGCAACTAAATGATTCTTAGCCTAAAAATTAATTCCAAACAGAGTTCCTAAATAACCCATAACTGGGTCATCACACGTTTTGCACCAGATAGTTATATAAAGCATTATATAACTGGCTAACTTTCTGTGCCTCTGTCCCATATAACACATAACCCAGTGCTGGCTGCTTTGACTTTCATCACTGATATCCTACAACCATATAGTCATCTCTGGGATTGTACAGGAAGAGCTTTATGCACATGTCTAGGGAAAGTTTCAATACTCCTCGTTAGTCACATACACATGAATTTCTCAACACATAAATGTTTCTGAAGTAAGGGTGGGCGATATGATGAAGAAAATATCACGCTACTTGAAGACATTTCTGTGATGCACGGATATGTAGATTTGACTGCCAGCAACAGTAAAAATTGAATTAACGGAATGAATAGACTGTAGTTTCAGAAAGCAACAGAGGTGTGTGTGTGGGTGTGTGTGTGTGTGTGCGCGTGTGTGTGACCGATTTGGACCATAGCACCACAGTTGACGCGGGACGTGGCAGAGACTCAGGCACAGCTGGTAGAATTACATCTGCTTTTCTGTCAGTACATCCCCCTTCTGTCTGTCTGTCTGTTTGTTTGTCTCTGTACTGCTGTCTCTCTCTCTCTCTCTCTTTCTCTCTGTATCTGTCTGTCTCTCTTTATATGTCTCTCTCTGTGTATCCCTCTTTGTCTCTCTGTGTCTGTGTCTCTTTCTGTATCTCTCCCTCTCTGTATCTCTCTTTTCATATATCTCTCTGTGTCTCTCTCTGCCTCTCCATGTCCGTCTCCCTCTGTGTCTCTCTGCCTCTCCATGTTTGTCTCGCTCTCTCCATGTCTCTCTCTGTGTTTTTCTCTCCGCCCCTCTCTATCTGCCTCTCTGTATGTGTGTGTCTCTCTGTGTGTCTCTGTCCCTTTCTGCCTCTTTGCTCTCTCTAGCTCCCTCTCAGTTTTTCCCTCTGTTTCTCTCTCTCTCTCTCTGTGTTTTTGTCCTTTTTTCTGTCTCATCTCTGTTTCCTTCTTTCTCTTCTTCTCTATCTGTCTCTCATTGTGTCCCTCTCTTTGCCTCTCTCTGTCTTGCTATCTGTGTATATCTCTCCCCCCCCCTTTTTGTCTCCATCTGTCTGTGTCTGTCTCTATCTGTCTCTCTGCATCTCTCTGTCTCTATTTTGATCAGTCCTCTCTTCTGACTTCATTCATCTGGATATACAGATGCACATTTTGTCCCAGTATCTTTATTTAGAGTACAGAGTAAACACAGTAAACAGAACGGGTGTCAGGCATATGAGGGCCAGTAATTACTCCTCAAAAGCTTCCTGTTTAACCATAAACCCCCTCCCACGCCGAGTCATCTGTTCATTAGCATGGCTGATGGGGAAACTCCACTTTTTCCTTCTCCCTTTTCTTCCCTAATCACTCTGCCTGTCTCTGACAGTTTCCCCATGTGAGATCGTGAGGAGTTACCCTGACCTCTTTATGATGTCTATCATATTGTGGTAGTGTGATATATTAGCTGATAAATTGCTTCCAGCACGTGCTCTGTGTGAGGTTGTGCAGGACGCATACTGCCAGTGTCTGTTATACAAAATGGCCAAACATGCGTGCCAGTGGAAAAATGCAAATGCTGTGGAAAAAGTCCATGTACTTTGCATATGACATGTCCGTAGTGTAATACGGTTCTATCTGGCACATAATCTATATTGTTTTCGTTGGCTAATATTTTAAAATTTTAACAGCAAACTTGACAGGTAGTTTAATTGATTCAGATATAGGTGTAGTTGAATTGTTATTAGTAGTTTTTTGTTCGAATTGTTCTAATATTTTAATATGAATGTCTTTCTAATTTTAATTTATATAGTGCCTTTCTTGCATTTATATGAAAATAAAGATATTTTTGAATGATTTGAGTAGAATATGCGCGTGGTGGTCTGCAAACTGTAGAAAACAGTCAGAAAGAGGAAAAATCAGATTTTGACCAAAACTGACAGATTTACTTTAAGAAAACGTCAATACATTTGCCAAAACGATGTGGAAAATATTTTATTTAGGTTACTTTCTAACCAGTGGACAACATTTTAAAATGTTTAAATGACCTACTGAAAAGAAATTTGGCCAACAGACCTGAGTGAACGGATCTGTGATTATTTTATTTTCCACCGATGTTGGCTTGAACAGAGATGAGTGGAGTGAAGAGAGGACAATGAAGCCTGTGTTTGAATGCCACGATTGAGTTTTCGCTCAGAGGCGCGATGTGGATGATGCTGATAATCAAAGCAAGAACTCCTTTCTCATTGTAAATGTATAATTCTTTGTCACTAATATTGTTTTTCCATAAGAAGATTGGGTTATAGATGTAGAGGTTTCAGTGGCACTGGAATGAAATCTTTAAATGCAGTTTTCTCCCAGAGTGTTAAAACTCTAGAACTTTTACTTTTAATTGAGATACACCAAAGGAGAACCATTTCAGTTCAGAAAAGCCTGTAGCTTTCAGAATTATATATAGGAACGAATGTTAAAGTTCGATCATGTGAAGGGTTTTCCCACGCTGCCACACACATGATGAAATGAGTTGCCTAAAAAAGGAATGAGTTATACCAGAAGAGCTTATCTGCTACATATCAACTGATACTAAAACAGCAACTTAAACTTGTAAAATCAAAATGTGTACACGTAGAAAGAATCTACTTTCTACAGATCTCAGCGTTTTGATGACCTTACTGAAGTGAAAGCTTAACTGAAGCTAAAATTTTCAAATTCAAATTTTATTGAACGCACACAAGCATGCACATTCTTTTAATTCCCGATATCTCACAAATGCTCTTCACAAACAAAAATCTTTACAAAGATAATAAAAATTATATTTAAATAAATAAATAAATAAAACCAAGGCCATTAGATCAGGAGTTTGAAACTTTTTGCAGCCAGGGACCCCACTGTTCTTAAAATAATTTATTTTAAACCAGTGCACATAAACCAACTGTTTAAATAGTAGTCCCATTATTTAAATGTGTACAGTAATATTTTGCCTATTTTTAGTAGTCATAGAGTTTTTATTCCTAAAATTCATGTTTATATAACTTTTTTTTATTAACAAATTAGATTAGATTTTATTAACATATAGATTCAGGATTGACATTTTGTAGGTCAAGTTATTGTTTTGGAGATATTGAGGTTTGGATTTAATTAAATTCAAATGATCAGGCTAATTACTATTTTAAAAAAATAGTAATAAGTATAACAATATTGATGAAGGTGCCTCGTGCTTGGACCCCTGGGCTAGATAGAGCTTCTAGCTTTGGGTTTGGGTGAAAATGGGCAGTGCTTTGCTCCATTAGCAGGCAGGAGGGATCTTGTAGATTTTAGACACTCTAATGATGATTTCTACAACGAGTTTTCACTGAGCTGGAACTCCAGATCCCTCCTGCCTGCTAATGGAGCAAAGCACTGCCCATTTTCACCCAAACCCAAAGCTAGAAATACTGTCCAGATCAGGGACGCCCAGGGGCCCAAGCACGAGGCACCTTCATCAATATTGACGCGTCACAGTGTAAAGTGAAGGCAGAGAGGGAAACACTAAGAAATGAGGAATGACTTGAGGTAGCAGAGTACAGAGAACTACGGCGAGAGGATGGATTGTAGGAGGGAGACGGAAAAAAAACATGTGGGCAGATTGCTGGCACTTTTTCTCTCTCTGCATGGCCCGAGCCCAACACATCAAAAGCTCATTCTGTCCAACCTCAGAACAGATGGCCTTACAACAATAATATTATGCCTACGCTCTTCTCTTCTACCTCTCATCTCTTATTCTTTTCTTTCGTCTCTCCCACCAGCATTTTACAGTGCTTTCTGTTTTCTGACGTCCTAATAATCCCATGTTTTCAGTGACTGGTGATGTCTTACTTTGTTTAAAAATGTGGATTTTTCTGGTGTATAACTGATCGCATAAAATGTTTTTTTTTTTTTAATGGTAACACCTTCTCGTTTTCGCTCTTTCCAGGGCATCTGGCGTATCCCAGTAGATGAAATCGATCGCCCCGGTAGTTTTGCATCTCATATGAACAGATCCATCGTGCTGTTGCTGGATGTTCTGTCTCAGTTAAGGGATCACGACACGCTGCTGAAGATTTCCCTCATGCTCCAGAGAACCCCTGATCAGGGAAAGTAAGATCAGCCTTTATTTCTTGAGTGTTACTTCATATTTATTTTGTAAACGGGCGGTGATGAAAGGTGTTATTTATAAAGTGACTATCTTCTACTTCCTGTAGCACTGTGTAGTACTGGTAAAGCTCTTGCAGCTATACATGCTTGCGTCTGAATTCTTTCATCTTTCTTTTTGGGTTTGTTTTAGGAAATATTTGCGGGATGTGGACCGGCAGGTCTTGGCTAAGCGCGCCTTTTTCTTCACTGTGAAAGTGCTGGAGGACAATCTGGATAAACTCACTGCGGTATGACAGCAATGAATGCTCTTCTTTATCTTTTCATTAATCTGTTAGCTCACGTGGAATGCTCTTCATGCTGCTGTTATTGTGCGTTCTGATTACGAGTTATGTGCCGTGACTCATACCCAACAGGAAGCAGGGTTCAGCGAGGTCCAGCGAGGTTTAGCCCTGACAATTAGCCTGTCAGAACCTCTCTTTTCTCTTGCATTTATTCATTCATTCTCTCACACAGGTGTCTGATCCTTCTGCTAAGCCTTCCACTTCCTCAATGGGTGAAATGACCACAGCTGACGTGTCCAGCCGACCTCCTGCCACAGAGGACGCGAAATCCTCTCAACCCGCTAAACCATGCCTTCCAGACTCATCCTTGACGCCAGGCTTTGATATCACAACTTCAGGCCCCTGCCAGCCTCTGGCTCCTCTCTCTCAACCCACCCTAGAACCAGGAAATCAGAACCAAGGCACATCAGCAACTTCTCAGCCCAGGCAAGGTAACTCCACCCTGATGGAGCCTATGGAGCTCGAACCTGGAACATGGACAGGTGCTCCAAAACCAGGTCACCCACAATCAACCACGGACAGTGTTTCACATGAGCAAGGAACCCCCAGATTTGCAGCAGAGGGGGCAGAGAGACGCCTGGAAAGCGCTCGGACTCCAGAGCTGTCTCTGGAGGAGCTAAGCATTAGTTCCAAACAGCAGCTGATGCGGGTTCAAGCGAGCACGGCCCACAGAGGAACCCACACTATGACCACAGCACGGCCAAACAGGAAGAGAAAGCTGCTGGAGGATGTTGAGTCGGGCAAGACGCTCTTACTGGATGCATACAGGGTGTGGCAGCAGGGGCAAAAGGTCATGACCTATGATCTGGGGCGCATTGAGAAGATCATGTCGGAGACGTACATGCTAATCAAGCAGGTGAGTAGCAAATACTATGTTTTTTCATGTATTTTTTTTTTTTTTTAATTTAAAAAAATCATTTGTATTTTATTTTACTTAATTTGAATAAATTGGAATATTAATGAGCGCATAATTTTATGCTGCTACAAACAATGAAAATCAGCAGTAGCACTACACTATGTTTTCATATCACAAAAGTGACTGAAAACCGTCACCATTTTAAGCAAAGTATATAACGATGAAGCAATGTCACAACTGTATCATGACCTTTAGAATTTCAGTCTAATTTTATTTATCAGGAATATTTCGTTGTAGCTGATACTTAGCTTCTTATGGGACCCAGGGGCACTGTAAAAATGTGCCCTCTTCGATTCATTCTTCATGCAGGAATAAGCTCCTTCAACATACAGTTAGGTTTAATCCCAAAAGACCTCCTAGTCATTACGCTACGCTCGCTACATAGGGTATAATAATGGTGAATCTGCACGGCGCACTAACACCGTATGAAATTCAGCCACAGGAAGAGCCACTCCAGTACATACTTGTTGAAAATTGTAAAATCACTTCTGATGATGCTTAATTTGAAAAATAAAAGGTGAAAATAAATTGCCATAAATGACAGACAATTATTCAGACAACCCAGTTGTCCTTTGGCCCAAACACTGAGGAAGCCCATGTCTCAGTAGACTTAATCAATCCAAAACATTTAAATTATCTTTTGAATATATACATTTTCACACAGTGAAATCCTACTGTGATTCTCTGCTTTTGTTAAAAGCTTTCCAGCTCCTGTATTTCTTTAGTTTCCACTATGACTTGCAGTGTTTTTGCTGTCAGCGTGAAATGTTGACAGTGCATCTTTATAATGGTGTAATGATGGGGAAATCCTCGGCCCTCTGTCTGATGACTCAACATGAAAGCACTAAATGTTTCAGGGGAGATCCAAAAAAGCCCCGCAGCATTCGATAGGCCAGATAAGGTGATGTCTTTGCCATTGCTATATATATACTGACATGTCATGCTTGAAAAAAAAAAAACCAAAAAAAAAAAACCCAAAACACCTTGTTAGCCAGTATTGCTTTTGAAATTGGGATGTGTAATTGGTTTTACATATACACAGGGACTTGCAGAAGTATTCCCCCGCTTGACCTGCTCCACATTTTGTAGTTAAATTGGAATTGTATGTCAGGAAACTACACAACGTGGCCCATTATATTGAAGTGTGAGGATAAATCAATATAGTTGTAAAATTATTTACAAATAATAAACCTAGTTTAAAAAAAACAAAAAAAAAACCAACAATTTAAAAAAGTTGTGCGTGCATAAATATTCAACTCTGTTGATTGGAATCCCCAAAGTTATTAAGTTCTGGTGTAGCCAGT
This sequence comes from Pangasius sanitwongsei, assembly GCA_037576675.1. Taxonomy (NCBI): domain Eukaryota; kingdom Metazoa; phylum Chordata; class Actinopteri; order Siluriformes; family Pangasiidae; genus Pangasius; species Pangasius sanitwongsei. Next base: position 23,290,337 of record CM075010.1, read on the forward strand.
TTGCCATCAGAAGTCGCATAATTATTTAAATGGAGTTTCTGGAAGAGAACATTCTTAAACAAATAGTATGAAGACCAAGGAGCCAGGTCACATTTCTAGAAAGTATCAGTCAGGGTTTGGTTATAAAATATCCCAGACTTTGAACATCCTGTGGAGTGCAATTAAATCCGTTAAAAATGGAAAGAATATGAAGCAACCACAGCTCTGCCTAGAGAAGGCTGTCCAACAATAATTCAGTGACATTAGTCAGAGAAGCAACCAAGTGTCCAAGGGTAACTCAACTTGATGCCCCCACCACCATGCTTCACTGTGGAGATGGTGTTCCTATGGATATTTGATGCCTGTGTAATATGTACACATGAAATAGTGTCTTCATCACTTTGACTGTTTAACTATTCTGTGGAATCCTATTGATCTGTATTTATTTACTAATCCTTTTAAACAGTAATGAAGTATAAGCCTGATGATGCTTTTGCCCAACATGCAAACTCAGCCTTTTCAATTATACTAAGAGAAAAACAAACTGCTTAAGTTTCCATTAAGGTTATATCATTACGTTGAGAGGATAATGGCTTATCCTCTAACAGACACACACACACACGTGTACACGCACAAACAGTACAATATTCTACTGGTCCATTATCAGCCTCTACCTCCGTCGCACTGAATCACCTCTCATTTCCCCCCTGGACAGTGTAATTATATCTACTGCTGTTGTCTTTCTGTTATGCGGAGTAGGGAACAGACGGCATGATGTTCTGTGTATCGTGTGGTTGGCCTTTGCAGGTGGTGATTCTCCATGAAAAGTTCCCCACATCATATCACTTCGTAAATCAGTCAGTATCTGTATTATAGCGTTAGCTGGTATTGAGATGTTGTCTGTTGCTGTGAAAGAGCAGGTCCTGAGCTTGTGGTGTGTCAAAACCTGCTACATGGAAGTCACACAGATGGTATGATGATGGTATTATTCTAAACAACAACTTACAATTTCACCACCACAAGATAGCTACAATTCTGGGAGGGCAACTTAGCACACATCCTCTGAGATAGCATCTTTGTAATGCTCACACACGCTGTAGGGTAATTGAATGTATTCTGGGGAGCTACTTCCCTGTTCTCTATGTTCCTTTCTATCTGACATTTATGGAACTGTAAATCAACATGCATCCAGAGTTCACCCAGTGTTTGGGAGATTGCACAGTGAAACACAGCGTTGCCACAGCTTTCTCTAGACAGGAGTCTAAGAGAGTCCCGCTGTCTGGCTGAGAATGATGGCCTCGCTTTCTCCACTGACACTAGCCAATTCGAGGCATGAGAAATTGTCGGCAAGGGTGACAGATCAGTAGCCCGGTAACCCAGTACTAGCCTGTTTTGTTATTAGTTTGTTATTTGGTGGGGCAACTACAAATATGTTCACAAGTAGGTTCAAAAACCAGAGAAAGAAAACCCCTGCTCCTTATTGACTTTTGCAAATGTTTTCATTTGTTGTGTATGTTTAAACTTAATGCACTCCACAGTGGTGTGACAAACCTCGATGCTGTAACTATAGTAACTGTATCGAATTCCACCCCACTACGCACATTGTCTGAGGCGTGATCTGGCCAACACCAGAACGCTTTTTATTAGACAGATTAATTAGGTTACACAGACAGTGATTGTCTTTTCAGAATCAGGAAGATGCAGGTATGTGGAAACCCTAACAAACCTGAGCAAAATAAATTCCAGCACACACCATTTATATTTCTATAACTAACTAAAAATGCTATAAGATCATGGCTGCAACGTTGGTCAACGACTTGCTGACTTGTTGTGGAGGACTCAACCATGGGTGTGCTACATCAATAATTTTGTCAGAGGAGGATAACGATCATCTACTTGTTTGTTTCCCTTAATCTGTTTTAATGCAGTTAACTAGCTAACCAGCTTGCCATACATCATTATATTATGCCAGCAAACACTTTCGTCTTGTCAGTTTCTAGGCAACCAAAACATGAGACTGGGTAGACCTTGGAGTTTTCATTTGCCCAGTGGGCTGGCTGATGAATTCGATTTGTCCGCCCCTGTACACATACGCTTCATATGATGTGTAGGTTTAGGAATATGTGGGTGGGAGTGGTCAGGAGTGCAGTATTGATGTCAACTATTACATACTACATATAGTCCCCTCTGAAAATTCTGGAACAGCAAGGCCATTTCTTTTGTTTTTTGTCATACACTGAAGATGTTTGGGTTTGGGATCAAAAGATTAATATGAAACGATCAATCATAATTTCAGCTTTCATTTCCTGATATTTTCATCTAGATGTGTTAAACAACTTAGAACTTTGGTGGCAGGCCACCCAATTTTTAGGTGAGCAAAAGTTTAGGAACACATAGTCTTAAAGTAAATAACACTTAATATTTGGTCGCATATCCCTTGCAATAACTGCGTCAAGCCGGCGACCAACTTGTACTGCAGCTTCTTTCAGTTGTTGTTTGTTTTGGGGGGTTTCTCCCTTCAGTCTTCTCTTCAGGAGGTGAAAAGCATGCTCTGTTGGGTAAAGGTCTGGTGATTAACTTGGCCAGTCTAAAACCTTCCACTTTTTTCCCTGATGAAGTCCTTCGTTGTCTTGGCAGTATGTTTTGGATCATTGTCTTGCTGCATGATGAAGTTCCTCCCAATAAGATTGGATGCATTTCTCTGTAAATCGGCAGACAGAATGTTTCTGTAGACTTCTGAATCCATTCTGCTGCTACCATCAGGAGTTACATCATCAATAAACGTTAGTGAGCCCATTCCGAAAGTAGCAATGCAAGCCCAAGCCTTGACACTACCTCCACCGTGCTTGACTGATCAGTTTGTATGTTTTGGAATCATGAGCAGATCCTTTCTTTCTCCACACTTTGGCCTTTCCATCACGTTGTTAGAGGTTAATCGTGGTTCCAGAACTTTTGTGGCTCATCTCTGTATTTCTTTGCGACTTCCAATCTGGCCTTCTGATTCTTACTGCTGATGAGTGGTGTGCATGAGTGGTATGGCCTCTATATTTCTGCTCTTGAAGTCTTATTTGAACGGTGGATTATGATACCTTCACCCCTGCCACGTGGAGGTTGTTGGTGATGTGACTGACTGTTGTTTATGGGGTTTTCTTCACAGCTCTCACAATGTTTCTGTCATCAACTGCCATTGTTTTCCTTGGCGGAACTGGTCAATGTCTGGTTGTTAGTAGTCCAGTGGTTTCTTTTTCTTTTTTCTTCAGGACATTCCAAATTGTTGTGTTGTCTCAGCTACAAAATGGTTTGCTGTACTTCCATTGGCAGCTCTCTGGTCTTCATGTTGGCTTAGCACATTTAACAACAAATGCAGTCTTCACAGGTGAAACCCAAGGCTCAAACCAAGAGCAGACTTTCAGCTTTAATTTCAAGTGATCAGAAATATTGTAACATGTGACTGCCAGGTGTTTCTTGTTGCCCAGGTGTGCCCTGTTAGACTGATGGTTTGCCTTGTTAGAGTGATTGAACAAATTAATCACTCTAACAAGGCAAACAATCAATCGAACAGGGCACACCTGGGCACCAAGAAACACCTGACAGTCACGTTACAATATTTTTGATCACTTGAAGTGTCCGTGATGAGGGCCAAATTCTTTATCACGCTGTCATTTATAGTCAGTCACATGGTGCAATTCCTTCAGAAGTTTCAGGCGCTTATCAGAATAGGAGTCCCTACATCATCTCAGTGACACTGCGTTACCCACAATACGGTAACACTTACTGGCCAAAGTGTCAAGAGATTCTCTTATCTGGAAAAATAAATAAAGTGGTTAAAAACGAGCGTTCCGTTTTGGATCATTGGCAGCCCTGTGTTTTAGCGAACACTGCTATCTCTCCCTCAGTATTTCGCCTATTAGCCTTTTTAGCTTAGTCAGAGGCATTAGGCCCATTATAGCCGGAGTGCTACTGAGAGCACAGGGACGTGCGCCAACATGTTTGCATTCGTTTTGTCTATTCTCTCTCTTCTCGCTCGCTCTCTTCCTCCCACACACCGTTAAAGGAGAGAGCAGCACGCTCCCAGTAGCTGACATAAAACAGACACTAGGGACGCCCAGTCCTGGGGGGGGGGGGGGGGGGGGGGGGGGGGGGGGGGGGGGGGGGGGGGGGGGGGGGGGGGGGGGGGGGGGGGGG
>CM075010.1:23294600-23324925 GCA_037576675.1 Pangasius sanitwongsei
TTTTTGCTCGGGTCATTTCACCCCCCACCCCTTTAAATTTTTTTTCACCCCGCCCCCCTTTGCTTAAAAAAAAAACACACTTGGGACCCCCCTTATTGGCCCCCCCCCCCCCCCCCCCGGTTACCATGGACACATGAGCTCCAATAAGAGGTCTTATTAGGTCAACGTGCTCCAAAACTTATTTGGCCCATGTGTCAGAGAATTGGAGAAAATCTAAGGGATTTTTTTTTTTTTTAAGTTTTTTTTTTTTTTTTTTTTAAGTTTTATGTTAATGATGTACTTGGTTATGCCAGCCCAACTGCAAGATCATATTTTAATGCAACAGTATGAATGTTTTGTGCTATGACCGTGTAATAATTTAGACAACAGCCATGATTAATACCAATAAAGCATATCCTTAACACTGTAACTATTTGATCACGGTACATAGTCATAACTCTGTATACTTAGCCCACGAGCTGTAAAACCATGGTTTCTCATGAAATGCTGTCAGCTTGGCCCATCTGGGTTAAAATGGTCACTTCATGTCTTATTGAATTGATTGCAGTCCTTCATTAGAGTAAGTGTCCCCCAACTACAAGCCTTCATCAGTTGATTACCGAGAGCTTTTTTTTTTTTTTTTGGCACCAGACTGAATCACACTGTTTCTTGCTCCCCGAATGGATTTTAAAATGTATATGATAGAAAAATGCACCCGTTCGCTATAGCCATATTAGGCAATTAATTCTTTTAGTTTGTTAATAAATACAGTACTATGACAGATTAGGAGCGAGTTTTATTGGTGATATATTAGAAGATGTATATCAAGACAGAAATAAAAGGAAAGTAAAAGCAAGGAATAACTATAACCCAGCCCACAGTTCATGATCAGATATTTCAAAATATATTACAAGTGGGTTGAGTTTGAAGCTCTGAAGTGTGCTGGTTGTATTTTAAACACCGGTTGCCTCACAGATTCATTTGTGTTTCTCTGCAGGTGGATGAGGACGTGGCGTTGGACCAGGCCGTGAAGTTTTGCCAGGTTCAGATGGCAACATCAGCACAAAGACAGGTAACACACGCACATTCAAATTTGGCAGGAAATATCCCGCTGTGTGTGTGTGTGTGTGTTCGTTCCTCTGTGCAGTGGAAACCCTCGACTCTGTGAGCTGAGCTGCTCCTCCTTCACTGAATTCCACTGAGACACTTTTTCCCCTAAACAGTCCTGTGTGTCCTCATAGCGAGCTGATTTCCCTCCCTCTGTTCCAGACTAACACCCCGTCTACAGGCACATCACTCACATGCACTCTCATCTAGCTAAAGCAATCACACATCCCTTGTCTGTCTGTCTGTCTGTTTCTTTCTCTCTGTGTTAATTTCTTTCTCTGTCTGTTTCTCTGTCTTTCTGCATGTCTTTCTTTCTTTCTTTCCTTCCTTCCATAACTATTTCTGCTATTTCTTCTATTTCACTGTCTGTCAGTGTCTGTCTTTTTTTCCTATAAGTCTTTCTATCTTTCTTCCTGTCTGTCCTTCTTTTGGTCTGCCTCTTTCTTTCTTTCTTTCTGTCTGTCTGTCTGTCTGTCTGTCTCTGTCTCTTTTCTTTCTGTATTTGTCTTTCTCTGTCTGCCTCTATTTGTCTTTGCCTTCTGTCTGTCTGTTCCCCTCTGTCTATCTTTTCTGTTTACATTTCTTTCTGTGCTCTTGTCTGTCTTTCTGTCTCTATCTGTGTCTCTCTGTCTTTCCTTTGGTCTGTCTCCATCTTTCTGTCTCTTTCCTTTTGTCTTTGTCTGGCTATATGTCTGTCTGTCTTTCTAACCGCATTTCCTTCTGTCTGTCTTTCCTTTGGTCTCTGTCTAAACGCATGCGTATGAAACTGACAGACAGAAAGACAGGCATGCGTTAAGACAGAGACCAAAGGAAAGACAGACAGAAGGAAATGCGGTTAGAAAGACAGTCAGACAAATAGTCTTTCTTTATTTCTGTCTTTCCTTCTGTCTCTTTCTTTCTGTCTGACTTTCTTTCTTTCTGTCTTTCATTCTGTATCTGTCTTTGTTTTCCTCTCCTTATTTTCTCATCCCCCCCCCATCCTTTATTTTCTGCCATTCAAGCTCCTTCAGTATCTCTTCCCTTCTTACTTTCTTTCATTCTCTTACTCTTTCTCTTTTCCTGCCCTCAGTCCTGTGCTTTCATTAACGCTTCATTAGCATGCAGCAGCCAGTTAAAGCAGCTCCCAGGATGTCTCTGTACCTCTGTCTTACTCACTGCCTCACGTTAATGTCAGCCCTTGTGTTCAGCTCCATCTCTGTCTAGAACTCTGTGTAGAAAACAGACAGATGATCTGCCTCATGCTAGCGATGTGGCTCTCCCGTGTTTATGCTTGTCTGTTTCAGTGGAGGCGCATGTACAGTACAAGTGTCACACCATGTTATAAAAATGTCTGCGTTTTGATTGGTCCCAAACTGTACCACTTCTGTGTGCATTATGAATTAAATGTTAAATGTTGCTCATTGGTGAACGTTTGTAATCTGCAAATAGCTGTTAAATAGTGTTTGGGATTGTTGAATTCAGGTCATTACCTCTTTACTGTCACAACAGGTGCTTTTTTTTTTTTGCCCTTCTTTACTTCTATGTATGGAGAAGGAAGTTTAACAGGAAGTGTGGCTGCCGGTGGGAAGCGTGGGCTTGGAGGTGGTTTGACTGAAAGAGAGAATTGAGTGGGTGTGTGCTCATCGGAAAAAGAGTTCTCAGTGACGACGCAGAATACAGAATATATTCTTCAATTCATTATATCCGTCGTTTCAGAATATCCCTTTTAAATACATCGTCTCACTTCTCAGTGCGTTGGGCTAATGATCAGAAGGCTGTGGGTTCAGTTACCAGCACCACCAAACTGCCACTGCTGTGTGCTTGAGCAGGGTGTTTAATCCTCAGCTGCTCAAGTGTATCCTGTCTTAAGTGGAAGTTGTTTTAGATGAAAACATCAGTGTAAGGAGTAAATGTAAATCAATAAATTCCACTTCCTGTTTTCTCGAAAACAGGAGTGGTGAAATGAAACTTTGTTCTTCGCATTAAGACGATATAATTAAAACGCCTGATTTTTTCCGGTACAATAGACATAGTAATCGTGTCAGCCGACATCAGCAGCTTTTAAGCCTTTTTAAATCCTCATCTCCGTAATTGCTGGGGGTCTAATGACTATCTCACGATCCGTCCTATTTCTGTTAGTCGCTAGTTTTCTTTCTGGGCTGCGCTGAAGGCAAAGGACTTGTGTCTCTCTCAGGTACGGTGATGTTTGTAGTGGGAGTTGGCCTACTGAGGCTGCTTGGAGCAGGGGAGGCTTTGTTTACTGTGTTTGCCATTGTTAAGCTTAATGTGGGCATGGATGCGTTGGTATGCACTTTTAGGAGAGATTTGTGGGGGGGAGAAATGGAGAGAGTTGGTTAGGGGGGTGTTTGAAGGTTTTAAAGAACAGATACTCGCTCCTGTGTGTACTCTCTGTATCTGAAGTGCCCAAGAAGATTGGCTTGAGAATCGTTATTTGAGTCCAAACGTTGATGTATATTGACACATGGACTGAAATTACGGTTTTATTCCACTTATTCCCCAGCCACAAAACAAGTTAGGTCTTGTTATCACTTGCATTATAACAGCACTAGGCTTTCTTTTTCATTTGTCTTGAAGTTAATAAGATTAAAAAAAGGGACTTGTCGTTACCAAGAAACAAACCCATCCTTTCCTGTATCAGATAACTTGGTTACAGCTTCACCTCTGACTGTTACAAAGTGCCGACACTAGAGACTCCTTCCAAAAATGCCAAATAAACATCTCCTTATTGAAAAAACATCAACAACAATGGCATTATCTGAAGGATGCATTAAGCCTTCATGTCACAAGTCTTTTATAAAGCAGTGAGGTTTTAGGGAGCGACTTTGTCTTTACATGGAAGTTAGAAATGACTTTAAAGCCTCAGTCCTAGCCATGGGTAGATTATTCAAGCTTTATGGTTAATTTTGTATTTTTATTTTGCAAGTTAGATTTTTGGTGCTTAATTAAATGAAGTTTTTGAAGATACATAGCGCTTCATCAGAGTGTTAAAAATGCAAAAAAAAAAAAAAAAAAAGACTACCATTTTAGTTTTTGTGCTACAGAAGTACATTCAGTTTTGTGTTCCTGTATAAAGTAGATACTTCCCAAAAGGTAAGATGACAGATGCTTTATGAATGTGTTAATAACAGCGAAGTAATAATTTCCCAAGATATAGATAAGAAAATTATAGATGCAGCAGTCTTGAACAGAAAGTCAGTATCTTCTGTTCTTCCTGCACAAGGCGCATACTAAATAAAAAAAACTCTGTTGCTTTGCGAGTTTGACATATTTTGCATGAATCCTTCAGCATTTGTTTTTCTAATGCAACACACAGGAATGCGTAGCCTCCCTTCAAATAAACTGCTAACAAAGATGTGTAGTATATGGCACTCGTACTGCAGGGAATATATATATATTATATTATCCTCTAAACAGGCACTGCATGTTGTGGGCTCCTATTTGCTGTTCTTTGTTGTCCTTTAGAGACGTTTTGTTTATACGAGACATTGAATCATATCATTTCGCCTATGTACATGAGTATTAGTACATTACATCATTGTCGAGTTTCTGACCTGGTAATGATTATGTAAGCATGAAAACACAGCCATGATGCTTCTACCTTTACTGTCTCCATAGTAACAGGCTGGCACAGCAGATGTGTTGCATCGCTCCACATTTGTCTCTGTACCTTGAACCGGATCATATACGTCTAAAGCAAAGTCTCTTCTGTAAAATTTTAGCGATATGGCCTCATTTTAAATCTAGGTTCCTATAAATCACTTTCTCCAGTGTCTGAGTTAAACCACCAGGCCCTCTAGTGGCTAAGCATGAGCACAGCTGTTGTGTTTGCTTTTGGTCTCTCTAATACCTTCCTCCAAAAAATTTACTAACTCTTTCAGTGATGAGTGTTTAAGTTGTTCCAACACTCCCATACTGGTTTTCACCAAAGCTCGCGCTTCTGTTCTCTAGCCAGAGCATGAAAGTCGGACAGGGGGAGGAAAAAAGAGTGAGAGAAAAAAAAAATCAAGTGCGTGGTCGTTTGATCAGCTATTGGCTGAATTCCGCCTCGGTTGCCGTGGCAACGACCGGTCCTGTTGTTGTCGGGCTTGTTTGTGGTCCTCTAAAGACACACATTCTCCCTGTTCCCCACACACACACACACGCGCACAAACACACGCGCACACACACACACACAGCCTCAGGGCCCTGGTAGTGATTCGTCTGCACGTTGTTTGTTGAGGCATTGTGGCAGGACTTGATGAAGGAAAAGCGCACAGGTAGGCCTCGCGGCGAAAGCTGATCGGGTGCTTTTAGTGAAAACTTTATATTTGCTTCAGCAGGTTATTTTGACAGCATAGGCAGTCTGTCATCTCCTTTGAGAAGTTGTTTACTTCAGCAGGCTCTCTGAAATAAAAGCTCCAATAGGTTACTTCTCTCTGACTGTATCTTTGTTTATTTTTATGATCTGTACTTGTTTACAGATGTTTCTACACCAGTTAAGCTTTATTTCTTTATTTTTTTGTGACAGAGAGTAATCTGCTCTTAAAATCCATGGGAGAGTTTTTTTTTTTTTTTTGTCTTTTCCCATGGTTCTCACCCAGGTTTTTTTTTTTAAATAATTTATTTTATTTTATATAATGTAATGACAGAAAAGTTATAGTCATTATAGTTATTGTTTTTGTAACTTTAATTAAATGGGTTTAAGTTGATTCCAGTCACATTAATGTGTTTCTTACAGGCAGTTGTTGATTTTCTAATGTAAAAGTCATTCATTTAAAAACAAATTAAATCAAACTGCAATTGTATTAAAATTCTGAAAAGTGCTGTTGATGTAGTTTAGAGTATTGTTTAAAAATTGTAAGGAATAACACTTGGGGCTGTGCTGTTATGGAAAAAATAACAACCAGGGTGGTGTGATGTGGTCTGACGCCACGACAGAATAATTGTTACCACCGTGTAGTTGATTTATTTTCTAAAAACAGCACATCTTGAAGTGTTTTATTCCTCTAATACCACAGCAGTTTACCAGTGTGGACAATTTTTTAGCGATTCAAAAACAACACATTATACTTCTCATCAGTTTATAGTTGCATTTAATGTTGTGGAACATCTGTCAAACAAGATAGTTCCTGTTAACACTTATGTTATAGCAGCTATAACCAGTTGTACCCTCACTGTATCTTAAAGTTAATGAGACTGAAATGCAGCTTGTTACTGAGAAACCACAGGTGTCAGAAAACCTAAAGTTACAACTTTACCTCAGATTGTTACAAAGTGCTTACACTGGAGACTCCTTCCAAAAAGGCTACATAAAAATCTTCTTACAAAAAACTAGAGTATTGTTCAGTTATGTGGAGTGTCCACCATATTGTGCAAGATGTTACTATAGAAAAGATAACAGATTGAGAACATTAATATAAACCTCCAAAATTATGATTCGTCAGATTTGAGAATTCAACAGCGTTACTCATTTGGGTTTTGTGGATGAAAGGTTTCATTTGCATATTTTCCATTTGGATTTGCTAATGTGTGAATGTCTTCACACTGAAACATGGCACAGATCTGTTTCCTCCCTCTCTCTCTCTCTCTCTCTCTCTCTGTGTTTTAATTATCTGATGATGCAAATCCATTTTAATTGCATATAAAGGAGATAATTAAAGCATATTTTTTCTTGTGCTTTCCCAGAATTCCAGTGATGCACCCATCACCCCTAAGTTCAGTAAAGAGCACAGAGACATCTTCTTCCCTGCTTCTGTCTCTAGTCCATGCCCCCACACACACACGCAACCTCTACCTGCCCAGGAGCATGAGACCAAGCTGAGCAAGCCGCCACGGCCTCTTCACACACACTCGCACTCTCATACACCCAGCACACCGACGCAGATGTATTGCCCGCCTCCAGGCCAGCAGGACCAATCACAGCCCCGGGCGACACCCAGTCAGCCAATAGCAGGCATGGCGTTCTTACCCCACACAGGTAAAATGACACGCCGCTTTTCAAAGTATGATGTATTTCACACGTATAATGACAAGTACACTGCTTAGCTCCACCCTTTCTTCTTTAGCTGATGTAATTTTCTACATAACGTGTGGGTTCAACTAATGCAACTTTTGGTCAACTTCTGAAATTTTATTTATGAATACCAACTCGGAGACCAGTAGTGGTCAGTACTACCATAATCTGCTCACGTCTGATGTCATGTACTTGTGTGTGGGTGTGGGTGTGGGAGGGGCACGGTAGTCCCACATTACTATCTCTCACCGTGCACACTTTCCGTTTTACCCACACACACACACCCCCTCATGTGGATAGTGAATAGGTGTGTATGAGCGTGAGTAGAGTCTCCCTGAGACCGGCCGCCGGTGTTCTGAGCTCCACGCTTAGTTGCTAGGGAAACAGAGATGGAAAAGGAGTAGGATATTTCATTAGGCGCTTGTAAGTATCCATGATGCACACGATGCGTAGTACGTGTTTTCTGTGCGTGTGTGTGCGTTTGTGAGGCTTACGTGAAATGTGAACATGACAGAAACAGACAGGAATACAAATAATTACAGCTGCTATTACCATGTCATTCTATTTAAACAGTGTTGTATGTACGATGGGTGATTTACACAATATGCCATTGCGATACTTGAGTTTCTCACAACACACAATGTTTAGTCATATTTAACAACTGTTGGTTTCTTTGCTGTTCTGATTCAACACCTATCAGAAATTATTCAACCATTAAAAGGAAATAAAGTAATTCATAAGAAAAGAGCTGCGTGAGGGATAAAACACTTTGGGTTGTGCTGTTATTGGACAGTAATCCACTTTGGGTTTATTGGTAACAGTAACTCCGCTTTGTGACAGACTGACTCACACCACCCCATCTTTGATTATTTTCCTGTAGAAGAATATCCCATTGTGTTTTATTCCTTACATAATATTCATGCAGCTACTGAGCTCTCTGATTAACACTTTCATTGTGTAGCGTTTTTAAGTTCTGATCACATCTGTGATTTTCTCAGAAAAGCGTATTGTGCCGTAATTTATCATGATAGTGCTATTATAATGTCATATTGCTCAGCCAAGGCATGAACTGATGGTATATCATAATAGTGCTAGATATATAATATCTAGATATAGAAAATGATCTGATATCTCAATTTAGTGTCAATACAGTGGACATATTGCAGTCAGATCAGAAATGTCTGTAAATAGACAATATGGTTTCTTAATTTTTATTAAGTAGTTAATTTAATGCACTCTTAAACTTTTGACCCAGAATATCCCTCAGTGTCTTGAGCTTCCTTCCATCTGTCCATTTTTTTTTTTTTGCCCCCCTTTTATTTATTTATTTATTTTAGCATAACCAAAGCATCACCGCACTCCCATGCTCAGGCACATGTGCACCGTGAGGAGGACGGAGCCACTGACCACCTAGTGGTCATCTTATTCCAGTCTGCACTCGTACTGTACACTTTAAACTATCAACCAAAGATTAGATTCTCAGAACAGCTACTTCATCTGTGACTAGAATATTAAATGCAGTTTAATATTTCTTTGCTGTTGTAGTGCAAAATTTTGGTGAGTTTTTAGCAGGAACAGAGGGAGACAATGTATGATTATTTACAAAGATGTATTTATTAATGATAGGGTTCATTTATTAGTGTTCTTTTATTAATGTCCGTGTGTGTGTGTGTGTGTGTGTGTGTAAAGACAGAGAAGCCTCTGCCCCAGAAGGTCTGGCATATAGACAGCAGGAGTCTCATTTGTGTCAGCAGATGAAGATGGCCACAGTTTCGCAGAGTCACAACACGCAGGAGTGGAGCAGTCACGAAGCCGCTTCCTGCTCAACACACACAGACACAGGTAGCTCGCTGTGTGTGTGTTAGGGGCTGTATGCATGAATCTTACTGCTGAAATACTGTATAGATTCTCATATTTATTTGTTTTAAAGAATCCACATTTAAATGTTCATATTCCAAGAAAGTGTAGCAAAATAGTAGTAACAAGAAACAATTCAGTTTTAAACCCAACAGTTTCTGCCTTGTATTTTGTACAATACAATAATAACACAGTGCAGTGCTACTGCTGTTTGTCCTCTCTGTGGCTAATTAAAATTCCAGTGCATTTGAATGCTAAATATTTTAAGTAATTAAAATGTTAACTCATAGGAATTTGAAAGGCTGAGTATGTACATGCAGTGTTTGGCTGTAAACAACATTATGAGTGTCATTTTTCTGTCTGTGCAGAAAGCGCTGATCAGTCGAAGCAGGGCGATTCGAGTCGGATCCGCTCCCGAATCCCTCCCAACATGCCCAAGCTGCTCATCCCCTCCACAGCCACCAAATTCCCCCCAGAGATCACGGTCACGCCTCCAACTCCCACGCTGCTCTCACCCAAAGGCAGCATCTCAGAGGAGACCAAACAGAGGCTCAAAGTAAGTCCGCACCCGGACATCTGTCTGGTAGAACAGAAAATAGTTATGGTCTTCACACAGCTCATCATGCAGCACACATCCTGCTGTATTAAAGCTACTGCTGAACTTGTAAAACACTCGGGGTTATGATTTTATAGGCATATAATCAACAACAGAGTGATATGATGGGGCTCAGCGTGAAGCGGAGTTACTGTTAACACTCCAAAGCTGATTATTTTATGTCACAGAGTGTTTTATTACTCTTCTAATTTTCAAATTGGCAAATAAATCCATTTTGCAATACAACACATTTGTTTATCCATTTATAGGTACATTTACTGTTGTCTCATCCTGAACTCATGCGTAACGCTCCCTGAATGAGTTTTATACAGCAGTGCCGAGTGCCTGAATTCAGTGCCGTTTGACCCAAATACGATTCTCTATTATTCATTCTAATCAGCAGTTCAACAGGACTTCCTTCCTCACTTCATTTCCCCTCCTTCTCTTTTCCAGAACGTGATTCTGGCGTCTCAGTCGGCAGCTAATGTGAAGAAGGACACACTGACTCAGCCGGCGCTGGAAGTACAGGAGACGTCCAGCCAGGAGTCGTCACTAGACAGCGAGACGGACGAGGAGGACGACTACATGGACATTTGAATTAGAAAGATTTCTGACTGTCTTTATCTCTCGCTTTCTCTTTCAATCTTCCTCTCCTTTATTGGCTCGTTCTTCAGTCTTGAATCGATGAAACGTTTGCATCCGTGCACTTCGTCTCTTCGTCCTGCAGCAGTATGCACATTCTTTAAGCAAAAGGGCTTTTTCCTCGATGCTCAATGATGTCCTCTCGCTACATATGCACTGTGTTCTCTTTTTTTTCCCTCGCTTTTTTTTTTTTTTTTTCCTTTTCAAATAATGGTTTTTGCAACGATGCCGCAAAGTTTCACTCCAGTCTGAACAACGATCTGTGACCAGCAGCTTCTAAACCCCGGTGCACGAGTGCTGTTTGTTTCACGCGCCTACATCGGAGGCTTTAAATGCAGGGGTCCTATGCATACAGTCAGTTTAATGCAAGGCATTTATAATTACAGCCACGGGGGCATTAGATCAGAAAGTGTTTCCCTTTTCCCTTTTTTCCCTCTTTACATTAAATGAAATGAGTTTACATCTGGAATAAGGTGCTTAAACTCATGACATATTGATGTGGATATTTGCTCTGATGCTGTCAGCATGCAATCACTAAAACGTTGCCAGAATTTTGTGCATATAAAAAAATATGTGTGTATATATATATGTATATATATATATAGTGTGTGTGTGTGTGTGCGCGTGTAGGGTTGATATTGTGCTACCCACAGTGAAGCCTCTTGCTTTGAGCATGGCTGCCTTGCTTGTGTGACATGTCCAGTCCAACAACAGCATGAGTTTACAGTTTCCTGTAGCGCCACTTTTCTACACTGTTTTTCACCAAAGTTTACTTTCGACTGATGGATCAGTCTAATTATGTGTATCTTAGAGTTCATAAAGTGAGTCACTTTGGCCTCTGAAAGTCCTATTATGAAACCCCCATTTTCATAATTGGACTTTTTTTTGGACTCCTGACATTTAAAACATTTTTCTGATCAAAGCAGCTCTTGTAATGACTGTACTCATGTTTGTGTTACATGGAATCATGTTCTGTCTTCATTCGTAACTTCTTTTGTACTGAATTGTAGCTGGGCGTAAGAGTTTTGAGCACGCAGGTTTGAGTCCTGCCACCAGCATCGAGTCGGAGAGGTGTTCAACTTCAACTATATGTACTTATGTAACCTAATTACACAGAGGTATTCGGTTGGTTTGCTTTAAAGCAGTGCACCTTCTCATAATCAAGTGTCTAGCATCATACCAATGTCAAGATCTTGTCATCAATAGGGGAATATATATTTTAAGAAAAGAGAGAATGTCTTTTTGAGAGTGATGGCTTTGAGACCGACCTTAGCATGATCCTGGACATGCGGCATTGAAAGCCGGTGATGCATCACTCTTCAAGCTGTAGAGCATTACATGCATGTTTAAAGAGTAAATGTATATTTTTGAAAAACAGAAAGCACAAGATATGTTGTGCTTTGCCTTCCCCTGCACATAACTTCTGGAGATCATGTGGACCTCCTTCCTAAACAGCCGAATGTTTTTTTTTTGTTTTGTTTTTTTAAATATTAAACTGTACTTTTCTACAAATGGAATGGAAATACATTCCCTCCTGTATTTTTCTGGTTATTGAATAAAAATAATAGTTTAAAAAATGATTTTTTTGCAAAATAAGGAAAAAAACTTGTCAAGAGAAACAAGATGTGAAAATGCAATGGACTTTAGACACATATGTCAGACCAAACTACCTGCAAATGGATAAAAATATTTGTATTTTTCTCTACATTGTCAGAGCGTGGTGGTGGTAGGTTTTTGTGTGTGTGTGTGTGTGTGTGTGTGTGTGTGTGGCTCTGCTTGGGCTTGCACTGAGAATGTAACTTGGTGAAGGACGGATGGTAAAAGCACTGAGATTGCCCTCTGTGCTCACACTTGTTCTCCTGAGGGTTGATATTTCTCTCAGTTTTTGACTTGCTGCATTAAAAATTGTCACAAAACCAAAAATAACACTTGATGACACTTTTACCCTGCCCTGATTTCTGTCCTTTTTTAAAAAAAAATCTCTAACGTGCGCCTCAGTGTGTTCCGTCAGAACTTGTGATGCTTATCTTTGCATTGTGCGAGGTTTTTATTAGCTGAGGGTGGAAGATATACCAAAAGATCATCACAGTTCTAGAAGACAGATCAGTACATGACGGGTATGACGAGAGCTACAGTAAATAATCCGTGGTTTTAATGTCTACAGAAAAGAAAAAAAATAATTAACAAGGCAAAGAGAGAAATTTAAAACAACTGGTTCAAAAAAAAAAACATTTTAAGGACAAATCATGACTTTTCCCCCATAACGTGGCGTATTTCTGAGTGAACAGGACATTTGGGCATGGAATAATGGTTGGTTTAAACAAAATGACATGATTGTATTAGTTAAGTTTATTTTTCCTCTGCCCCTGTGTGGATTTCCAACAATCAACTTGACAGAGTCAAAGAATTTAACATATTAATACTCAAGAATCATGTGCAATGTTTTCAGATAGTCTTTAACTTTCATTCAGATGCATGTTCCTGTAACTGTTATTTATACCACAGCGCTATTGAAATTCTTGAATCTGATATCATTATCGTCTCTATAGTAACAACTCCTTCACAAGGACTTACATGACAGTGGCTCCACATACTATAAGACTGATGATAAACAGATTAAAAATGTGCTGTTATTTAGCAAAGAAGAAGTACAATAGCTGAAATGGTGAAGACTTCTGTAAGGAGATTTTTTTTTTTTTTTTTTTTTTACAGTTATGGAAGGAGTCTCCAGTGTCAGTGCTTGGTAAACGTCAGTAAGTTTTCCAGGACAGGAAACTCTCCAGGATAGAGGACGCAGAGCTCAGAGCAGGTTTCTCTGTAACATGACAAGGTGCCTGTTAAGTGGATTACTTTTAGCCTTTATCTAGAAATAAAGTCAAAGTCGGTTTGGAATACTAATAAAACAAATGACAAAATGATACAGTGATCATTGTAATTGTAGTCATTAAAAATAATAGTGGTGATAAAACAGTAATAATAAAATAATTAAGAAGGAAAAATTAGGTCAGAAAGTGGGGGAAAAACCTGTTCATGTTGTAAGTAGTATAGTATCCCAAAGAGTCATAGGAAACCTCCAAATGCTTTTGGTTTAGCTGTTGTGTGTTCTAAGGGTAATATCTGGTAGCGCTGCATGTGTCACTGAGTGACAGTATGGGGTTCATCCTCTGATTTAGAATGCATCTCATAGACCCCCCAAAAATGTTTTATCACATAGTCTGGCATCTGTGCTGATGAGAAACATTTCTTCTGAAGGCAAGCTCTTCTTGCTCTTTAATAATTTTAGAGGAATAAAATGGTGAATGGTGAAATCCTCAGGTATTGGCAAAAAAAAAAAAAAAAAAGAATGTATATGTATAAACTATAAATCCCCACTTCCCCAAATTGTCATATTCATTCACTTTTGCTTGGAGCGTCTCACTTCCTGATGCTGTAGATGGTCCTGCATGAATAACCTAAAGATTGCACTTCTAAAAAACAGTTTATAACCCAAGTCTCACTCTTGCTTCAGTGGATAATCTGACCTGGATACTGTTGAACTGTACCTTGGAACTGCTGCTGTGATCATAAACACTGTCCTGTGCTCATCCCAGGATTCACAATATACACATGCGGAACATCCTTTCAGCATACTACTGCTTAGCTTTATTGTATACATCCTGATTTCTGTAAAGCTGCTGCTGTTAAAAGTGCTATACAATTAAAATCTAATTGAATTGAGTATATGAGGGGTTTGGTGTAGTCTGTGGAATATCCTTTATTGGGTATCGTTCATTCTAAGAACGTTTAAGGAAGGAAGGTTGGGTATGGAAGGAGAACGTTAGGAAAGTGCATTTTGAGCTCTCTTTCTCTCTCTCGCTCGCGGTCTTTGCCTGTAGCTCTTCGCCGCGCACATGCTGGCTGTTATCCTTTTGCTGCTGGACCACCCTGTCTGCATTAGGCAGGCTGTGTTAAAGGGAATGGCAAGCCGAGTGTGAAGCCCTCAGACTTGAGGCAGGACATTAGGGCCCATTAGCAACTCCTAGAGGATTCTTATAAAGTGCTGCCAATTTGTCATTTGCTCTCTTTGGCAAGCACGCTACAATTTATATACACCCAAGGTCAAATGTACAGCTCATTCCCTAAAGGAACATGGTATAACCTTTGGTGCTGTGTTCGGATTTGTGTATTCAGCACTGATTATCTCACTATGCCCTTAAATGTCTGGGATCTTGACCGGTTCCTCGTCTATGCTTTCTCAGTGCATCCTAAACCCCAGAAACCTTCTTGAGCACATTTTGTGCTAGTTTATGTGCCTTTAGATGCTGATTTGACTTGGATTTCCAGCATACTATGTGTCCAGACATTCCTGTTGATGGCTCGTACCTGAGGACTGAAAGTGGCCAATTAGAGCATCAAAAGGGAGCGTTGCATGGATAATGCCAGTGAAAGGTGTGAGATTTCTCGTCGGGCCCTGGCAGGGGGGCCTTTATGGAGGCCTACAGCCGTCTGATCACGGCCCAGAAGTGCCTGTGTATTGGCAGCTGTTAAGCTATTGAGTACTGATGGTATCCATGTGAGGCATAGCAAATGGTGAACCTGGCTATAACTCTACCGAGTTAGCAAGAAGGAAATGAAGTGAAATTTTTACAATGTGCTTTGACTTTTTTAGTTTCTTAAAAATGGGTCATTTTTGAAGACCAAGAAAAAAATGGTAAGTTTCTTATTTTTAAGCCTTTTAGTCATTTATTGGAAACAACGATAGCACTTGAAGTTAGAAGCTGAAACGAATTCATATAACTAAAAACTTGCCTACAATAAGCAGGGTTATGAGGTGCTCATGGCCATAGCTTTGAACCAAGCTGCTGATGTGATATCACCTTTTCCTCCGTAAAACCAAAGTTCCTAAACAGCATGAGACAAAAGCTGAGTTGGACTTGGGTTCAGGCTGTGTGTGTCAACTCTGAGCTCGGTGTGGGGCTCGGTGGGGCTCTCTTGATCTCTGTGGGGTCTTCAACAGGAAGCCGCTAGTAACGTTTATATATGACACCTCGGACAACTTTACATTTCCTCTACAGGCACGCCATGTGTTTTCAGCAACACATTAATGATATTTTAACCACATCAAAGAGCATATGCATAATTTTATGATGTGCTTCACAACTTGATGAGGTTAGCTTGATGTCAACTAGCTGAAGGACCCAACTTTGACCTTTCGGAGTTTGAATTAAGATTCATGAAGTTCAAGGAAAATCTTGATATGAGAATAATTTGAATAACCATCAAGAGTTCCAGAATCACATTTATACAACCACCGCACTCTCATATGCATCATTATCATCATATTCCATTTTGTACTCCAAGTCATTCAGAAAATTGCATTTTTTCCCTCCTTTTTCCCCCCTCATGCTCCATAACTGTAGAATCGTGTGTAATTTCTAACTAGAGAGACACCTTGTAGGTGTTAATAAGCTACTTAACGTGGTCGAGTGTCCAAATCATCGAGCCTGAGCCGCTAATACTGACAGCACTGCACACGCTTCAACCCTTGTACCACTTCAGTACTGTTTTAATCCCGCATTTAAACCTGGATTTCTGTTTCTTGGTTTTTCTCCATTTCCTTCTTTCAGCTTCATCCATCAACCTCGTCACTACCATGTGTAACAGCTTTTACACGTGCTGTTGAAACGTACAGTACACCTCGCTCGTGTGGTGATGACTGGTTCAAATCTTACATGATATAAACATCAGGTATGTAAAGCAGGAATGAAGAACATTCTCCAGATAATGTGCCAAGTGAATTGTTCCAATTACTCAGCCATGTAGAGCATTTAGTTTGCTGAAGTCATCATGTTTTGCATGTAAAGCATCAAATATTCTGGATATTTTAAGGAATGCCATTTAATTCAATTCAGTTGCATTTTTTTACATATAGACATTGTCACAAAGCAGCTCTACAGAAATCTGGATATAGATTTAGAACCCTACTGAATGACAGTGTTGACAGTGGGCAAGAAAAAAAATGCAGTTTTCTCAGTGAGACCAAAGTGGCATACAATAATATTAGATGCATACAAGAGTGTGGTGGTTCCATGAATGTGATGCTGCAATGACTGATGGTCATTCAAAATCTCATATCAGGTACTTCCTCGATCGAACTTCAAAAGGTCAAACTCCCTGAGGCAGCATTAGAAGCAAACCTTGAGAGGAACCAGACCTGTTGTCTTCTGGGTGACACGAATAGTGCGATTATAAATCATTACTCTTGTACAACTAAGTGTGTTGAAAGGATGTTCATACTGTGGACGAGTCTTTATGAATTCAGCAGCAGGTATGGATATACAGTATCCCGGTGAGATTATCCACTGAACCAAGGGTAACACTTGGGTATAAACATATTTAAGACATTTGAGCCTACTTTTCTAACAAGAGCCAAAATTAGAATGAGCGAACTTCAACCATGTCCTACATTACAACTTGCGTCAAATTTCTACTGGATTGGTCAACACTTCTACGCACCAGCACTGAAGTGTGTTTGTCCACAGTGTGGAGTGACGCCAACAACGCATTACGTGTGCTTATTACCAGCTTCTCTCAGGTGGAAGAACTGAAACCATCACACCTTCATTAGAGAGAAAGAAACTGGAAAGAAGTCCTGTCCCTCTTTTTCTCCTTTCCTTTAGAGGCCACTTCATGAAGTCTGTCACAGAGGTGTGAGAGGATCTTTGGCCATTCTCTTGCACTCTGTATGGATGAGTTTGAGTTATAAGACCAATATGCATCCACTCAGCCTGGCTTGCATTCAATACGTTCGCAGCTAGAGCAGGCTTTCAACTCGTAAACACACAATCCTGTTGCAATCAGGACTCCCTTTATGAGTAGTTTTAGTCTCGTTTCAGTTGTATAACCTTCACAAAGACACAAAAATACATTTCCATCAGTGTCTGTATGCGCTATCGATTGAAACTGAGAGGAGCACTTAAGAAACCAGGTGCATGGCGTTGGATTCCCTTAAGAGCATTGGAAGCAACACTAGTGGAAAGCTATCAAAATGTTAATCCGCTAAAATTCACTTCACACTAGACATAAGTATATCTTTTAATGGCTGATTTTAGTATCGCTAAACCTAACCTAAACCTGCACTGAGGTCTTTCAACTTAATATATACAGTTTTATAACACATTTGAATGTCAGTGTTACCAGGTGAAAGGCTATGATCCGACATTATGCTACACTCAAAAATGTTCCTCAAAGGTTCTTTGGAGGGTTTTCGGTTCTAGCATTTTAAAGAGGATTTACTTGGAATCTTTTCTGAGAGAGAAACATCACATAATACCATTTATGGTGCTAAAACGTAGAGAAGATTAGTGACATACATGCCGTATCAGTAAGTTATGGGCTTTATTACAAATGATATAGAAATTTTATGTTCCTGGGCTTTAAGCTGCTGTCAATAAGCCTGATAAGGGCAATGTGTGTTAATGTTTTTTTTATTTATTTATTTTTTAAAATTTTATTTAGACCTTACAGAATTGTGAATTGAAATTGATACTAACTTAAATATATTAAATATTCAATGTTGATATAACAGTGACAGCACCAAGCAGATTTTGTCACTTTGTTCTTTCTTCTGAGCCTTGTACCATTTCAGTACCACCTCCCCAATCATCATCATGTAACCTGGAAAAATATGTTTTCTTTTTTCTCCTCTTATCTCTCTTTATCTGTCAACCTTGTCACCGTGTGTAATGGTCCTAATGTAAGTGCTGTTGAAATGTACACCTCGCTCCATCAACATTTTACACGCCACAGCTGCACTTTGGTGTTGGGAGATCAAAATCTTTGACTAATAATCTACAGTATGTACATCCATTATGTAAAACAAGAATTATGAGGGATTCTCAAGAATATTGTTGTAAGTGAATTACTCTTATTACTCAGTTATGCAATATCAATTTCTGTTCATTTTCACACCTAGAAAATAAGGTTTTATCTAAAGCCATGGTTCTGAAAGTGAAGCATAGCCAGGAAGACTGCGATTTTTATTTTATTTTATTCCATAAAATTTGTCACAACCCACCATAGTTATTACATGTATCATTAAGTTCTTACAGTTATTAGCCTGTTCGACTAGTCACTTAAGTTAAAAGGGTTCAATCTGAATCTCAATAACTCAAAAACAAGCAACCTAAAAATACCGGCAACTCAAATCCAATGACAATTTCATTGGACATTTAAATTTAAATAACAACCAATAAACCAACATTTAAATAACAACCAATATTTCAAGAGTTGGATTACGTTCATGGGAATAATTTGTTTTATGGGGTTGTAAAACATTTGAGAATCCCTGATGTAAAGGATTTTGTGGTTTGTCTGTTTGGGGGTAACATTTAAGGATTTTATGAAGAACCCTACAACACAGGGATTCCAAGTAAAACTCATCAAAGAATCCCTGAGGAACCCTTTTTTTTCTGATAGTGTAGCTCTGAGAGCTTTCCTTGAGATGCAGGATTGTAAAATGATAACCAGAAGGATTTGTAGGAGTTTTACAGTCAAACAGTAAATCAAAAGTCACATTTTGAAATTTCACCAGTACACATTTTAGAACATGTCTATGAAGAGGCTCCAGACTCCAGACTGACTCCAATGCTTATTTCCTCATTTGTGAATATAGCAGGTCAAGCACACACATCAGCTCGCTTTCATTTGCAAATGAATATGAATAGTTAGTAATGCCCTCCGAAGATTATTCACCCACTCACACTGTTTATGTGTTTGTTCTCTGTAACTGGAGACCCAGTTGTGCTAACAGCCTGTGAAGTACCAGGCCATACAGTCAAATTCTTTCACTGACTCTCTGCCATTTCCCCCCCTCAACCCTCTTCCACTCCGGCTGTATCTGTTCCCTAATTATTCTTTGAATTTCATTCAGCGTCATCTGCCTCTCATTCTTTATCAGTTTCTCCAAATCCATTTCAATGTGGTCTGTCTTCTTTTCTCTGCATGAATAGAAAACTTAAACCCACATGAGGAATGTGGTGGTGCTCCTAATGAGATTAAGTACTGAAGCATTGTCACGTCTAGACACACTGAATCCACAATACAACCCCCCCAACACACATACAGGGGACAAGCTGTCCCTCAGGTAAGCTCACCTTCATGTTTGCCTCAGGGCCTGCATTCTGTCATGACTCTATTAATGTTTTATGTTCCTCTCCCTCAGTCCCTATAATGGACGTGATCCTTCACTCCAGCTTCAGCTACAAAGTGAATCGATTGCCCCAGTGCATGTTCTAAATAAAATAACTAAAGAAATAAACAAAATATAATTCCAAATAAAAAATATAAACTAGAAACATGTAGAGAGTTTGTAGTAAATATTTAGCAAGTGATGAAAGATGTCATTTTCCTTTAGACAGAGAATTCATGACGAGAGCAAACAGTGTGAAATGTATTAAACTAAAAAAGTAACTTAACCTCCTAATCCTCCATAGATGGTTCCATTCCATACAATTTCACATAATCTTCCATATAGTTACTGAATAACCAACCTTAGGGATTGGAAATGTAAAGGAGCACAAGACATTATAAGACAAGACATTACAAGACAAATAAAAAAAAGACATTAAGACATTAATCAAGTGTATTTCATATTGATTCCCATTGTTGTTTTCTGCTCTAAGCATGCTCACTATCTCCACTGCTGATATAATGACCTTGTATCTGTTGCTCTAGTGAAAATGAATAGATAAGTCTGTGTGAATTAACAAACATGTCCCAAGTGTACACACTATTCTGTTTGTGTGAATGTGTAAATATGCCATTTAGACCATGGCTCTTCTATGCCCTCACTCACTTTAACTAGCAGCATTAGCGAGATTTTGTTGTTTACTTGTGCTCTAGGAAGCCCTGTGCATATTTGCTTAAAACTCTTTTAGCAGTTCATAAAGACGGCCTGTTCCCCTTCCTGTTGGGACTCTATCAAGGCTCTGCTAAGTCTCTTTGATTTCACCCATCCTCCAATCACATCATGACATTGACTCATCCCTGGGCCACTTCAAAGGCTGAGAATGGGGGCCCAAGCTCCGCCCACTAGCAGTATCCCCTTAAATGTGACCGATGTCCTCTGTGCTCCTCAGAAAGGTGTATGCCCTCATCCTCTCCATATCTCTGGACTTAACTTGAATGGTTGCGGATCTTACTGAAGCCCATATGGAGAGCTTGGTGCTGTGACTGAAAACAATTCTGGAAAACACTGATTATTCTGATCGTTTTGGTTCATCTTGATTTTTGTTGCAGACGAAGAATCTTGAGAAATGCAGGCCATTAGAGGTAAGTTTGATCACTGTTAATTGTGTTGAGTGTTTCTTGTGAAATTAAGACTTACCTTCTTATAGAAGTTAAAAAAAAAACACAATATCGTCACCACAACTACTCAATGCCATGAAGGCTCAATCTCATGCTGTCTCTTTCCTTGTTCCTTTTCACTCAGACCTCAAACACAACTTCAGTATTCCACCCCCTTCTGCAATGGCTGGAGCAACAGACTCCTTTCACCAAGGGAACATCAGGATAACCCTGGAGGACCCTGAGCTCTGGAAGTCCTTCCATGAGATTGGTACTGAGATGATCATCACTAAGCCTGGCAGGTAAAAGACCCATCTAAGGCAATTCCACCTTAATAGGTAGCCCCCTTTGAGGTTATGGATATTCCCTTTGAAGAATGATGCATAAATGATGACCAAAATGTATGCTTTGTGTGTCTATTGCAGGAGAATGTTTCCCCATTGTAAGATAAATATTTCTGGACTTGTGCCCTATGCAAAGTACATCCTCCTGGTGGACATTGTGCCTGAAGATGGCTTCAGATACAAGGTAAGAATTGACTTTGTTTGTCTCTTACTCAAGCTCAAACCACTATAGACATGCATCCATATCCTTATCAAGGATCTTACCTGGTTTTACATATGTCTAGTATTTCACCAGTTTATAAGATGTACAGATGTGGAAAAGATCTAAAGATGGATAGAAGAATTACCCAGAATCAAATGACCACCTAAAAATGTTCTGTCTCTTGTTTTTTGTGGTACACTGGGCATCAATATGCTAAAGAAATTTGACGAGACAGTAAATTAGTGATTGGGGCAGGTGGTGCTTGTCTGTGTGTCCAGAGTCTTCTCACCACTGATTACACAACTCACACTCCACTTCAAAGGGTCCAAACTCTTCCTGTTTTTACAGGAGCAACTGGGGGTCCCCCTCCCCAAACTCACACTCCCCCACTACCCTTAGCTCTTCTGTCACTGGCAAAGGCAATGCAGTGAATCTTCTTGTCCTTGACAGTTACCTTTGCACTGAACTATATGACCATGACTGTTTTTGGTGAAACTAACAACTTTTCTTCTTGTGCCCAGTGGAATAAGGATAAGTGGGAGGTGGCGGGTAAGGCTGAGCCACAGCCACCTTACAGGACCTACCTGCACCCAGACTCACCAGCTCCAGGAAGTCACTGGATGAAGCAGTCTGTCTCCTTTCTCAAGCTCAAACTCACCAACAATGCCCTTGACCAGCATGGACATGTAAGTATTTTCTTCTTAACAGAGATCCTGGGATCTTTTGTTGAAGTCCTGAGAAATGGCATTATCAATGAAATTATGAACGGCATCTATAACCTTTGATTAAAGCTGTCTTATGCCAACATAAGACCAATTAATTAAGCTGATTTGTTGTTACATATGCTTTTTTCCCCCACAGTCATAGAATCAAAAGTGATGTTGCTACCAAATGATGGAGTACACAATATGAAAGTTGGGCAGTGAATAATGACTTTTTTTTTTTCTCTGTGGTGCAGATCATCCTGCATTCCATGCATCGCTACCATCCCCGCTTCCACATCGTGCAGGCTGATGACCTCTACAGTGTACGTTGGAGTGTGTTCCAGACTTTCACCTTCCCCGAGACCTCCTTTACTGCTGTCACGGCATACCAGAACACCAAGGTTTGTCTCTCATTACATCAAGTAATATCAGGCATGGGTGCAGAAAACTCTTTTGTATGTGGCTCATGGTTGCTGCGCTTCCTTTTATAGATTACCAAGCTGAAAATCGACAACAACCCATTTGCCAAGGGATTCAGAGATGAGGGCATGAACTCAAAAAGGTGAGCAACTGCAGCAACAGAACTGCATTGAACATCTTTCCTGTTTTTCATGAGAAAAAGACAATCCGGAATGTTTTGTTTCCTCTTGCCCTACATAGGCGTGCAAACAGAGGTCCAGCTGATACTGAGCGGCTGGCTAAGAGGCTGAACTCTATGGTCAGGGACTCGGATCAAGATAGCCCACCAGGTACGGGTCGAAGCTGTCAAACCCAACAGACAATTTAGCATCCTTTATTAACTCATGTAGGTTGTCATTTATAGTTGTAGTTCTCTGTGGATACTAACGGGAAGTTTTAACACCTTTCAGATTTGCGCCGCTCTTCATACGAGGGACTGGCAGAGGCACGAGCTGGCTGCAAGGAGGGAGTTAAAGAGGAGCCGAATTCTCCATGGGGAGGCGCATCTGATAGGGAAAACAGCCTGGGAAGAGACTCCCCTCTGGGTTCTAATGTTCGAGACATATACAGCTCTGAACAGCTTGTGCCAGGACACAGCACATACCAACCTTACAGGTACCTACTGATCATTTATTTATGAAGGCACTGTTGCAAATGTATATGTGATGATTTGTGATGGCTAGCTGAATGAGTAGAAGAGAATAAGCTGTCTTGAGCTTTACTTTTTGGATTTTAAACAAGGGGTATCAAGAAAGATTTTTACTAAATGTTATTCTGGCTCTTTTCTCAGATTTCCTGATTACAACAAGTCCCCATCACCAACCTCGTCCAGCATGAGCAGCAGTGCTGGGCGCTCCAGCTTTGAATCTCGCGTGCCCGACATAGCTACCGTGCCTGAGCAGGACAGCAAAGTCACTGATCTGGTTGTCCCACAGTGTCCTCCCCCTGCCACGGCTGGTGTGCAGGACTATGCTGGGGTGCTGAACGTAGCTGTGGCACAGACCAAGCCTGGCATGCTGGGACATCATGCACTCTATGCACCCTATAGCGCTGATCAGCCCCTGAGCCAGTGGAGCGGGACAAGCTCAGCCCAGTACCCATCCCACCCGCACCATCATCACCACTTAGCAGCAGATTATGGGACCCAAGCTGTCCATCATGGCTACCACCATGCCAACATGGCTGACTGGAGCCAGTACCCGCTCTTCTCGTACTCCTGCTGGTGATCAGAGAAGCAGGACAAAGTGTGTGGACTCAAGGCTTGTTCAGCCTCCTTTGAGGCAAAGCGGAAATCAGAAACGCGCAAAAGAAGGTTGGAGAGAGACTGAGATTATTCAAATTTGAAGAAAATAGGGTCGTGTAAAGCATTTTAGCAAACTAGCTTTTTGTTGATTTTCTTGAAGATCTTATTGTTCACTTCAGTTGCTTCACTTCAGGACAAAACTAGCGCTGACTGCATGATGGTCAAATGATCTAAAAGAGATGTATGTAGCTAGTGATGTGCTTCCAGTTTCAGAAGTATTAGCTTCTTGCTTGGCACCCCAAAATGACTGGCTTTCATAGAAATGGCTGAAATATGGGTGTGTGTATTTATTTAGTGAATGGTTTCACTACTGCTTAATATTATTTTTGTAAAAAAAAAAAAAAGGTCTTTGCTGTAAATGGTACTGTAGAAACTGGATGTGTGGAAAAAGTAAATATTATGTAAAAGTCATATGTTGTGGTTTCTTCTGCATTGACAATTCTGTGTGCTCATTAATGTAAATGTGAAGAGTCTTAGTTGCTTGTTATGTCCTATTTTTAGGGGGGAAGTGGAGTAGACAGGCAAGTCAGCAGGTAGAGCTGAAGAGAGTAATTAGAAGGTCTGTGTTACATCCTTAACTACCTACTCTGATCTATGATCTGATGGATCAGAACATAAGGAACCAGGTTTCTGTTGCAATATCTATGCTTCATTAGTAAGATTCAGTCTTTTGTTGGCATTTGCATGATTTCTCAATATTCTGCAGAACATTTCTTTGCACAAACAGGCCACAGCACATTCTTCTAAATATGGACATGCTAATGAATTAAAGGGTTCATCTTTAAAAAACAAACAAACAAAAAAATAGTTACACAATATGGTCATTGTAAAACAATCCTTTTGCACTCACAAAGAGAAACGTGGTAAACATAAATCTCAAGGTAATAAAGAATCTGATGCAACACGTGATAACCTGATTAGAAATAACTGAAATAAGAGTGCATTTTACTTTTTGTCCAAATATAAATTATTTTACGGTTCCCCTGTGGTGTTGATTTGCTCATTTTTTGTTTGTTTTTCTCATTTTCCCTTCCTTTTGTTGACACTAATGAGGCGCCCACCCAACTCCACAACTCTTTCTGTGCACACATTCATACTGAGAGCTTTTCTGTGACACTGAAAGACTCCTAAGCAGCGTGAAAATGGGGGGATGGCTGGCTCGTTTCACATCTCAAAAGAGCAGACATTGATGGCTCCACTGTCCCTGATCTTAGGTGCTAATCACTGGCGTAAAGGGGGAGGGTGTGTGTCTGTGTGTGAAACAGACAATCTTGCATGTGCAAAGACTGGCCTGTTCACTGTCCATTAATTGAGACAAAATAAGAGCAATACATTAATACATTTCTAGTGTGTTCTGTGGAAACACAGACTTTTTGTCTTTTTGAAAAAAAAAAAGTAATCCTTTGGGAAGGTTGACAGTTATACCTTTCATACCAAGTACTAATTAGGGATCCCAGCACCTGTTTTCTTTGAGAAAGATTAAAGTAAATCTAGGTAAAAGCCACAGATGGGTAGATTTTGTATTTGAAGAACTATGGGCAGTAAAGTGATTTTGGTGTGGCAAAATATTTGCACATTTAGCACATTTGATTACAATTACAAGTGTGGGTGGAACAACCTAGACAGGTAACTATGATATTAATCTCATCATACAAATCTATATGGTCAACGTGATATTTAACCCAACTAATGTGGCTGTATGTTGATTACCTCAAGATCCACAGGCCAAAATATGGCCCTCTGCCTCATTTAATTCAGCCCATGCAAACTTGCAAAAAATAATATTGAAATGGCTCGTAGTACCTACTACTCAACACTTTCACACCACACTAGTAATATCTACAGTTTACACCAGTGACCATCAGCTTTCTGTACTGTAAAGATTAATAGCCATAGTTTAATGGCCCTTCAAGGGGTCACATAAATGCTGATGTGACCTGGGGAGAATTTGAGTTTTGCCCCTCATCAAAAGCAAATATGACTATATTCTCATTTAAAAGCAGAGAAGTAATAGATCTACATATTTACTGTTGTGAATGTGTGAACAGCAATGTTGATAAGATATATGCTTAATTGGGTTGAAGTTGGGTTGAAGACGCTTTCCTAACTTCCCAACTAGGAATTCCAATTTGTTCAGCCTGTCGACACTGTATTATAAGTTGCTGTTATTAGCGTATGCAACAAGTATTCTGTCCAAGGAGCATATTATAATGTCTAATTTGGGTCAAAATGCAGATTTGTTTCTCTAATTAATAACAACATACAGTATATGAACTGCAAGTAAATTAGATATACATTACATGGCCAAAAATATGTGAGCCTTCCCCAAATTGTTGCCACAAAGTTTGAAGTACACAATTGTCTTGAAGCAATCTGTATACTGTAGGACTAAGATTTCCCTTCACTAGAACTAAGAGGCCCAAACTCTATTCTCATCCACTCTTTTTGTAGAAATCCAGTGGGTGTTTTTCAGCCCAGCAGTCATTCTAGGTGCTTGAAATGGCCTATCATGCAAAAGCCATCCACAGTAAACCAGTAAATAGCCTATTGGTGAAAAAAGCTCAGATGAATGGTGCAGATCAGTGAATGAGCTACAGCTGGTTAATGGACAGTAAGTTAAGAAAAAGGAGTGTTATATAACCTTAGGAATGTATTCTTGAATGTTGTTTCATAAGATTGCTCTGTATTTGGTTCTATCCATCTTGCTCTCAATCTTGACCAGTTTCCCAGTCCTTGCTTATGGAAAGCATCCCCAAATCATGATGCCACCACAACCATCTGTTTTGATTTCTGCCAAACATTTCAGCACTTTGTGGCAAGACCAAAAAGTTGAATTTCTCTCTCTCTGAGGTCTAAACACACTCATAACACAAGATTGTCCATGTCTCCTTTGTTTTCACAAAGCCAAATGTCTTCAGATAATATGTAGTATAATGTCATCACTTTTCTCTGCACTTTTGAATTATATCTTAGTATGGCATGGTCACGTTTAGTTCTCTTATATATATATATATATATATATGTAAAGATAGATAGATAGATAGATAGATAGATAGATAGATAGGGGGAAAAGCACTCGTAATTTCAAAAGTTCTAGATGGTTCAGAAAGGGAAAATCTCAATTTCTTTGAGCTCACTGGCGTAACCCCTAGTGTTAAGAGGTCAGTGAGGCTTTAATGTGTCTGGAGCTGATAAGACAACAGTGTGTCCTGGTGATGTTGTGCCACTAGATAAATACAGTGGTGTGAAAGACAGGGTGATAACAAGCAAGATCAGTGGGTTTGTGTGAACTTGGAAGCAGGGGTGAGTTCAACAAGAGGGCAAAGGGGATCATGGGAACATTGGCAGAGTTTAATGCAATTTAATAAATCTACTGAATGTTTAAGACGGTAGAACATTAAGATGGTTGAAGTTGGCCACAGTGAATGATTCAAAGTGTTGGCATCTTCCAGATCTGTTGATATGCACTGAGGCAACAGTTTACAGCTAACCTCATGGTTGTTGGCGATGTTGCTGGCGATGATGAAACCTCTCTAAATGGTGTTCACCTCCACCTTGAGTGATAGACCAAGATAGGAAAAGAGTGCATAGGTCTGAATATGTGTGTGTGTGTGAGTATAATGGAAGTCAAGATGGTATGTAACTAGTCCTCTTCCAACAGTACTTATAAAGCATGTTTTCAGTGCAGGAGCCTTTTCAGGAAGCCAGAAATTTGTGTTGCACTTTATCAGAAGGTTCCAGAAAACTTTTTAATTTCTGCTCTGGACCAGGAACTATTAGAGTAGGCCTTTCTATACTCACCATCACTGATTGGTCAAAATAGAAGCTTTAGACCAGCAAAGCAATGAAGTCAAGATCATTTTTATACTCGCCCAAGAACAATGTAGTTCTTGTCCAGGAGAATTCCTGAACACTTTAGTTTCTCAGAAGATTCAAGAACCTCAGCAAAGACTGCAATGGGTCATAGAAAACTAGACTCCACTGCACTTTTAAAATCCTGTTCTGGACCAAGAGGCACTAGAGTGGGCCTTGCAGTGCTGTGCATTGCAAATTGGTCCAATCCAAGCTCCACTGAATGAACAAACATCTTGCATGCCATTCTGACAACTTCAAGCTTTTAGTGGACAAGGAAAGCAGAAAATTTCAGTTAAGCTTGTTTTCACACAGGTGACGATTTAAAAATGTTGCAGGAGTGTATTTTGCGCATGCTTTTAGTGATATGCTGCTTGTGGCAAATAGATGCAAAAAGAATGAAAATTGATGGCAGGTTTAAAAAGCTACATTAATATTGACATCTTATTTCCACAACAAGGAAAAACAATAAAAAAACAACACAAATTCAGTCTCCATCTCCTTAACGGTCACTGTTATTTTGCTTTTGCTGTGTACTGAAATGCCTGTCACATCACTTTTGTTATTTTACATAACGGCAGTGGAAGTGCAGACCAAATACTCTGCCAAGAACAGTGCGGTTCTTGTTCAGGACAGTTCCTGAAAACTTTAGTTACTAAGAATGTTCCAGAAACTCAGTGGAAATGTGCGAACTGTAAAACAATACATACCACTTCATTTTCAGTTACTGGACAGATTTTTAGTTCCTGCTCTGGATCAGGAACTACTAGTGGAAAAATGTTGCAAGAGGGTATTTTCTACATGTACATGGTCACAGGCCCTGCAGTGGAAATGTAAACCAAATACTTCTCCAAGAACGATGTGGGTCTTGTTCATGAGAGTTCGGAGTCACTTTAGCTCCTCAGACTACTTCAGAACCTTTGTGGAAATGCCCCTTTAAAGATCAAGTCAAGACTGCAGTGTGTCACAAAAAATAACTACCACTTCATCAACAAAATGGAAGCGTGAATACATGCCTCTTTGAAGCACATTTGTCAGGTGAAACCCAGACACACATTTTTACGGCAATCTCCTCCTTTTTTGGCTAATTGTATCTAAGCAGAAGGGGATTGAGAAGGCAGGCCACACTGCAGCTACACATGTCATATGTCATGAAGACAGCAGGGGCCTTTTCAAGTGCAGAGTGACCTCGCCAGGGTTCTCTTAACTCTCCTGTCACACTCTGGCTCTAATGACCTGCCTCTTGCTCCATGAAACTCAACACACACACAACCAATTGAGAATGCATTTGGACACATGGCTCTTAAGAAATTTGTGTTCTAATGAAAGAGAGTATGTCTTATAAGGTGTAATCACTCCCCAGACACCAGTAAAGTCTTGGATGTAAAATGAAGTGTTAAGAGCTCCCTTGGGCCGAGTTACACACACACACACACACACACACACAAGTAGGATAATGGAGCTAAAGAGGTTTTGACAAAATACAATACTTCTACAGGGATCTGTAGCAATAAGGTCCTCAGTGGACCATGCACTTAAAATCAGTCAGCTGAGACACCTGTGTGGCTGCTGTCAGTCTCTCGCTCTAGGTTTGGGTGCACTATGGTCTTTTATTATTATTTTTTCAGAAATAATTATAATATATTCAGTTGTACCACAACAACAATAATAAAAAATAAAAAAACCTTCTTCTTCTTATTATTATTATTATGACTACTACTACTATTAGGGATCCAAGCACATAGTGCTGGAACCCTATTGTTTTTCTTTTTCTTTCCATGCAGATCAAACCGTAAGTTCTAGAGACATGAAATTTGGTCAATAGGTAGTACTCCGTCCCACTGCTCAAGCGAGATGGGCCCAATCGGTGTAATGTTAGTGCTATAGCACAAGAGTTTACGTTTTGGCCCATATCTCGAGAACTGTAAGTCTTGCCCTCATTCCTTTGCTTAAGCCCACTAACTTCGGACGTGACTTTTTTTTTTCTAATTTACAAACTACTCAGCAGAGTGTAAGCTTCAATAATTATAAAAAACTGGGATCTACTGTAATTTTAGTGTGTCTTTTAGAAGATTTAGTAAAGATTACCTTTAGACACCTTTAGGAAATACACTTACCCTCATGTATCCACTCTCGACGATATTGCAGTTATCACGGTTTCGGTTTTTCATGTAGTTTTTACCTTTTTTTAGTATTTATGTAAAATTGATAATAGCTAGCTAATAGTATTATTGGTCCTGAACACTGTAGTGCTTTCCCTGCTAATGTTTAGCAATTATTTCTAAAAAGAAGCAAAATTATCTGCCAAGAGAATTAAAAAAAAAACTAAGGATTAAAATGAGTAAAAATGTCTAGAAGGTTTAATAATGTTTAATAATCTTATATTAGTTTACTGCAATCTTATAATAGAAAATACTTCATAGATTTGACTAGATTCAAGATATTTTCACTTGCTAAGATAGCCCTTTTTGCAGGGCAGACTAATTAATCCTTAAAGCCTGTAACAGATGTAACTGCCACTGACTTGCTGGGAGTCAGTTAAATTAATTCTGCTAATTTATTCGTAACAGTCCAGGATCTCCAGGAATTTCCACACTGAGTTGGCAACCCTACTAACAAAACTTCTTAGCAGTAAATTTACTTGACATTAATGTTGACTCACCTGATGGACCACCCATCGTAAATCCACTGTAAGCTCTGGGTTCTTTCTGTCTTTGATTCCACATGAGATCCAGTTCCAGTCCTGATAGATCATACTCTGTATGAGAGACTTACACAGTTTCCATCTGTATTAGATTAGACATAGCCTACTGAACAATCACTCATACATACATACATACATATATATACACAGTCAGGTCCATAAATATTGGGACATCGACAAATTTCTAACATTTTTGGCTCTATACACCACCACAATGGATTTCAAATGAAACGAACAAGATGTGCTTTAACTGCAGACT
>CM075010.1:23325570-23361539 GCA_037576675.1 Pangasius sanitwongsei
GAAGTGGACTGTTATGCAATGGCCAAGTCAATCACCTGATCTGAATCCGATTGAGCATGCATTTCACTTGCTGAAGACAAAACTGAAGGGAAAATGCCCCAAGAACAAGCAGGAACTGAAGACAGTTATATATAAAACACTATTGTGGATGAATGTATAATTAAATTAATGAACTAACCATGCTCAATTTCGACAAAGACATGATTGTTTGTTCCTCAAACGGGTTCTCTCTCCTGCCCAGCCATGTATCTGAAATATGAGCTACCATCTCTGGTTTCATTTATGTCATTTTTAGAGCATTAGCAAGCTTAATGAATTAGAACAGACATCAACCTCATTTTTAAACTGTTTATAAAGATGTCGACACAGCAGGGATGTAAGGGAGAGAAGTCAGAATTGTAACATGCTTGTTTTCTCTAAATGCACGTGTGCAACTTCATTACATGCATATACAAGTACATCACTTCTCCTTGTCTGTTTGATCTTAAATAATAGAACCATAGTAACCTTACAGAGTACCACAAAAAGCATGGTTGCTTGCACACGATTTCAAAACGTAAACATGTGCATGATGTTATGTTGGAAGTATTAAATCTGTAATTTAAATAACTGTTGAGTGCTTTAACACAAACCCAAAAAAACAAAACAAAAAAACATGAAGCTAAAAATGTGCTGCCTCTCGCCTATTTGCTTTAAATATTAATTAACATTTATTTTACCTGTTCTCCTTTTTCACGGTCTCTGTCTCTATAAAGTATAAACTACACACTACACACAAACCGTTCCTAGGCAAACCATATTGTTGGAGAATCCGCCACAGCTCTTCTTGAGACTGTGACTGTCACTCTTTTTTGTCTGAAAAGTGCCCTATTACTTAATATGTTACTTTCTTTACTGACATACAAACATTTTCTGAAACATTTAATTTTGGCTGGAAAAGCAATGATAAAAAAAAAATCTAAAATGTTTACTGAGCCAATAATGCAGAAGTAGTAAAATAAACATCTAAGACAAAGTTAGTATTAAAAAATATATAGGGTGGTTTAGAGTTTTGCACAGTACTGTGTATACGTGGATTTTTACAAATCCTGTTGTTCAATCTTGACTACTGAACTATGAAAAAGGGAAGAGTCACAGGAGGAAGCCGCTGAGAAGTGCAAAGCTTAAATCCACTCAACAGTCTTAGAATGGCAGTTCTGTTCATACAGTCAGCTAAGCTTTCTCTATGTGAAACAAAAAATCCCCGCTTTCACTTTGGGCACTATTAACTGGTCATGGAAAACAGAAGTCGTCTCTATTTGCATTTTATCATCATGACAGCTTTTTCATTTAAAACACACAGGTTTAATTTGAACCAAGCAAAGCACTTTTATGTTTATTGACAGGGTTTGGAATATAAAAGTGACAAGTCATTCATTTATGCATATTCCCCTAACAGTGTATGTGGGATAGATATAGTAACTGCAGTTTGACCCGATCTTTCCCAGCAGATGTCACCTGAAAATTAACATTTGGATTTAAATGGGAAAAAGTGTAGGTCTGTATGGAATATAGGAATGTTTCATAACTTCTTATTGCTTTTATATTCTAAGACAAAGGTCATAAATACAAGATTAAAAGATTAATGATAGACTTTCTTATTTATTTTACAAAAAATGGGTGATATACTGTAAATAGGCACAGGCTGCAATTTTTCTTTGTTTAATCCAAAATCTTATTAACTGGATTACGTTCAACAGAATAGCATCGATTTATTTTGAATTCACCCTTTAGATAAGGAATTACGAATGTCTGCGGTTGAGCTGCCTGTTTAAGGTGGCAGGAGAAAGGGCTACTGAGAACAATGGAGCAGTAATATGATTTTATTTCTGCAACTACAAACTTAATGAACAATGAATGTTTCCAACTGCTCAGATATGAAATTACAATCAAATATTTATATAAGTATTTAGTCTCCCACACACTAGACAGGATGAGACATCATGTTAAATATGGGGGAAAAAATCCTGAGGAAAATCTTTTTATTTTATTTTATTTTTTTTGATGTATCACTTTTTAGATAATCAACACGTTATCACGGTAAAACATTATGTTTGTGAACTTGAACTGATAAATCTAGCTCACACCAGACCGACACCTGGCCATGAAAATCATGTCAGTTTAGAAACTAATCATGTTTTAACACAATTCAGACATATATATGACTATGATACTAAACCTTCATAATATCAAGAGTGGGAAGTCAAAAACAAGGTATGTGTTTTATCTTTTTACTCACCTTGGATATTTTACCCCAGTAACTTGATGAATGAGGAGGAGTACTGCTGGTGATATCAATGTCCAGGTTTCATTCATGCTGATTTTATGTGACGAAACACTCATTGTAATCCCTTGAGATAAAGGGAAAAGTTTGAAATGAATTCATGAACACTACGTATTGGAATTAAGGTGGCAAATGTGTGTAGCCATGTGGCTGAGCTGCACATTAATGAACAATATTTAATACTGAAAACGTTCACCTTTTGGGTTTTCCCCTTACTGCCATCAGTTACATAATAAATGTAAATAATTGCATCTCATTTCCACACACTATAGAAGTATATTACAACTGAAGAGTCCATACAACAGTGCAAATTTCGAATCCCTATTATTAATATAAATGTATGCTTTTGTGACACATTGTTAACATACTGTTAATGATATAAGTACTTCTAGCATTTGGTCAGTAAGGGCTTTTCATTGCAAAATAATTACAATTGAAAAGGATCATTATAAAATTCATTAAGAACAACGGGCAAAATCTCTGGGTTGTTTGGAATTTTAATCTCTCATGACATTTTCAGTGCTGAACAGTTTATTTTATTTACAACCAGAAAAGCTCCACCTTCTACAGTCTCTCTGTTTAAGCCAACAGACTATAACCTTCATGTACATGCATAGTTAGTTCCTTTTTCGTTCTTATGAGCCACATGAAACAATGCAAACTTTCAACTCTTTATCCAGATTAACCGTCTCTTAGACAAGTGACTTGCAGCAATGCTTCTGGAAAGGCAAAAAAGTTTAAGAGAACAATTTAAAAAACCTTAATTCTAGTTCAGGTATCTGTGTTTCTCCTACGTTTTGTAAATAATTTCTCTGTGCAACCCTCAGACTAAAAACTCTACGAGAAACTGAAAATTCAGTGGGGAAGGCGAAAGGCAGAGTCAGTGCAAAAAACAAACTGCATGTAAAGCAGTTTCATCATAACTGCGTTAAAACATTCTCACAAGGTTACTGCTGGTGAAGTTTTGGACACAGAACAGAAAATCACAATGATACATAAGTATGCATGATCAACATAAGAGAATCAGGAAATAAAATGTGTCATGCAATTTACCTGTTTGCAGATCAGAAAAACAAAACAATGAAAATGCAGACTTCACATCCTTACCTCATACGTGATGCTGTGAATAACACAAATTTGTGATCGTTTTGCTTGTGTTTAAATAAGGAGCCTCCATTTTCTCTCGAAGTTAATAAGAAAAAACAGAGCTTGCCATGTTACCAAGAAACCACAAAGTCCTCCGTCCTGAAGACTTTTCACTGACACTGGAGACTCCTTCCAAAAATGCTAAATAAACATCTAAATAACAGTAAACTAAATAAATAGAAAACCATATCAACAGAGTACACGTTTTTGCGCGCAGCGTCTGTCAGACAAGTCCCTGCGCTAGCTGTTACTATAGAAATGATGTCCTAGAACAAGCGTGTTAATGTAAACCTGTGTTTTGAATTACAACAGGAATTACTGTTGCTGTCAGCTGTTGTTATAGAAAGTTAATCAACACCTTCTGACCAGTGAGAATGGAAAATTTAACAGCACTGTGGTACAGGATTATTTAATATTGGTACCGTGAGACAATGCACTTTCCTGAGCGTATTGCACTTCAACACTCACCTTTTTTATTGTTGCTGGAGATTAAAATCTGATTTTTGTATTGATCATTTCATTTCGTTTGTACTGAATTCATTTTTGTTACCGTTACATAAAATATTATCTACATTATTGATTACAGCAGGTTTATAAATGACGTTTTGGCTGAAATTTTGTTAGCAAGCCTAAATATTGTGTAACCTGGTTGTGCCTGTAAATATTGTGATATGATATGTTTGCCACATTACCCACCCCTAAAGTACAGCACTCACAGCATGGCTCTGTAAAAGGAGATATTGAGACTGTGAGATTACTGATTCTAAAATCTGCCTCAGCCATCCTCGCTGGAGTGGTCTGAATCATCCCAGTCCACTTCCACCCATGATGCTTTGACTCGGCGTGTGGTGCTGCGAGCCTGCGAGAGTGTGTTTCTAGGCATCAGTGCCACGCAGGCAGACAGGCCCGACACTCGGCTGTCCAGAGGAACGCCGCTCTCCCAGCAGTCATCCTCAGGATCGTAGATATGCACATACTTCATGCGGCTGCCTTTGTCATGTGACCTCCCTCCCAACACGTAGATCCGCCCGTCTAACACGGCCATGCCAGGTTCACCATGCCCCGCCGGCAGAGGATGCACCACAGACCAGGAATCTTCAGCCGGGTTATAGCACGCCACCTGCAGGAACGTGAAAAGTATTACTGTCTCGCAACTTTTTCAGATTGTCTTGTTCAGAGAGCACAATAAAAAATTTTTTTTGTTAGGGGGATCATTTCTGTATTTCTGCTATATTATGATTAGATTTTATCTAATTTATTTTATCGAGCGTATATTCTTTCCAACTTACAACGCCAGTCAAAAGATTTTGAATATCTGGAATTTGTGGTTCTTAATTAGAGTGATGATTATTTTGGCTTTTTCAGCTTAGATTAGGTCTAGATTGCTCCAATAAAATAAAGTCAATTATCTTTTCTTTACAATAGTCAAATAGTTTGGCCCATGCCACTTTGTCATGTATGTCAATGTAACTGCTGAATCGTGTGAAATTTACTCGGCACTGTTGAAATTTCATACACCTGACCACATCATCGCTCAGCCACCGTGTTTGCATTGCATGCAGAGAGTAGTCATAAATAACATGCCTTGGATGTGAGCAAAAAATGTGGCTGATATGGCTCTGTATATGATGGGACAATACTAGGGCTTGACTAGGGCTGCTGCTAACCCAGCACACATGGCATTTCACTGTATCACTCGCAAATCAATAATGTGCGCTAAACTGTGTGGGAAAGTAAGAGACATGTTGGGTACCGTCATGAGACTGGTAAACTTCATTCGAGAGTTCAAGTCTACATAACCACCATTTCAGAGTACTGTTGGAGGAAATGTCAGCAGAAAACCACAATCTTTTGCTGCACAATGATGTGTGCTAGCTAAGCAAGGGCTGTGTGTTGGAGAGAGTCCTAAGACTCTCATAAGACTGATTTTCTTTTTTTTAGCAGACAGCCAATGGACTGCAGAGGCCTAAACATACTGTAGACATATAGTCAGCTAGAGATCTTGGAAATGTCAAAATCTTTTTTTTTGATAAACATGGCTCCCTAAGCCATGTAACATATAACCCACAAGCTACTACTACTACTACTACTACTAGTACTAGTATATGAGTATAATGAGGGGGCTTTGGCCCTTTGCTTTGCACTGCTGAAAGACTCTGGCCCTTGGAGGAAACTAATTAGAGAAACTTTGAATTAGAAAATCCATGCAAAAAAAGTTAATTTAAAGAAAAATGCTAAAATATATATTTGCTATATATTGCTAAAATATAAAACATCCAACTTCACTTCATTGAGTTCAATAGCACGAGCAGTGGCTTTAACATCTAAAGTGCCTGTTAATGTGTACTAGCCTTCAGAACATCCCGTCTGTAGCCGCAGCCATCATTGCTTCCACCGATGACGTAA
Organism: Pangasius sanitwongsei; assembly: GCA_037576675.1. Classification (NCBI taxonomy): domain Eukaryota; kingdom Metazoa; phylum Chordata; class Actinopteri; order Siluriformes; family Pangasiidae; genus Pangasius; species Pangasius sanitwongsei. Next base: position 23,331,446 of record CM075010.1, read on the forward strand.
GCACGCCCTCCATACACCGCCATCCCGTGCCAAGCTCGCTCCACAGGGCCCTCAGCACACGCGCTCCACTGGTTGGCACAAGGGTCGTAGCAGTAGGTCTCCTTCAGGTAGGCCATCCCACGCCGGCCACACGCGATGTAGATCTTCCCATCAACCACTGCTCCAGCATGGGCGTACACCTAGAGGAATTGGGAATTGAGTGTGATCCATAATCAACTACATCATTCAGTACTAAAGTAAATCTTTCATTAGGTCACGCAAGTTTACAAAGACTAAAAATAAAAATTATGCGAAAATTACTGCAGTGGCACGATACACAGAATCGCAAGAATCACACGTGTAGTTGCACCAAATTCACGGCTACCTCACGTTTGAGTGGAGCCACATACTCCCAGGTGTTCGTTTGGGGATTATAGCGCTCCACACAGTCCAGCTCGGTGGTGTAGTCACGGCCTCCAATGGTGTAGATGTAGCCATCCACCACACACACACAGTGGTCAGCATGCTGCTGCTGAAGAGATTCAATATCACACCAGGAGTTGTGTCGAGGATCGTATCTGATAAAGTAAGGCACACTCAGGATGTCTTGAACATTTAAACAGCAGACACTGAAGACTATTCAGCCACAACCATAATGTGTCATTATGAATGCGTTTTACGACTCGGCTCAACACACCCTGCTTTTACATTACTGCAATAACACCGACATGTTAGTGAAGTCTGGCTGAACCTTGATGTTAAGGCTTGTCAAGAGGAGGTGATAATGATAATATTATTATAAACTTTTATTAATGCATAAAATGTTATACTATGGTTACTTGCTCACCTCCAGCACCGTGACTCAGCTCTGAACCCACTTGTGTTGTTGTCTCCACCCACCAGGTAAACAAAGTTATTCAGCAACGCGATGCCCATGTTGGACATGCGGGGTGCACCATCCGCCCCGAGGTTGCGCCACTCTCCCCAGGATGGGTGAAACACCTGGAAGCGTTCGTCACTGTCGGCCAGCACGCCAGACGAGAACATGCCTCCAAACCCCAGAATGCAGTGGCAGTTGGAGCGTGGCTGGCTCAAAGGGTTCTGCATGACTGGCTGCCAAAGTTTGTTGCTGTGGTAGCGCAGGGCCAAGGAGACGGTGTCACGCAGCTGGCTTGGCTGCAGGCGGCCATAGAGTCGCTGCAGAGCAGCTTGCTCCATGAGACAGAACCGCACAGCTTCCATCATGTGCATGGGCTCCTAAACACAAATGAAAACCCAGGAAACACAATTAATTGTCATAAACGTAATTGCGGTTAATGATTTACTTGTCTTTTATGTTGCCTATACACCACTTCTAAAATATAAATTAGCTATAGTGTAATAACACACAGCTCAGGCTGCACAAATTACACACACAAGATGTTTTGTGTTTTTCCTTATTGTTTTTCTTCACCACTATGTTGTTTCTCTACCATCACAATGCCTTAGGTGTATGACTGAAATTCTATTTAAAAAAAAAAAAAAAAAAAAAACTGGATTAATTTGGAGCTTAAATCAAGCGGCTACAACATTATGGTATAATACAAACCCTGACCATCTTGCAACCACAGCAGCACCAATGTCTCCTTCTCACGCTAGGACATTACCACACGGCCACATTACATTCTTTTCTTTATATTATTTATTTTATAGTAATTAAACTTAATAAATTTGGTAAAGTAAGGCACTCTCAGGATGCCTCAAACACTTAAACAGCAGACACTGAAGACTATTCAGCCACAACCACAATGTGTCATTATGAATGTGTTTTATGAATCGGCTCTACAGACACCCTGCTTTTACATTACTGCAATAACACCGACATGTTAGCGTAGTCTGGCTGAACCTTGACCTTGACGCTTGTCAAGAGGAGGTGATAATGATTTGATTATAAACTTTTATAAACTGCTATTGTTACTTGCTCACCTCCAGCACCGTGACTCAGCTCTGAACCCGTTTGTGTTGTTGTCTCCACCCACCAGGTACACAAAGTTTAAAAAAATAAGTCAGTTAATTTGCACAGTTCCCTTATCTCTATGTACAGACCTTCTAATTAAAGTGTTAACATGGGGATGAGAGGCATACTGACACTGCCACTGATGGCGTTTTTGCAAGAAAACCATGTGTAACTGAACTACACCTAGGCTATTTTTTGTTTAGATGAACCAAAAACCAAAAACTTGTGTGGGCACAATTTTATTAATTTCAGAGCATGAAAGTAAAGTAAATAAAGTAGCTAAACCTTTTGCAAGTATTGCAGTTATGATTTAGTATCCCTACCTACTACACTGTGGGCAAAAAAAAGTTTTACTGGCCCCCCGTACCGTACTCACTGCCTTGTTGATCTTTATTTCAAGTCTCTTTGCCGTTAACACAGGAGCAAGCAGTTCTCTCAGACACTCTATCTGGTTATACTAATCCTGTTCTCAAAAGAACCAAATTTGTAAAAAAAAAAAAAAAAAAAAAAATTATATTTGTTAAGCAATGTACGAAGAACAGGGCCATGTCCTTAATATCTAATGCATTATATTGATTCTTAGTGTGCCTGGAGCAATGTGTCTCACCTGCAGGCACACTTGGTCCTTCTTCACCTGCTCAGGGCTGTAGTAATAGTGCAGTGCTGCCTCGAACACCTCGCTCTCAGAGCTCACCTCCAGCTCATCACTCGACAGCACATGCAGCACCTTCTCAGCCGGGAGCTGGCGGTATAGAGGTGTGTGTGAGAAGGTCTGGATGTTCTTCAGGAGGTACGAGTACACGTTCTCGCTAAGCTGCTCCAGCCCGTAGGTGTCGGCCAGCTTCTCCACCTCCAGGATATTATCGTTGTCCAGCCAGGAGAAGAGGAACTCACAGCAGAAGCCAATCACATCCTGGACCTGAAGGAAAGGAAGGGAAGGAAAGAATGAAAGAAAAGAGAAAGACATAAAGAAGGAAATGAACTTTTCATCACACAGTACTGTAAAACTCTTCTGGCTGGAATAAATTCCTTTAGGAACTCAACATCTCTAGCTGATTTTATTTTTCTGTACAGTGTTTATGCCCTTCTTTATGACTTTGTTCACATAGCATGACAAATTCCTTTTATTTATGATTCATTCTATTTTAATACAGTGTCTGCATTGCAAATTTACAATTTCACCATGGATTACGTTTTACATATGGGCAACATCCAGTGATGGTTTTAAACATATGTGATGCAGAAAACAGCGACAAAAACTGATGGCATGTCAGCATTCATGAAGCTAAATAAAGCACAATTTTGAAGCTCCATGATGATTAGGCGCAGAGAGAGAAGAGCGAGCTGAAGGGCTGAAGGCTTTACCTGCAGGAGTGTGGCAGCACACAGCACCTCCTGCACCGTGTCCAGATCCAGCTCCAGCTCAGACGTGTAGATGAAGTCTAGCAGTTTGGTCATGGCAGTGTGTGTGACTCCATGAATGGGGATCGCAGTCTGCTGCATCTCCCGCAAACCCCCAGCAAACATGCCTCTAAAAGCAGAGAAAAAATAATATATCAATACAGTGTAACTACAGGATCCAAAATTTGCATCCTGTAGTTACACCGTAAAAATCGTGCAACAAAGATTATTTATTTAGTGGTTCTCTTTTTCCAAATATAACCACTAAATAAATAATATTTGTTGCACGATTTTTACGGCGCTCAATCGGACTAAGGCTGTGTTTACATGCAGTGTTTTGTCCATGTGAATGGAACCCTGGTGTATTTCCCCCAGGCCTGATTCTATAGGCAGGTGAGAGCAGGCGTAGACCAAATCAACCAATCTGAGCGTTGATAACCTGCTCACCTGAAGTAGTCGCAGGAAGCAGCCAGGAGGATGCGGTGAGCTTCAACAGGTTTCCCCTCCACCATCAGCACCACATCAAACAGTATTCGTCCTTCACGCAGAGCCAGGAGCCCATCCATCAGCCCTTGTGAGTGTGTGCTGCTACGGTACCTCTGTTTGACACACCTCCCATCCGGTCTTGTCCCAGCCAGGGCTGAGTCCATCTCGTCAGCCATCTTTGCACCACTAGACTCAAGATCTCCTGCTGCTGATCACATTGCCCGAGTCTTCCTGTGATATGCAAGATTATATGTTATTGAAGAGTGGAAGGTTGTCATTTAAAGAGCAGTGTGAAATGTCATGGTATGATGAGTTGTGGAGCATTACAAATACTATTACCCACGGACGCAGACAATCAGCTGCTTTATTATTATTATTCAATTTCGTAATGCTCCACTAGCTTCATGTTTCCTCCAAATACCACACATACAAAACAGAAAAGTTGTAACTCTTTCGTTCAAGCCAAGAACAACAAACTTACAGTTTTGTGTAATCTGTGTAATTATCAGCTTTTAGTTTCTCCTCCAAAGGCATTTTTGGAGGGGAAAAGGATGAGTAAACAATCCACATTGCAATTTATCAGCTCAAAATGGAGTCAAATCTCTGTGTAATCACGTGACACGACTGCCACTGATTGGCTGCATGAAACTACAGTCTTGGGTAAAAAAAAAAATCAGCCCCAGCCTCACTTCTCACTTCTCCATACCATATTGTGTGGTTTTCCTGCGACCCTTAGTGGTCCTGTAGCACATGGTTCATCCTTGAGACATTTGTTAACAGCAAATAATCTGATGTGGATACGAAAACTGAAACCTTATAGTGATGTCTCTTTAGCTACGAAAGACACAAAGTGTACACCAGCCAGCCTGCTACAGATAACCTTTATGGCAAGTTTAGTCACAGTTATCTCTCATACTTGTGCACATTCAATGCATAAATGCTCCACTGGTCATAAAAATGCAAACATACCTGTTAAGGAAGCGCAGTAGCTCAAAACAACGCTGCTAGGTTACTAAAAAACTTCCTGTTCGTCGCTTCTCAGAAGAATTTTAGGGTTGAATCCCAAATGCCTTCCTATAATTTTAGTGCGCACTACGTAGGGGGTTGAAGCCTATAATCCGTGCCATATATAGTGCGCTTATGAAGTGTATAGCGATACATTGGGATGCAACAGAAAGCTGGACATTAAAACAACAACAACAACTAGCACTGCTAGTTTTATATATAACAACAATTAGGTAGCTGGCTAAAGAGCACGCGCACAATTTAATGACTGTTTATTAAAGCACTATAGAAATGTTTTATTTATTTATTATTATTTAAAGAAGAACAACATTACTTGAAACTGAAATGTTTATTGCGGCTTCGTATTTGATATGTTATGGTGTATCTGCACAGCGTGTCCAATAACGTATACAGAGTTAAGACATTTGTGGTAAAAAAAATATATATATATTTATCGCTATACGAATTACGTTACTGCTGCTTATTGAATAAAACATTCCACAATAAGTCAGGTTTAAAAATATAAAGAAATACGAAACAGTGAAGAATAAAAGCTGATACCTTGTACAGAATATCAGATATTTTGAACTCTCACAGCCGTCAGTGCATTTGCAGCTAACTCTTACTTTCAGGCTGCCACCTGACGTCACGTACAAAAACAACCCTCACTTCCGGTGGCGTGTGAAAACCACGCCCCTTCTGCATACACCCTGTTGTGATTAGCCAGAAGGTCCGAAAGCTAAAATTAGTTAATAATAATAATAATAATAATAATAATAATAATAGTAATAATAATAATATACTTGAAAAAAGAGCATTATGTTAAAATCATACTCAATGAAAAATTCTTTAAATTATAATTTTTATACATATAATTATATTTTATAATACTACTGATACTGATTGTAAATAAAAGTTAAAAGGTGTCCACACTTAAATTTATTCATTCACTGAATTAATCATTCATTCATACTTTAATCATCAGTGCTTTAACCTGGTCTGGGTCTGGAACACTGTGTGTGTGAGGCTGGAACACACCCTGGAAGGGACATCAGTCCATCACCGGGCACCACACACGCATTCACACACTCATTCACACCCAGGGGAAGCTTAGAGTAACCGATTCAGCACCTAGCATATTTCTGTGAGTGTGGAGGAAACCAGAGAACTCAGAGGAAACCCACACAGGCAAGGGGAATACATGCACCACTGCACACAGACAGTAACCCGATCTTAGGATCAAACTGGGGAAACTTCACTATGCAGAAGAACACAGGCCACACCTTCTTCACCATAGAGAAGAGCACAGGCCACACCTTCTTCACCATAGAGAAGAGCACAGGCCACACCTTCTTCATTATGGACAAGAACACAGGCCACACCTCCTTCACCATGCAGAAGAACACAGGCCAAACATCCTTCACCATGCAGAAGAACACAGGCCACACCTCCTTCACCATGGAGTAGAACACAGGCCACACTTCCTTCACTGGGAATGTCAGTGTATTTTTGAGATGAACAAAATTACTTTGATTATTATGGTACGTTTTGCTGCTGTTAACTAAATCGCTGATGCAAATTGAGACTTTGGTTCTAAAATGTCACTCTGGAACTCTACCCATGCTTAAATACAAAAGTATGAAAAAAAAGTTATCATAAATAATAGCAAAAAAAAAACAAAAGAAAAGAAACAAGTTCAAATAAAAGCCAAAACCAATTCCAGGAGGTGTGCTGCAAATAATCATCAGTCTTTACACTAACAATGATTGGTTGGTTATGAATTTGTATTAATTTGACTAGTCAATTTGAATATAATTAATAAATAAAATGGTATCAATTTGTTCTGATTGCAAGCTTGGTGAAAAATAAGAATAGTCCATTTATTATCACATTTGAAGCAAGCACTCTGAAGAGTACAATCAAAATTCATTCGTTCATTCAGTCTGGGGTGATTATCTTATATACTTGCGCAGGAGGACACAGAGGCATTTGAAATTGAAATATTATGCATATTCACTGACCCTTACATTTTTTACGAGTATAAAGATGTAGAGATCTTCCAAAACCATTTTATTAAATTTAATTGTCATTAAAATGAATGCTAAGTTTTATTTTAAAAAGATGACTTCTTAGATGATTACACATTTTATTTATTTCTTTGTTTGTTTGCTTGCTTGCTTGCTTGCTTGCTTGTCTGCCTATTTGTTTGTGTCTTTGTCTGCCTTTTGTTTGTTTGTTTGTTTGTTTTATTTGTTTGTTGTGGGGGAGTCCAAGTGAGAATCGTGTTTCTACTCTTTGTCCAGCAGAGGTCACGCTTTCCATTTTTTTCCCCCTGATCAAGCTGATCTAAAACACAAAACATGGAATTCTATTTTCCTGATCCAAACCTTTCTCATTCTATACCTGTACAGTATGAGGAACTACTGATATTATATTTTGTCAGTATAGCTGATGGATAAATGATATAAATTGACACTGAATTGACTCATTTACAGAATGAGGTATCCCAGGGGACAGGTTTCACAAATGCAGTAATTAAATGCATTTTTGAAAGATGAACAGAATGTCGTAATGGATGCTGCACCAGTGAAAAGCACATTTCAGCACAAAACGACAGAAAGACAAAACTAATATTAAATGAGCCGTAGGGTAACAGGGATAAACTGTTGTGCTGTTTGCCAAAAAAAAATTCACATGTTAAATGTTCTCACAGTAAACATTATTCAAAACTACTTTTCAAAGCACATTAACATAAAACACATTAGCTTTAATCACTTTCAGTTAAAACAAATTTTAGAGGTCATTAAACATCCATTGGTAGCATAAGAAAACATTTTGTGAGCTCATCTAAATAAATGGCCTCATAAATGCATTTATTGAATGCTAGCAGAGAGAGAACATGGGTGCTTAATAGTGTTTTTTTTTCTTTTAAAATAAAAGAAACCATCATGTTTCAGTTTGTCTCTTGCATTTAGTCTGTTCTTAAAACCATTTCAAGCAGTTGATGTGATTATTGGTTCTACACAGCCACTCTGTGGTCTTTTATTGCCCCATAACTAATGGGCCATGGTGCTCCTATCAGCCCAGTGCCTACTCAGAGCAGTTATAAAAGCTGACATATGTCCCAAGCTTATGACAGGTCGGAAATCAATAAGGACCACATTGAGAGTGGCGCTTGCTACAAAAACAGGTTGAGGAGAAAAAACACATCTCTAGAGGTTTGTGCTGAACCTGAAATGGCTCTCTTTTAGCTGCTGGCTATGTAAAATGAGCAGTCTTTGTTATCTGTGTTTATTGCTTCAAGCTGATTGCACAGAAAACTCATGTCTTCTTCAATTTGTTTAAAGGAAAAAAGTCAACCCCAGACTACTTGCATATTAATCTTTATAACTGCCATGTGATCTTCAGTGACATTCAAGATTTATTTTGTAATGAAATTCTGATTTATTTGTTTAAACTTCTTTTATCGACATGCTGGTCTATTTTCACTACATTACCCACACTGCAATTTGACTACCTAATGCTAAGTGGGATTTAGCCCTCGAGTCATCACTATTTAAAGACTGATGCAGAAGAGTGATGCAGCAGAACTTTAGAAGCTCTTGCTCTTTTATGTTGTCTTTTATGTTTGAGATCGTTCAAATTTTTTTTCTCCTATTAAACATGATTGTAACTGTGCTAGCAACGTCCTCCCGTGACATCAGCGTGGCACACAAAGGCTAACTTCTCACAGGAGTAACGAAAATACAGCACCAACACAAGAATCACTAAACACATTGCACATATTTCAGGATAAAAATACTTAATATGTTTAAGGATAGACTTTTCCTTTGATGAAGCATCAGAGTTTGAAGTCTGGTATGTTCACAGACCACAGTTTCAGGTCTGTCATAAAAACTTCTCATGAGCGTCTGTACAGCAGAAGAGCAGCTAAATTTGCCTCAAAATGCGACTCAAGAGAAAACAGTCCTGAATGAACTCTATGTGAGATGAAACTTTATGAAGCATTGAAGCATTCTAATCAAATGTATTGAAGTTGTTTTAGATGACGGCACTGTTACAATGCCAAAGTTGATTATTTTCCAGCATGAAGCGTTTATTCCTCTCATACCTCAGCAATTTGACAAGAGTTTTATTTTCTTAATAAATTATTAATGAACATGTCATGTTTTTTGACTGTTTACACTTACATTTAATGTTGTGGAACTTCTGTTAAACAAGTTAGTTCAGTAAAAAGTCATTCCCTCACCACCTTCTCTTTTATCTGTCCTGAGCTTCTCATGTTACTGAGAAATTCTGTCCCATGTCGGAAAACTGACTGTTATGCTGACACTGGAGACTCCTTCCATGTTAAATAAATGTCTTCATACAGAAAATGATTATGTTTTTCTTTGTTAAATAACATGTTTTACTTTTAGCCCTGGGAACAGTGTGTGTCACTTGAACAATGACAGTGTTTCTTTAAAAGGCAGTGAACAGGGCTTTAAGATTGAATTTGCTTGTACATGGTTGGAATACAGACTATTTGAAACAACCTACCAAAACTGGACCCGTTCTGAAAGCCATGCCTAAATGAGGCTTCAAGTCAGGCTTCAAGGCAGGCACCCTACCTCCTCGACACACACTTTAAACCTCCGAGCATAACATTTTGGAGTTTTTAGAAATTTTGTCCATGTTTGTCCTTTTCATTAACAATTGCTTTGGATAAAGATATTCACAATTAGCACAATAGAAAAGCGATTGCTCTATCATCAGGAGATCACAAGTTCGATGATACCACATCCATCCTTGGCCTGGATTCAAGAGAGGAAAACTGGCCATGCTATTGTCTCTCCCCTGTCAATCACAGCGACGCTAGTCAATCGTGGGCATCTGTGAGCTTGTGTATGCAGAAGAGGGTAGATAGTGTGTTCCGCTTTCCTCCAAGTAAGATAGGAAAGTGAACAGGTGAAAGAAATGCAATTGGCCGGCTTCAAATGTCTCGGTGGAAGCATGTGTTAGTTTTCATCCTCTCATGTTGGAAGTTGATGTATGATGGGGGGAGCTGGGGGAAAATATTTTGTGTGTTTATTTAGTAAAATTTGGTTTAAAAAAAGTCACATTTTTAAAATTACAATTTTATTTTCAGTTATTATGGTTTATTGATTTATGAAGATTTTTCACTTGGGTTGTACACATGTTAGGGATGTGAAGCATTTGAACATACTCAAATATATCATCATAGTAAGCAAACATGCCAATATAGGCTCTGGCAGATCATTTCTATGCAGAGTATAAAGGGTTAATTAACACCTAGAGTGCAGATGAAGATAAATGAGAATGGTGCAAGTTCATTCAACAGGTTGCTCTGGCTCAATTTCAGTCAATCATCACCTACTTTATTGGAAACCCATCACATTTTATAGGACCCTGGTCATTTCCTATCCACATAACACTTCCCCATTAAGATGGTCGATGTGCTGTGTGTAATTTGATGTCTGTTATTGGTGTGTTATTGGAACCCATTTGCTCTTAATTACTTCCAAACCATAATTTGTGATAAGCAAAAACCCCTGTTTTTTTAAAACCAGTATGACAATTAGAAGCCTGTGCTGATGTACAGGATTATAGGATCTGATAGCAAATGATTTCAGCCTATCTGTAAATATAGCCTAATCATTTATCTATCCATATTTCCCTCTCCTCTGTATGCTGTCAAATTACCCTTTTTAAAGGAGAGTGATGTCAATAGATTGCACAAAGACTCTGGTACGCTGTGTAATGAGTTTTTACAAAGATAAGCATTGCGCTATTCTGTCCTATGTTAATGACCCAAGAGCTCATTGAATTAGCACCGTCCATGGAGACTGTGCTCATAAAGGCAGAGGATTAAAAAAAACTTCCAAACAGGTTAAGCAGCATCAGGAGACTGTTATGTTTTTGTTCATGTCACCCTCTTGCCATATGCAAAATTACCCTCGAATGAATGCTAGGCTAATTATTCTCATGAAATGACACTAGCTGACTGGCTATTTGAACATGCTGAACTACTTTCCTATTGGTTTTTATTGTCTGACTGTCACTTGAGACAAATCTCTCTTCAATATTAACTTGACCCCAGGCTTAAGAGCACCTTGTGAATCTTAACCTAGATTTATTAGCATGCAGAAGACTTTCCAGACTGATCCTGTCTTCTGTCTTTGTCCTGAAAAAAAGGTAGCTCTTGCCTCTGACTTTTTAGTTGATTCAACAGCTGTGATTAAACACTTGCAACATTACCTCAGACACAAGCTTACTTCAGGCTCTAAATTTATTTGGCGTACACCGGTCCTGTTATGCAGCCAGAAATCTGGTTTATTGCTCCTGAGTGACAGAAACCTTTATAACAGTCTGTTTCTTTCCCTTGTTGGTAGGTACATTCCTGCATATCGACATCAGGGGAAAGTAGCTGATGCATGCTGCAGAACAGTATTTATTGTTTTGCAATGTTTTGGAAGAGAGGGAGAGAGAGAGACAGAGAGAGAGATGGCAGAAATACTGTATATCATGATACTTTAAGACAAGCAAAACAATACTTTAACAGTAATACTTTGTGTGTGTGTGTGTGTGTGTGTGCGTTTCTAACTCAGCATAGTTCAGGCATCGCGATCCAGCTGGTACCTCTCATCTTGCTCCAGCAGGAGGGCTGACATGTCTGTTTTTTATTATGAACTTAGATGAATTTATATGTTTCATGGTCTCATAAAGTGCAGCTTCCTACAATGCCATTGGTACACCCACGTATCAAACATATTTTATGTGCTTCTGAAGGGACTGACAAAAAACACAGGGGACACAATTCCCTTTTCACGCGTGATGGGGTTATAAATTCCTCTTTCACGTTAAACTGCTTTCGATTCACGCGCCCTTGCTCCTCTGAACAGCCTGCACTCCTGTAATACATCACGAACGGGGATGTAATTGGTTTTAGATGGAGCTGGGCGATTACTTGTTCCAGACACTCTGGCAGCTTCTTCAAAAGCTCAGGTTAGATTGAGCAAACACAGAGAACGTTTGGTTTTTTCCCCAGTGATGAAACAACTGGACATTCTCTGCTGTAAGAGGATTTTTTTATTGGAATTATGTTGCTGTTGTTGTTGTTAACAGATAAAATCAATACCCAACACCCAGGTATCTTGAGACACTGTTTGGAGTCATTATGCTGCACAGTTTCTTATATTGTAGAAATTCACGTGTATTAAAATCTTAAAGCAAAATCAGAAGTTAAACTATTCACTGATGCTTAAATTACGAAGTTTATGTTCTGATTTGTATGTCTAAATAAATAGTATGTCTTTACTATTCATATATGTCCCTGGAGGACTAGTGGACCCACCACTGCGGCCCGGGTTCAAGTCCCGGCCAGGGAACCAACCCTAGCCACTGGACATGACACTGCACTCCCAGTGCCAGTCCCAAGCCCAGATACAATTGGGGTTGCGTCAGGAAGAGCATCCGGCATAAAAACTGTGCCAAATTCAATATGAGGACCAATGATCCGCTGTGGCGACCCCTAACAGGAGCAGCCGAAAGAAGAACAACAATATATGTACATAGTTATGAATGTAGAATCAAATTCTAAAGCTGTCTAAATGTGTTGAATGTGCTAATTCTTAGTGGGTCTTGCTAACATCCACCAGACTCAAGGGTTCAAATTCACGATTCCCTGATGATAAAGTGAACTCTTTTTCTGTTTTTCTTTTTTTAATGTTACAATTTGGAAGGATAAACCCTGACACCCCGTTTAGTTGTTAGCACAACCAGTTAGCCCTTCTCCTGTCACACGATAACCAACAATAAGGGAGGATACAAGTTAACCTTATACTATGCTAGCTAACCTGATAGAGATCTAGCAATATTGATTTTTTTTTTATTATTATTGTTAATGCTTAGCCTAATGTTACCTTGGTTTTACTTCTTTATACATTAGTTAGCCCATTAGCAGACTTGGCTACCTACTACCCAATACTGTTGAAAAAGTAACAATAACTACTTAGCTGGCTAACTTTAGCACAGTGATGTGTTTAGGGAGTTTAGCTAAAGCTGCTAAATCTGGAGGAGCCAATTCTTTCCTTTATCTAATTTTCCGTGTTATTTTTATTTAATTTTTTGTTGTTGTTTTTGTTCTTGTTGCTGTAGTATGGTGATACTGTATTGTGTGTCACATCATGGTCCAGAAAGAAACACCATTTTGTTCTAATGTATACAAGATATGGGGGAATCTCAGTAAAACCCTCTTGACTTGCACTTGGATCTTTTCTTGCCCAGTACTCACTCATGCAAGGTGTGCTGCTGTGCCAGGTTAATTATTCTGGTCCCAAATTCCAGATGTTTTGATTTTTGGGTTTTCAGTTGGATGTAGCAACTTATCTATAATGAAATATAGTTATGTAGATAATATAAATGAAGTTTTTACTACTGCCTGCCTCTGGCAATATGGAAATTAGAGCTTTAAAATTCAACGTGAAAGTCAATATTAAAAAATTATACCACAGTGCTGCTAAATACTCGATTCTGATTGGTGTTGATTAATTTTCAATAACAGCAACTCTGACTCTCAAGGTTTATATTAATGCACTTGTTCTAATACATTATCATTTCTATAGTAACAGCTTACAGAGTGACTTGCATGGTGGACACTCCACATAAACAGAACAATAATTAAAAAGTGCAACTGTTGATATGATGATGTTGATGATTCTGTGAGGAGATGTTTACTTAACAGTTATGGAAGGAGTCTCCAGTGTCAGTGCTTTGTAACAGTCAGACGTAAAACTATAACATTAAGTTTCTGACAAAGGCGAGTCTTCAGGATGGAGGGTTTTACGCTTTAAAGAAAAAAAAAATAGAGGCTGGTAAGGGAATGACTATTTATAGCTGCTATAATGCATGTGAGAACTGGAGCTAACTCCAGAACTTGTTTCACAGATGTTCTGCAACACTAAATGTAATTATACACTCACCGTCCACTTTATTAGGAACACCTGTGCACCTGCACATTCATGAAGTTATCTGATCAGTGAGAAACTGCTGATCTCCTGGGATTTTCACACACAACAGTTTCTAGAGTTTACACAGAATGGTGCAAAAAAACAAAAAACATTCAGTGAGTGATAGTTCGGTGCCTTGTTGATAGGAGAGGTCAGAGAAAATGGCCAGATTGGCTCGAGCTGCCAGGAAATCAAGGTTTGATGGTTTGTGCATTCTGAGATGCTTTTCTGCTCACCACAGCAGAGTGCTTATTTGAGTTACTTCCTGTCAGCTCAAATCAGTCTGATTACAGAGCCCTACACAGTCAGAGTTTTTTTTTTTAAAGCTATTTTTAAATATTATATAAATAAAATTATTTTAGCTATTTTTTAGTACCAGGTTTAAGAATAGTTGTCGAAACCCAGTGTAAAGAGATGTTAAGAATTGCGTAAAGTAGTTTTAAGATTAATTATGTACGTGCTCTATTTTTTGTTCAGCAATGCCATGTTACCCAAGTCATGTTAATGTTACAGTGAAAGGGAGAATGATGCAGAAAACTATTTAAATGAATATCTTTCTCCACAGATGTAATTTACACCACCTTGAATGAATGCTGTACAAAAAGCTGGAGAGGAACAGGAACATTAGATAATAGCAGTTCTTTATTGGTATGTGCACATTGTTAATACTGACAAAGGCTTGTGTATCTGTACCTGAAAAAGCAGCAGGTCAACCAGATGTCTCCATTAAGAAAGAATGTACCTAATTAGGGGACAACAGCATTAATTAGTTTATAACCAGCACTGACAGTCATGCTGGTCCAGGAGGTGGACAGTCCCCATGCCAACTGGAGAATCCACACAATGCCACAAGCTGAACCACTGGGTTACCCGAGAAGGGAGTGTGTCGATGGCCTCGGGCCTGAAGACCTCGTCTGTCACTCCACTGATTATTTTGAGTTGGCGAAACAGCGTGCTATAATAAGTGCTATCTTACCCAACACCCACTCCTCGTTTTCATTTTATCTCTCATTCACATTTGAAGAGGCAGGCGCCCTCGAGGGCATCCAGCTAAATCCAGATCTATATTAAAATCCTCAAAAGCGCCTTAATCTGTTCATTTCTATTCATAAAAGTGGTTGAAATTAGGAAAAGGATCTAGAGTTGGACTGGAAGGAATTTGGAGTAGTGGTAAGGAAATAGGAGCAGAATTTCATAGCATTATCTACTCAGAGTTTTAAAATAATAAAATTAATCTTATGATTCTGTCTGGATATTTGAAGTTTGAAGTTTTTGAAGTTTCATTGAAAATAAAATTGATCAACTAACCAGAGCAGGTAAAGTTTTTAATCTTTGAGGTTCTTTCACTCGTGGAAAATAAAATATTCTACACTAATAAAAATGGTTCCTCACGGGTGATGTGGATAGTTAGGGGTTCTTTGCTGCATAAAGGGTTCTTGACCATCACACAAACCATGTAAACCATGTAAACCACACAAACCATGGCCTCTTAGTTCCAGTGAAATGAAATTGTAATGCTACAGCATACAAAAACATTCTAGACAATCATGTGCCTCAAACTTTGTGGCAACAGTCTGGGGATGACCCACACATGGGTGTGATGGTCAGGTGTCCACAAACCTTTGACCATATAGTGTAGATCCCTTGTAGGTTTTTTTTTCACAATTCATTTATTTTCACATAACATATTTAATTCACATGTTGTCATGTGTTTGCTTCCTAATGATCTCTCTAACCAGAAACCCCCAGGGTTCTATTTAATTTAATTTAATCATAACAATTTTAGTCATGTATGAAAAACTAGTAAGTAGAAAGTGATTGCTTGATGTTTCAGTATACACTCATAACACAGTACAAACATAATTCAACTCTCCTTTACATTAGCATTTGCACAGAATGCAATTAATGTCTCACTAATCAGTGCGAGCCGTGTTTCTCTGACCCATCCCAATTTATCTGATAACCGTCACATTATCTCCTATTGATATTTGTGTTTCAAACACATGAAGCATTCGATCGCTTTGCTGAGCCATTCATTGCTGAGAGAAGCTAAATTAATACAAAATAATGTCAAATTACAGAGCCTGGTGCTTTCAAAGACAGACAAATGAAATCTACTTGAAATCTCTTACAGAAAAATCACATACATTTCTGAGGTGATGAAAAGTTTTTCTTATTTGATTATGTGTGTAATATGTGATTACTTGTGAAAGTGTGAACTAATGTACACACTTGTAACATCATGTGGCTAGCATGATAAATAAAACCACATGTCCTAAAAAATTAACATGAAAATAGGTGATTCATGTGGAAAAAAACATATGGGAAGATAAATCAACAGGAGAAGATCAGATTAATCACGTGTAAAAAATTAATCATGTGTTTAAAAAATTGCATGTGAAAATAAATTATGAATAACAATCACGTGTGAAAATAAAGAAATGTTGTGTAAAAAGAACAGATAAAATGAATCGTGAGCAATCACATGAAATTAATGTGAATCATATGTAAAAAAAAAAATCATTTGTAAAAATTCACTTGTGAAGAGAAATGAATTGCAAAAAAATTATGTGAAGAGAAATGAATCATGTGAAAAAATAATCTGAAAGTAAATGAATTGTGTCAAAAATCAAATGTAAAAAAAGAATTGTATAAAAAATGACATGAGAATAAATGAATTGTGTAAAAATGAATCATGTAAAAAATCATATGAAATATGAATCATGTAAAAACAAATGTGTAAAAAAAAAAAAAACATATGCACTGCAAAATGTATGAAACATGTGAAGAGTCTAAAAACCACATGTGTAATGTTTGTGAGACTTTTCTGTCTTGATTGGAGTTTCAAAATATCTTCCTACATGAAATGAAGCACTTGAGTGAGTTCAGAAGAGAACGGAATCATTTTTGTGCCTGATCTTACTGCACTTTATTAATCATATCTGGAGGTGGCCCTGATGGCCGAGTGACCCTGACATGAGTGATTTAGTTTCTGCTTCTCATCCAACGTCGCCATGTGATCGATTTTCAGTTTTTCTGACGGGGAAAAACTAAAAGGTTACAGTTGGGAGAAGCTGACATTTGTCAAGGGTTCAATACTTAGTCTTTTCTGGCACTTCTATACCAACACATAAGCCTTGCTTTCATAATGACTGACCAAAGAGTTTATTTTTGCTCTGTTTTTAAAGCTCTCATCTGCCTTTTGTTAGGCTAGGCATGTTATTATCGAAAGTATTAATCGCAAAATGTGTTTTTCTCAGGCGAATATGAAAATGATGAGCTTCCCAACAAAGGCTCGGGTAACCTTGTGATAAAAGTGCTAGAGGCAGAAATGAAATGATCATCTCCACCCACAGAAAAACTCTGATATTAAGATAATAGGCATGAAGTGGGTTGTTCCACGGTGCACTTAGTTGCTAAAAAAGCTACGCAGAGGTCGAGTAGGTCAGGCGTATGTTCCAGCCTATTTAAAGACAATAGAAGAACAGTACAATGCCAAACACAGATCCTTCTGCATCTCCCAAATGATCATTAGTTGTAGTGGAAAGCTATGATCTTAATCCTGAGATGCACAGATGGGATCTTGGATAAGTATTTACCCACCTTGAACTTTCAAACATTTTGCAGTATTTTGCAGGATTATCTGTCATGAATCACAGAAAAAAACGCCCTCAGAGGTAGAAATAGCAGTACTGTCAGCATAGTGTAGGAATTCTGGCTCTGGGGGGATATATACAGTTTGCGAAATTATTTACAAATAAAAGTGTAAAAGTTGTGATTGCCTTAACTTAGCTTTTAAATTAGTTCCTAAATTATTGTGCAATTGATGCCACATGAACTCAGTGTAAATACACCTGTTCGTCGAAGGCCTTGGAGTTTGTTAGAGAACATTCCAAAACAATCAGCATCATGAAGACCAAGGAGCTATCAAAACAATTCTGGGACAGTGCTGGCAAAGTATCAATCACGGTTTGGTTATAAAAAAAATTCTGAACTTTGAACATCTCAATCCCCACCATTAAATCCATTATTGTAAAATACCAAGAGGCCAAAGGTACCTGTCAACATGATCCTACCACCACCATGCTTCACTGTTCAATGCCAAGCCAATGAAATCCATTTCAGTTCCAGGTTGTAACACTACTAAATATGGAACCATTCAAGGGGGTAGGTACTTATGCAAATCACTGTATTTGTTCAAAATTTCAAAAACCAGCTAAATTTGTTTGAGACAATCGAACATAACTAAATGTCCTGTTCACACACAATTTGATATTTTTAATCGTTGTGATCCTATGTATTTATATATCCTATGCTTAGCTGAACACACTTCCAGGTCTGCTCTCCCCTCTCTGCATGAGATCTACACCCGGCGATGCAGTATAAGAGCTGCTAAAATCTTCAGAGACTCCACCCACCCCGGTAACTGTCTGTTCAGCCTGCTGCAATCAGGCAGGCGCTTGTGTAGTCTAATGGCAAAAACTGAGAGGCTCAGGCAGAGCTTCTTGCCTCAGGCCATCAGACTTCTCAACACGGATATGTCCTCCACTCAGATTCCTTAAGACTCCATAAAGACTCTCCAGTCGTTCTGCACTCCATTGAATCTCTGCACACTGCACTTTGCACTTTGTATTGTTACTACACTTAACATACTCACATATTTTATACACATAATATAAAGCATATTTTGTACATACATTTTTTTGCATATTCCTTGCTTTTTGTCCATCCCTTCTTGCACATGCCTGTACATATATTTCTTAATTCTATTATCTTATTTTTTATTATCTCTTATTTCTTATTCATTTCTGATTATTAATTTAGTATTTAAATGCAGTCTATAGAGGAGTAGGCCAGGCTTTCACTTGACTGCGAGTTATATACTGTATATAACTGTGTATGTGACAAATAAAATCTTGAATCTTGAATGTTGATTCTATTTACTGTATTTGACATGTCAACATATAATTTCTGATTTTTACTGACTAAAGACTAAAGCCTATGTCCCATTAATGTAGCTAGCTAGCTAAAATAGCTGGGCAAATCTGTCTGTTTGTTTGAGATTTAAATGTGTGAATACAGAAACATGAAATTTTAAAGATAAGAATAAATATTGGATGGTTTAGAAACAACATTTTGTTTTGACAGTGTAGCTCCCTATTTATGGTGACAATCCACTTATTGTGATTGTGAATGTTATAAAAACGTTAATCCCTTACTGCTTCTTTTATGGTTATTGCACCCAAATGCAAGTTAAAGGCATCTCTTGGGTGCAGTCGGTCTCCTGTTTAGTCCTCAAAATGGCAGTGATTATACAGTGTGACGTCGCATGGCATGATAGAATATATTATGTAATTAGCATATATATATATATATATATATATATATAGATATAGATATATAGATATATTACGTAATTAAAAATGCAAAACAGCTACTGACAACTTTAATGAAGTGAAATGACAGATGACAAGGGTGAGACTAAGATGAGCAGTGAAATGTATGTCAAAAACATAGCAGATCTATCAGAGCATGTATGAAAAATTATTGGATTATTGATCATAGAGTAAACAGAAGGATCTTTGGTCAATAGAAAGAAACAGCACTGATATCCATAAGCTGGCTGCTCTGTGAATGTGAATAATATTTTATTTGTACTCAATCATTTAACTATATCGGCCTTTTTAGTCCCTTAACTCAAGTACTGTTAAATGTTATAGCCTCTGATTGGTCTGTTTAGGGTATGAGAGAAATAGGTTCTAAGAAATAGGTTTTCTTATTTAATTGCTAATTTGTTTGGTCTGTAGCAATAACAGTGATTAATATAATGAACACATACAGTATATACATGACATATTCTTAATATTCAGTATCCATACAGTATATGGCAATTTTATCGTCTTTATTCCAATCAGTAAGTCACATGATTTTCCTTCCAGAGAAATCATTGTGAGACAGACGACTGAGGTCTGACTGTGAGATCTCTGGCCCTCTCTGTAAAGGCCAGCATAATTAAGTAGGACACAAGAGCAGCAGAGGGGACCATGGTAAATACCAGACTCATTCTTAAGAGGGTCTCCTGACCACAGAAATACCAGCACACAGAGTAGTGTTGTCAGATATGAATAAGAAGTGACTAATATGAAGTGGCTACACAGCCAGTAAGCATAAGACCATTACGTTTAAGAGCGGTGTGTACAGTATACTGACAACCGACATAAACCTCTATATATAGGTGCAATGTAATGACACTACCTGTGTCTGTATCTGTTGCTGGTTAGTGCTGCAAATATCCATAACTGTATTCAGATTTAGACCTTAAGTTTTTTTTTCTTTAAATTAAATTTGAGCCCTGCCACTTTGCCCCGAGAAACACTAGAAAACACTTGGGAAAAAAAAAACACTATCAGAAGTAGAAATGGCAGTAGTGTCAGTATAGTCTATGAATTCTGGCTCTGAAAGTTCCTCAACCTCAGCTACATCACTCTAGTTCATAACTGGTCTCAAATAGAGATGTGCGTAGGATTGTTTTTTAAAATCCTGCACAGTTATTACTTTGTTTGTAACTACCCACGATATTTTGTAACAAATTTAGTTTGTTCTATTTCTCCAAATATAAACAAACTTGTAGCCTAATTTAAACCACCTCCACCCTGACCAGGCAGTTACTAAAGATGAATGAGTGAATGCTTTCAATGCATTGCAGGAAAGTAAAAACCTCCCATTCTTTTTGGTTGCATACCTCTGGATACCAGTATGATGCAAATCTCTAGTCTCAACCAGATTTCTCGCAAGCTTTCTAAAAGAAAACAACAACAACAACAACAACAACAAAAAATCCCAAAAACAAATAGTCCACCTCTTATTCATTTGTGTATTTGTATCTGTTTAGAACCCATTATCTTTTCATTCCAAATAATATATTCATATTCTGTTACATCCCTAGTCAGACCTTATATACCGCTTATATAATCTAGTAACCAGTTATTGTTAGCAATGACTCATAACAAGGGATCGGCAAGAAAAATGCAAAACACCTACTGACAACATTCAAGAAATTAAGCAGTTTACTTTCATTCATTGTAGATGGAGCAGTAATGCTACTCAGAGTGTACTTTGACAAAAGAGAAATAAAACAAAACAGAGTGCACTCCTTTTGCTTCAGTCAGAGGAAATATTTTTGCTGGTGGCAGAAAGTGGCAACTATGAACAAAAAACATGGCAGATCTATCAGGTCTATCGAGAAATTATTGTATTATTGCTCATAGAGAATGAGTTGTTAATAGACAGAAACAGCACCAATATCAATAATTGCCTGCTGGCTGCTCTGCGGTATGTGATGTTTGTTTCATTCGTATTCAATCGTATTCAATCGTATTCTGTTAGAACTGTCCATGTTTCCAAATCGATAGCAGATACAGCAATTTATCCACAGAGCCAGAGAAAATATACACTGTGTCAACCTGACATCAAAACTGACCAAACAGTCAATATGATGACTACTACCTTCTGAATTAATAATCTTTTTATTAATGTAGTATTATAATAAAAAGTTTTATTAATTATGTAGTACATGTGCAACACAAAGACACTATCTGTATCTGTTTTGTTCTCCAAATATCTGTATCCGTATTCGGATTGAAATCTGAAGTGGGTGTGGCCTAAACCAGAACACTACCGTTGTCCCAGCACTCTCTGTATGGTGTGTGAATTCTGCCTCTGTTCCTCAACCCCATCTACATCACTCGAGTTCATAATTGGTCTCAAATAGACACATGCGTGGAGCATGGTTATTTTGTTTGTACCTGGCCACAATATTTTCTAACGAATTTAGTTGGTTCTATTTTCCAAAATACCAGGAAGAAACTAAGGATGAATGAGCATTCATGTTAATGTTCATGGTCTTTGTTTGCTCCATAAGCTTATAACCGCTATCTGAATGCTTGCTCATGCTGGATGAAAGTAAAAATCTCACATTATTTTTGTTGTTTTCTGTGGGATTCCAGTCACAAGGCACACTTCTAGTCTCAATCAGATGCCCTGTGAAATGTTCTGGCCTTCTTGGAAAAAAAAAAGGATACTGCACCTCCTATTGGAATGCATTATCTGTCATCTATCTATTATCTATCATTCCTAAAAATGTATTCATATTCAGTTGTATTCCCAATATGTAGGTGTCATGTAGCCTTATGAACTACCCTTAATTTAGGTGTTACCCAGGTTTATTTCCCAATTCTTGTACATAAGACAATTTGTTAATCTTACTATCTTTGTTTGACTCTTTTAGCCAGCTAAATCTCAAACAGAATCAAACAGAGCTTTATTTGGACGTGTTTAAAATGTGGCATGTAAATTGGATTTCACTATGGGAAAAGATGATGATAATGATGCAGGCTACCTCAAAAGATAATTTGGCATGGGCAGAATTGGGAAGCCAAAGCTCCATTACCTTCTTAATCATGCATATCTCCTTTAATATTCATAGAGCACAGCCTGGCTGGCAGTCAGATCCAGATTCATTTCTTCCTATACTCCCTCATCCCAGTTTTCCAATGCTAGTGTAATTATGAGGAATCTCTGTAATATTCTGAGGTTGTATCTATCTGTGGACGTAAAGTGAGCCAGACATGCGTTAACAGCCTTGTTAGCTGTGTTCCTCTGCATCCGTCATTTGCTGTCTTCTCGCCATTCGTCAGACGGCTGCCTTTTTTTCTGCTCTGGTCTGATTAGCTCAGATTTGAACTGTAGGGTTTAAGATTTGCCAGTGGCCCACTGATCTGAGCGGACATTGTTCTGATTTATGCAGTTGGTGGGAAGGACCCCTTCAAGGCTGGGGGGGTAGCATTTCCCAAGTGAAGGGAGAATGGGAATTAGAGCCAGGCTTATGCTGGGGTTTAACATGCTGTCAGCTGAGGATGGAGCAAGGATCAGGCTTTCATATGGGGGTAGCTTTCTGTTGGGCGAGGAAATATCAGCCGCTGGGAGCTTTATAACTCTGCAGGTGGGATGTGCATGAATGAAAGTGGATGTAAGTGGATGGAGTGAGGGCTCAAATCCACCTTTATACACAGCATTAAAACCACCTTCTCAGTGCACAGAACTAAAATCCTAATGGACAGACCTCTGAAAATAAAAAAGCACAAGTCTCTGGTCCAAAACCCAATAGCCACCTTGATCCAGTGTTATATTCATTTCTGCCGTTTGATCCCAAGCTTATTTGACGTATACCTCAAACCTGCAGATGCATCAATAACTACTTTTCACAACAAATAGTGTGTATGTGTATAACTATGTATAATAGAACAACCTGTACTACACAAACACAGCATGGGGTACAGAGTCTATTATTCAGCTTCAAGCTTTTTAAATTGCATTATATTACCTGTCTTTCTACCCTGCATGGTATTCAGGTTCTATTCAGGTCTCTCTGGCAGCATCTCATGTAGATCCATGAGCTGTTGTGGCAAATCTACTCCACCAAATGAAATCAGCTTTTAATAAGACTGTAGTAATGGCTGAGGCGGGCAGTATCAGCACACCAGAGATTCTATCATGCTGGGATTTGTCCAGACACGTAGGCCTGTTCCTGCAAGGCCACTGAGTTTTACACTTTAATGCTAGAACATATCCTAAGAGGTCTTTCACATGTGTGATCTGTTTATAGACTATGGTTATGGGTTATATCAAATTTTAGCTTATCATATAAGAAAGCCTGTTTTTGTGATGTTGCATGGAAACATATATTAAATTGTTCTAGCATATATTAGATTGTAAATTGTTCCAGTGTTTTATATATAAAGATTAGATGGTACAGTGGGTTTCAGGACATCTAGTGTCAGTGTCATCTCCTGATTTAATTTGAAAATTTAAAAGTGGTTAATGTAACCCAATACGTTTTTTTTTTTTTTTTTTTTTTTTAAATTTAGGGAAACAATTTGATTGTGCAGACTGAATAAAATGTGAAAGTGCACCAGTTGTTTAATTCCAAAGGGAAATTCACAAATTACAGCAGCAAGCAAAAAGTACAGTGTGCAAGCAAGAAGTATTCAAGAAGAAAATTAGATAATTATATAAAGTAGATTAGATACATATATAAATAACTAGGTTAAAATGTTTTGTGTATCACATCTGGACCTTATTTTATCTTTGTTCATCTGTACAAATATCCAGAACACATTTTGTGCAGCGCTTCATCTCTGTCCTTTGTGTATCATGGCTAATTTTAGCAGTTTGCATCTACCAAAAAAATGCAACCCACAACCAAAAATATACAGCATTTTAATTCACTTTTTGCAGTCTGGCTGATTCAGAGTCTAATCGTATTCTTGCTGCAACTGAACCACACCAGAGTTCACTTGGAAGCAGACTGAGACCACCTCGCTCAGATGCTCTCGGGACGTGTTTTTGGTCCACATCTGAGTGTAACTGCTGTTTTCTCACCTACCTAAAGACCCACACTGAGGGGGGAAATGCATCAGGGTTCCACTCAAATGGACTAAACACTGCATATGTGAAAGCAGCCTTAATAAAGTATCTATCTATCTATTATCTAATAATTTATTTACTGCCTGATGCATTTGCTTTTTGTGATTTCTATGATTTCTATGATTTTGTGATTTCTAATTTTTTTTTTTTTTTTTTTTTTTTTTGCATTTTGGCTCCATTAATTATGTGCAGTGTGAAACCCAACCAAACATAGGTGTGAACATACCTAGTGAAACAGGAAGGAGCTGAAAATTAGTTGAGTTAATACTAAACAGATGAATAATGTAACAGGTTTGGGTTATTACATCATATAATATAAGAGCCAATCATGTTCCAGTATGCAAAGACAGGTCAGGCAACGCCAGTTTACCTGGGGATATTTTCTAATTCATCAACAACAATTCAATATTGAACATATAAAAATAGGATCTTAAAAATAATTTAGTTTTAGGCTAGGCTGATGGGTTTAGCAACTAGCTTATTATGAAATTCAACAAATTTGTGTGAGGTAGTAGTGCTGGTTTGGATGCCTGAAAAACAAGCTCTTTAATGACTTTTTTCTTATTAACAACAAAGAATTTTTTTTCACCAATGCAACCAATGCAATTTTGGACCTATCCCTGGCTTTATAAAGTTTTGCTATATTGTATAATATTGGTACAATAGCAGAGCCATCATATCTTATGAAAAAAGACCACCTTGGATTTGCTGAAGACTTTGAGGCCAGCACTTGTTTTTACTTCAACAACCTTTAATCTGCATTACACTTGATGCTCAATTATGCAAATATGTGGCAATGTTCAGTTTTACTCTTCCAGGCGTCTCTTTGCGATTGAAACTCATCACAGCTATTGAAAACAATCAGCACATTCAAATCGCATTTATATCGCATCGTATTTCCTCTCATGATGTTTTCTCTTCTTTGTATGCCATTTGTATTCCATTATGCCATTTGCTTAATCACCTGCAACTATTTATAAAGCAGGTGTTTATCACTTTATGCACAATAAGAATTGCCCGACAGGGGAACAGCAACCTGAGAAGTGTATCCTGCTCCTAAAATGGTAATACACTGTTTATTGATCACACAAACACACACTCTCTTGCTGCTTTTTTCAGCTCAGGTCTGTCTTATTCCTCCTTGTAGGCTTCACTTGTTCTAAAAGGAAAAATGCATCATCTTCTGTTCTATTTTAAATGTCTAAACCAGTGCCGGTACATCTATGAAACATTGCTGTCATAGTCGACTACTTTCAGCTCATTGTCTGTTGTCCAATAATTTGATTTTGCTTCTCCAATAAAATGTCATTTGCTGCATGGTAAAGGATCCTGATTCAATTGCCTCCTTACCTGGTGGTCTCAGGCTCGGAGCAGAGAATGACTACTACTTTCAGGGGAACGAGTGCATCAGGAATGCTTAGCTGTCACAAATGCATTGCAAGTGGCTCTGAGCGAAAGCAGAAAGGATGCAATAAATAAAGACATATGAACAGAGAGAGAGAAAGAGAGAGACAGAGAGTACTTTGTCTTTCATCTTCTTTACGTTGTATCCTTTTAAAGCACCTCTGTATTGTTCTCTAGGGTGTGCTTCGCTTTCCAATGGTTTTGAAACATTTAAAGCATTGTGAGCTGAAAACAATTACTAATCACTACTACTGAAACAACTATTGGATTTATTTCACCCTTCCTAACCACCAGGAGCAGTGAAAATCACATCTATTCTCTTGTACATGTGGGCATGCAGGCCAAGACTTTATAGCAAAGTCACAAAATGACTGTATGATTGTATGTAGTATTTTATATGTTGTCAAACAAATATTTTGGATTTTCTTCTTCTCACCTTGTACAGTTCTGACCTCACGTACACCTTGGAGCTATCTGCTTAACAGCTTGCGACTCAGTCAGAGCTACAGGTACTTTGTCATCCAACATTGGCAGCAGTCTCCTATTAACTCGCATCTTCTCCTCTCTTCTCCTCGGCTGTGGTGAGTGTAATTTTTTCATACTTTCACAGTCCATTCGGAACTCCATGGCTCGTAACTTGAGTTGAGTTCCCTCTATCCTTGTTAGCTATCACTTCTGTACAGTCTGTGAGTAACTACAAACTTTAGCTGTTGCTAATACGAGCATCGCCTGCTTATGGACATTACTTGGAGGCATGCCTTTTCAGGAAGTCTGTGCTACTGCTACCTGGGCACCATTGTGAACCTTCCTGAGATTCTGCAAGGTTAACATGGCTCCTCCCAGTGGTCTATGAAGGTTAGGTTAAAAAAAATAACACTTCTTTTGATGTCTGTAAAAAATTACTGACATAACATAATTGAATGAAACTAAAATCACAGACAATCCATTTCTTTTTTCCCCCATATGTGCTCGCTAATTTAGTCAAGGTCACTTCCCACCCGTCAGGCAGGTCTCCCCTATCACACGACAGCTACCAACCTGGGAGGGTGAAGGCTAACACGTGCTTCCTCCAAGACACTTGAAGCCAGCCAACCACATCTTTTCGAACTGCTGCTCATGCAATGTCAGGGGGCAGCGTAACACAATCAGGGGAAATGTTTCATTATTCCCCTGGTAATAAGTGGTTTAAACTGCAGTAAATAAATAAATAATGATCCTGCAATGTTCTAAAACCGTCTGCTATAGTAATTATTTGCTTCACAATGTTATTTGAACTTTGCCCACACAATGTTTGCAGTAAAACAAAAACAACCATTATTATAAAATCTAAAATGTTACAGCAAAGTTATAGGATCATTATTTAAATATGTTCTTAAATCAAACAGAAAAACCTCTCTCTGTAACATTCAAAACATGTTCTGTACCCTAAAAATGTTAGCTTAGTATATGGAAATGATTTGTACAAGCACAACAAACACAGACTCTCAGCCACAGACTCTCAGCCACAGCAACTCACATTCAATATAAGTTACTTGATAAAAATACCATTAATAATGAAAACATTAAGTGCTATTATGTATCTTTTCTGTCTCACTGTGACATTCTTACCTGAATTTAAATGAGCCTTATGCCGTTAGGAGCTTTCTACCTGCTCAAATGCATCACCAGTCGATTAATTTATTTCTGGGATAGACATTAAAATGTCAATTGTTCCTGTCAAATATGTGTATCAATATAAAGCATTTTTCCCAATAACCTGAGTCTAGAAAACAGAGGGACAGCTATGCATTGCTATATGCTTTACTTTTTATCTTTTTTTTTCCCCCAGAGCCGTCGCTTTCCAGTATTTGAAACGGCTTTGTCCTTTAGGGCTCAGTATGCCATGAGACTATAACTGCTTTTAAACAGCAGTTATTCCTAACACAGTTTTCGCTTCATGAAGCAGACACTGGGAGACAGAGAGAGGAGAATAGTGTGTGTGTGAGAGAGGACGTTTAACAGTCATTTCTAGATGCATGGGTACAGATTTAACATGGCAGATCTGGAGGCCAAGCAGAGCATCCATCACTCCTCAATGTGTCAGGCCTTCACTCACTGTGTTAATTTGCTCTCTAGGGACTGCTGGGAATGTATGGCAGGGACCAAGACATGGCCAAGTCACTTTATGGGTCGTTACAGGTCGTTACAGCGTCTGAAATGAGAAGATGAGAACAGGAAGAAATTTGGCTTGAAATTTATATGTGTGTTTGTATATTTGAAAGTGAAATAAGCCAAAACAAATGGGTGCACATATTTGCCTGTTAAATTAATTCGGATTTGGGATTCGATGTTTTAAAGTTAATCATTTGGGAAGCAGAGGTGTAATAAACCATATGCTAGTGAGTCCCTTCTGTTAAATCCTGTACTGTACTCCACTGAGTAGGTCATATGATTCAGACAAAATGTGCTACTGACACAAAAACCTATAGCTTACATGATACTGCCACCAGAAACAAGGACTGATCACAACGAACATCTGAAACAGTAAATAACTAGCTGTGTTAATTGAATATTGTTGGGATAATATATCCATAAGCGCAGCTAAGAGATGCTAGCTAGCTAGAGACAACAGTGCATCTATGGTAAAGAAACCTACTGTATCATAAACAAACAAGATTGAGTAACTCGATTTTATCTCAGTTTTTTCTTTTCCCTTGCATATAAAACAAAATGAAAAAAATAAGTGTATGGTTAACATTTTTGCAACCTCTTGACTGTAACAAAGCACTGATACTGGAGACTCCTTCCAAAAATGTCCGTAAATGTCTCCTTATAGAAAACTTCACCATACCAACAATTATACAGGTTTGATATGGTTTAATTGTGCTAACAATTTTTTATTTATTAAAGAACGACATCATACGTTTTTTAATCTGTTTATAGTTAGTGTTGTGGAATGTCTACAAAACAAATTTCCTGTTATCACCTACATTACAGCAGCTATAAACAGTCTTTCCCACAGCAGCCTCTTTTTTCCCCTCTCTTAGAGTTAATAAGACAAAAAAACTCACCTAGTCATGTTAACGAGAAACCACAATGCACAAAGGAAAACTTACAGACTGTCACAAAGTGCTGACACCGGAGACTCCTGTTAAGTGTTAAAAAAATAAATGCCTCCTCACAGAAAACTTCACCATCAGTGCTGTGGTATTATGCAAGCTAATGAACTGATGTGTCTGTTGTCAAATTAATTTTGGCAGCTACATAGCCTAGCTAGGGATAACCATTGTTCGGTAACATTTGAAAACTAGCTAACTAGTTAAAAGTTTGGCAGCGTACATAATGGTATTAAAAAATCAAAAAATGAAGCCAAAAATCAATTAGCGCACTAATTACAATTACAAATGACTATTAGAAAATGCAATGTTTTTATGGCTGAAACTTGAATTTCATTTAATGGTCAACCAACTGCCACCAGCATTTTTCGATCCAGATTAATTATGCGGCAAATTATTTTGGGTCTTTCAGCTGATCCCATTAGTAACTCTTCAGAAAGGGAATTCATTTTGTAATAACGTTACATGAGCGTTCTTCCTTCAAAGTCTGTGTAGGCTTTAAGTGCCGAATGTCATTTGGACCACATCGTTCATATCCATAAACATGCTTATAACCCTTTCACCTCAGGCATGATTTGTGATCAGACATAATTGAGTTTGATTCAGTTTGATCCAGGATGATCACTCTGAATATTTTCCCTGAAGGTTACAATCTAAAATTTTACAATCCAAACTTCCCTGACCTGAATTTTCACACCTATGTGAAAATAGCGTGACAAATTTTCTAATGCTGTTTTTCTTAAGCATCAATTTTCAAGAGCTCAATTTTCAAGATGTGAATTCAAACCAAATATTTAATATTCAAATATGTGACCCTAATTTTGTTTTGAACTGTAAGATATAAATTGTAGTTTGTCTTGATTTCATATGATTTTTATGTGGATGGTGTAATTGTTCACATGACCAAAATAATTTACTTCAGGTGAGGCCCTGAGAAAGATGACATTTGCATCAGAGCTCTATAGGTAGGTAGTTAGAACATGTGATAAAACAGATACACCATAATTGATGTATATATATATCCCCATATTTATTTGTACTTAAAATGGCTAAAAGTATCTACAGGTGTATCACATCAGGTGTAACTTATTAGAACATCTTTACAGAGCATTTTGAAGGAGGCTTGCCTTATTTAAACCTCAGACATTTAGTCTGGTTTCTTAATTGTTGAAGTGAGAGGTATCACCATGGTGAGATCCAAAGAGCTCTCTGAGGCCTTCAGAAAGAAGATTGTT
>CM075010.1:23361639-23428460 GCA_037576675.1 Pangasius sanitwongsei
GCAAGCTCTTGCTACAGTTGATGTCAAAGTGCATGAATCTACAATCAGAAAGAGACTGCACAACTTTAATTATCATGTAATCAACTCGTATCGTGACCAGCTGCATCACACCACCCCATCACTGATTATTTGCCATCAGTAAACTGCTTACTTAATACCTTTCTTTTGTCTGAAGCAAGTTCTGCAAATTGTGAACAAGAATACAACTTATAGAAAGTGCATACAGTTTATACCACAGGAAGTACAATTCATTGTAATCACAAATTTGGGATTAAATGGGTTAAACATAATATGTATTTTAGTAAACATAACGCAAAAGCAATCTGTATAAAATGACTTTGACTGTTGTGTCATGGAAGGGGCATTTTAAGCAGCACATTGCACAACTCAGACACACAAATCATAAGAAGGCTTCAAATCCATTACTAAAAACCCTGAAAGACAGATAAGAGGAGAAACAGAGAAGAAAGAGCCAGATGAGATAGAGAGAGAGACACACACACAGAGAGAGAGAGAGAGTGTGTGTGAGAGAGAGAGAAACAGTAAAGAGAGCAAGACAGAAATGTAAGACAGACAGAGAGGGGAGAGAGACAGATACATGAGAGAAACAATAAAGAGAGGAAGAGAGAGAAGGAAGACAGAGACAGGAGAGCTATCCAGGTGTTAAGGGCTGATGGGAAAATTAACACAGATGGCACACATTATAGAAAAGGGTTCATTTCTCCATCTTCTTCTGAAAAAAAAAACTGGAAGGAGTTTGGCTTTCAGCCAGTCAGTGATCTGGAGTACACTGACAGAGCAATGGTGAAGTGGGCAGGAAAGAAGGAACTAGATGTCCAGAAGTGGCCCCAAGTCCTGTGATTAAAAAATCTGCTTAACTCCGGTGGCAAAAGCTGGTGATTTCTGTCCGTCACTGTTGCCCAAATAACTCGGCACAGCTTGTGCAATTGTGTAAGTACCAGATGGGCAGATGTCGTCCTATCTTGAGTAAATGGAGATTTAGCCAGAAAGACTACTGGCAGAATAAGCTTCCAGATGGGTTTCATCAAAGGAATGTGCTCGAAATGAAAGTTTTAGTGTTGTTATTATATTGTTTGTAATTGTTTCATTTTTTTAAAAAAATCTCTTAAGATGAATGTACCAGCTGTGGTTTGTTAAAAGGAGACATAATTTTTTAAATACATTTTTTGTTTTCTGTTTTATTTGGATTATTTTACATTTTAATGGTATTGGTTGCTGTCCCATACAGAAAACTCATATGAGCTTCAAATGATTCACATGTGAAATTTAGTTATGTGCTGTTTAGACACTTCACACATTATGTTTCACACGTTTTACATGCTGTGCATGCGTTTTTATTTTTCCATATGATTTTTTATTATACATGTTTCATTTTCATTTCATTTTTACATGTGATCGCTTTTTTTTTACAGGACTTTATTGTTTCAAATTGACAGGTAATCAAAGGCAAAGTGCAACAGACTGTGTGTGTGTGTGTGTGTAGTTGAAATGCTCTATAAATTTTATATAGAGAACAGCATGAATGTTAACACTGTTTCTTCTGTTCAGTGTTCAAAGTTAAATGTTTAAGCTTCAGTCTGCTGTAAGGGGACACTGGTGTGTCTGTCCTACACCACAATAAAGAAACATGGTTCTCCTGACCTTCATTATTTTCTGTTTTATAAATCTTCTATAAGCTAAAAATACTGATATAGTTTAGATTGTATTGTGCCTCCTTGGATAAAAGTATCTGAAAAATGGATGGATGGATGGATAGATGGATGGATTGATATGTGATAGATGGCTGGATGGATAAATTAATGGATGGATAGATGGACAGATTAATGAATGGATGAATGAGTGAATGAATTAATTAATGGATGATGATGATGATGATGATAGTGGTGGTAGATGGATGAATTAATGAATGGATGGATGGTGGATGGAAAGAAAGACGATAGATAGTTGGATGCATGGATGGATAGATAAATTAATTAATGAATGATGGGTGGATGGATGATGGATGCATGGATATGTGATGGCTGGGTGGCTGGATGAATTAATGAATGGATGGATGGTGGATGGATGCATGTAAGTATTGATAGATAGAGAGATGGTGGTTAGATAGATAGATGCATGGGCAGATGCAGATTCTTTTTTGTTTTTTGACCCACAAGGGTTTGGCAAGCAAAATACTGTAGTTTCACTGACCTGTCCAAAACCATGATGAAATTATTTGGAAATGCTAAAATCCTATAGCCGTAAAGATCTACATTGTCCTGTGGTTTGACTATTTAAATATGTGGCATATTACTGAGATTTTACAGGGCCAAGCATCCCACTGGGTACTCAGATGGCACCTGCTGCTTCAGGCTGAAGCACCAATCAGTAGGAAGACTCGCTCTGTCACCTCCATCCCTGTGCCTACTCATGTGAGGACTGCAGCAGGCAGTTGGAAAAAGAGCTGCAAATATGTGACAAAGGGAAAAAACATAAAGTTCATGAAATGCAATGAATTCTGAACAAGCAGAAAGGATGGATGGTATATGGATGCATGGATATGTGTGAGTTAACTGGATGTGTGGTTTAATTTATTAATGTATGGATGGGTGGATAAGAGAATGGCATAATGGCTGATAGATGGATAGATGATGGCTAGATAGCTGGATGCATGAAAGGATTGATGGATGATGGACTAATTTATAAGTGGGTGGTAAGCTGGCTGGCTGGATGGATGGGTGAATGGATGAATGGATGTATGGATGTATAGACAAAATGAAAAATTAGCATTTACTAGTACGTTTTGTCAGCATAGCTTGCCCAGTACACTATGTTTAACTTTTTGACTAAAAAGTGTTTGACCTACAGAATACATTGTGGCCCAATTATAATTAATCTGCATGCCTCATGGGAGAAATGAAAAATCTACATGAACAAATGACTCACTGAAAATAGGTGTAGAACATTTTTCACAGTCGTTATTGTCATTATTGCATTTAGTGGAGCGTAACTGAAGAGATGCAAATGTGTTACTTCGTTTGAGAGCCAGTGCACAGCTGTTCACTAAAAGAAAACAGTGCAGAAAATTATGTGAGCTGACTGCTACAAATCTGAACTGGTCATCAAAAAAAAAAAAAAAAAGGATTTTAGATAATTCGTTTTACATGCTATGCAATTATAACGTTCTTAAGAGCAGCATTTATTTTGCTTGAGTACATCACCTTTATCTGACCTGATAATTTTGACCCCGTGCACAACCCAAATTTGGTGTGACAACCAAGTAATCTTGTGTCAGTGCAGTTCCCCTGATTTTGCTAGCAGATTACAGGGCTTCAGTCAAACTGAAGTTTTCAAGTTGGATTTACACAACCCCTGCCATCTCACACAGTAATGTATGCATTATTTTTTATTTAATTTACATAATATGAAACACAGAAAGAAATACGTTAGACAAACAACCAGAATCATGATTAATGTCCCAGTACAAGGAGAGAACTCCATTTCACGGTCCTCAAAAGCTCATTCCAGGAATACGGAACAGGGTTTCTGAAAATCCTCAGATATCACAGTGTGTCAGACAGAGTTCAAGTGTTGCGTTTGGATGTGTCCCAATCTAAATGTCCTCCTTCACCAAAACCGACCTCACATCAGCAGCTGAACAGGACCTCTAACATGAATAACATAAAATCATCCACATAGTCTCCAAATAACTGTAATGGAGCTAAAGGTGTAATGCATGTGCTTTTAAAACATTTGAGCACCTTAAAAGATTAAGTTTTTAAATCATCCAATCTGGTATCTCTGCTGTTTACACAACCTGTCCTTGCACTCTGAGAGCAGTCATAACATCAGTATCTCAGTTATTCTTTAGCGTCTCATTTCCAGTGATTACTGGGACTTCCAAGTATAGAATAGGACAGTCATTTATGCTTTTGGGTTGCATCCAGTATAAAGATGCCTAACAGTTATATCCTCTTCTGCTGCTTTCGTGCAAGTAAGCATTGCAAGAACTATAACTATATCACTATAACTGTCAGACTACATGTCAGTTAGCTATACAGCTATACAAAGGCTACTAATTACATTTTCAGCTTTTTATGTTACACTTTTATGTTAACCTTTGTTCAGAGGGCAAAATAGGGTCATTTCCTGTTTTTTTTTTTTTTTTTTTTTACTAATTACATTTTTACTGTCCCAAAATTTACGAACTGCACACCAATGACTACTCACTTAATAGCTCATGGTTTAAAAATGTTTCATTCTGCTAAATAAACTAAACAAACTATGATATAGCTATTATTTCCATATTGTTTCTATTTTTGGTTGCCTTGTTGGAACACAATCTTTTTTTTTATGGTGAAAGTATTTTGTTTGTCTTTGTGTCCCAGATACTTTAGACTGGGGGTTACGTTAGGCTGTAAACAAGTCCCAAGGCGACACGTCTGTTCAGTTATTGAGTTCTCCCCAACAAGAGACAGAGAAAGCTCAAATTTCATAAGTGGGTAGAGAATTTATTACTTTGAAAGATGACATGCAGCTTTTCTTGATATTGTTGCTATTTTATTTACACGAAAGGTATATTATACGAAAGCCGGCGTCTACACCACGAGGGGCACTGAACAAACAAGCTACTGGCAAAAATAAACGAACCAGCGCAATAAATCTGAAAATGAATAATCTGTACCTTATTTAATATTATATAAGGTTGTACCCATTCTTAACATGCACTTCCATGTTCGTTCATGCTCTTAGCTCAGCTCAAATTATTGATTCTGGAACTGCAGCATGGAAGCTCATATCCATCAACAGAGCCTTCTTTGGTTGGAGGATGCTGTGTCTGCCGCAGCATCTGGAAGGCTTATAATGACTCAGGAGTTGAATTGCATCAGTAGCAAATAAAAACTAGTCTAGAAAGGCACTGAATGCACTCTTTCACACAGTGCTGAATTCACAATGGAATTTACGATGCTACAGTGCAAAGATTTTATTTAAATTTTATTTAGTTTTAAAGGACTACAACAATAACAATCTACACCTCTACCGTTAACCATAAGAGCATAGTGTTCTACAATGTGCAAGTGACTGTAGAATTGGTTTCATCTAGTCTTACATGTTGCCAGACTAACCGAGTACATTTATCCCCTCCTGAGTGGTGCAACAGAAAAGCATTCGCACCAGAAGATTATCAGGAGATGACAAGTTCAAATGCCAAAGTCTTTTGTGGTCGGGAGTCCAAAAGAGCAAAACTGGTCTGTGGGTTGGAGGGACGACATTAGTCCAGGGATGTCCAATCTTATCCACAAAGGGCCAGTGTGGGTGCAGGTTTTCATTCCAATCAAGAAGGAGCCACAACTGACTCCACCTGTTTAATCAGTTGACCTTGGCTTTCAGTAGACTCATGTGTGGCTTTTTCTTGGTTGGAATGAAAACCTGGACCCACACTGGCCCTTTCTGGATAAGATTGGACACCCCTGGATTAGTCTGTCCCCTGCCAATCAGAATGACACTATCCAATTGTGGGTATCTGTGAACTCATGTATGTGTAAGAGGGTAGATAGAGCTTTCCTCTGAGTGTGATTAGCTGCCCTGTGACATGCCCTGTGCATGTGCAGGAGTTTGAAAAGATGCAGTGGCTGGCTTCACATATCTCAGAGGAAGCATGTTTTACCCTCCCTTCACCCTTCCAGGTTGTTAGCAGTCAAGTGATAGAGAGATATAGCAAGTGAATGGGAAGATAATGACCAATTTTGAAAAAAAAATGGGGTAAAAATAACTTTGCCTTCTTTATTTACCATTTATCTGCATTAACTTACTGTCTGCCTCGCTTATTTTGTATAACTTTATTAGTCAAGTAGTCTATGCAACCCCTATTCTCACGCAAGTGGATTTTATATTAAGGCGTTCCAAAAACCATCATCCGAATCAGTAGCAGAGGTCAGAACACAGGTAGGTAACCCTATACAAGGGAGATCCTTAATCCAAAATGAAAGGCAGGCACAACTCAAAAAAGTGGCAGATGAAAAATAAGGTTCATTAATACACATAGACCAGAGTAAGTCTTCACAAATAGACAACGGTACAGAAGGGCATAAAAGACAAACTAATCAAGGACTGTACTGAGAACAGGTGCACAAACTAGGAAACAGACCAATGACAGGACAGTCATTCCTGTACAGGACAGAAACCAAAACAAAACACTTCAAAATTAAGGCACCTGCATCGCTTGCCATGCTGAAAAATGCACCGTACACTGAGGGGATTCATGATACTTCATGACACTATATAACCCTTAAGTAAGCTTATGTGAAAATGGACAGATGTGTATCGTATTAAAAGACATAAATGATACTTTCTGACCTGCACCAACGTGTATAATCTATTCATTCTAAAGCCCCTCCAGGCTAGTCTAACTCATAGTTCATAATTTTACTGACATAATACTATTTGAGCAGTGCAAATAATCATAGTGAGACAGCAAAAACCATTTCCAATTCCATCATGTGTGACGTCTCCAATGTTATGACCGGAGGGCTTTGAGGGCAGCCAACTTGCTCTTGTCAAGACATGTTTATTACTAGCAAGTGGGTTGGTGACCTGAATGCTGAGATCTGCAAGGTCCCTGTGCTAACATTAGAATGGCGCACCAGACACAAATGGCAGGTTGATGCTTTTATGAGCTGTAACTCCTCCCTGAGTACTAAAATGACCTTCAGTTGGAAAATTATTGTTTTGTTCCCTTCTGATTTAACTGAAATGATGCACTTTCAGTGGGCTTCCTTCCTTCTGTGTTATAAATAGTGCATTGATGCCTGCTGCTTTGTGCTTGTGCATGTGTGTGTGTGTGTGTGTGTGTGCGCTGTGTGGGAAGAAGGTGCCACAGTGCCAACTGTCAGCTCAAACTCTTCATTAGTGTTGTATTGATTTCTACTGGTGAATAACAGTTGAGAGTTGGACCCAGACCCGTTCCCTTCCAAAAGATTACTCTGTCAAATACTTCCTTCTTTCTTTGGTTCCTGGTCCAATGTGACATTTTCATTCTCCAGGCAACATGTCATGTTCGCCATTACTAGACTCATTGAACTGAAGTGAGATCAGCACAAGAGTGAGTCACAGAGAGAATGAACTCTATAATTTCCTGTGATTCAGTAATATCTTTTAAGCACTAGCCAAAACTCCTGAAAAATACAGGAGTCCTGATTGGTCTGTATGCAGGAAGATAAAACTGATTTGGTGTGATTAAGTTGCAATTAGTTAAAGGTGTAATTATTTTTACCCAATTTTCTCCCCTAACGTGCCTCGTTACCCAACAGCCACTAATTCACAGTAGGCGAGGGCCTATGTGTGGTTCATGAACATGAAGAGATGGCTTTGGATTGGCTATGAAACGGAAGTAGGTTATCAGTCCCACACATAAAGCATAAAAGTCTTAACATGGTGAAATTTTGACATTTTCTGTTATATACAGTTTTGAAAACTACTGTATGCGTTCTTGAACTGTCTAGGCTTGCTGCTTTGCTTAATAAGCATGGAATTTGAAAATGTAATATTTAACCAAAACTGATAAACGTCCCATATTTTAAGAGTTAAATGCACATTAAAAATACAGGTTCTTGTCACTTCAACCTCAGTCTGTAAAAACAAACTCCTTTTCCCAGAAATCTATTTAAACAAATGCTTGTTTAACATTTTTGGAAGGAGCCTCCCGTGTCAGTGCTTTGTAACAGTCAGAGGTAAAGCAGTTCCTTTAAACTTTTCTGCTACAGGAAAGTAATGAGAAAAGAGAACTTTGCCCTTTGCATTTTCTCAAAGACAGAACTGCAACATGAGCTGCTTTTTTTTTTTTTTTTTGATATTATTAACTTAAGAGAAGGAAAAGAGAGGGAAAAGGGCAAGGCTGGTGAGGGAACAACTGTTTATACATGCTATAACAAAAGTGATAACAGGACATAACTTCTCTCTACAACATTACACTATAGTACAGAGTGTCATTCTTTGATAAATTAAAACTTGCAATAGTTGCCAAATAGC
The DNA here is from genome assembly GCA_037576675.1 of Pangasius sanitwongsei. NCBI lineage: Eukaryota > Metazoa > Chordata > Actinopteri > Siluriformes > Pangasiidae > Pangasius > Pangasius sanitwongsei. The sequence continues at coordinate 23,369,668 of CM075010.1, forward strand.
TGTGGAGTAAGAGGAAGGACATGCCCTTATAGGAGGATAATCAACTTCAGGTTGGTTATGATAACTCCGCTCTACATCGGGCCATATCACACCACCTTGTCATTGATTATTTTCCTATAACAGCACACCCCCAAGTGTTTTATTTCTTACATATAAAAGATGTTCATTAAAACCTAGAAGCAGAATTTGTAGAAAACAAATGGCTGAAGAAACAAGAAATGAGACGCCCTGGGACATTCTGAGTCAGTGAAATTAGAATATACAGAGGGTGAGTCGTGCCACTCAGGTCATAATCTCTTGTTTGGCTGAGAATTGTCAGAAGCAATTTTAGATGAAGCCTTTTATGGATGTATGCTACCACATTTATAGAACAGATATCCTGTTGTGTAGTCTGAGGTCAATATTATGTGTTTCACCCTGACCCATCTTCATACTGAAATCTATTTTAGCTCAAATCTATTCTAACTGAAGCTTTTTCCCCATTTATTTTCATCTCGTACCTAGCTGTGCGACAATCTTTGCCACAGCTGAAACCAAATAGAGCTAAGTTTGAGCTGTAGCAAATGCAATTATAATGAATTATGAAAGAATGATTATGAAAGAATTCGCTTTTTCTTACAGAATAAAAGATTATGTTCTTATAGCAAGGTGTAAAAGAAGGGGTGGTACGTGGTGAAAACAATATAGAAGACTAAGAGTAAACAGTTTTATAAGCAAGACAGACAGTTAATAAATAATAAAATGTGAATGATGATGATTTACTTATTTAAAAACCCCAGAACCTAAAATTACACATTAATATGAGAACTCATGCAAAAAAATCTATCAAGCTAACATTCAAAGCAATGCAAACTTATCTAATCTTCTCCCATGATGTTTCCTACATTTATTTGCAAGGTGAACAAGGGTCATATTGAGAATCAGTGTCATTTCATGCTTCTCTCTTAAGTTTAAATCCAAGATTAAGGTTAGAAGGACAGCTAGATATTTGTCTTGTGCTACAATATAAGCTGTGAATAATGGGATTTCTGGTAAAGCCAGTGTACAAAATTAACAATTTTTATACTTTCTCATAAAATCTTATATAATTTCACTATTTAACAGAGATCATCAAGGTGATCTTGCTTTCAAAGCTTCTAATAGAAAGTAGAGATTAATCTGTCTTGACAGCACAACCATTCTGAATATTGAATCACTGACCTAAGGTGACACTTCATTGACCTTCAATGTCTTTGTCTTTCTGTAGAAACAAAAAAACGTTCCAGATAGCATGACAGCTGTTGATCTGAGGATGATAGTGATTCCCAAGGGACGCGTTTTCCCAAGTTTCCATCATCTGGAAGGAAGCCATTTCTCAGCAGTGGGAACTGAGCAGTTAGTCACAAGGTCAAATTCAAATAAACCACAATAAAATACAATTATAGCCAGCTTGAAGCAACTATTTAAAGCCTTTAATAAGAAGCTGCTGAAAAAGTGTGACAGCTAACGGTGGCATATTTCACAGCCATCTAACAGAGGTAAACACATTTTTCTATGTTTAGTGAATTTGGTATATAGTGAGTGCCATTTCGAAGAGCAAAGCAGTGTCTCTGCCTGCCTGTCAGTCATGCTATTTATTAGTTGAGAAAGCTCCTTCACTTCCAATAGCATTCAGATGATCGTGTGCTTTGGAGGAATGGATTTTGAGGGAGTCTGAGTTTCAAAACCGCTAGTTATTAGGGGCATCATTGCTACTGGGCTGAAAGGGTTGTTCTTGAAAGGGTTAGAATAGAAGCTCAATAAATGAGAAAATAGTGTTCTTCATTTCATTGAGCCAAGTTTTAAAACTAGCAATGGCTGGTCATAATATTGACTGGGAGGACTAAAAAAAATTCTACAACCTTTCTGTACTTCGGCAATACTGTTATGATACCATTAGAGTTGAACGGAACGATAGATAGACAACACTACTCATCAAGTGTTTCAAGTTCAATAAATCAGGTAATCATGCCGTGTCGCTTCTGAAAAGCAAGCGTAGTAAACAGAAAACTGCCCTTTCATTCAAACATAAAATTTACAGTACTGTTATTTGGCCCTTTATGCAATTTGTACATAGTTTGGACAATATTTGCTTAAATGATTTACTCCTAGTTTCTCCAAAGGCATTTTGAAAAATCACGTTCGTGTTTATTAAATGCTACTGTATTTCACATGCACCTTCTCAGCCATTGCTGATGATGTGTTATGGATATGCCTACTGTATAAAGCAAACTTAAATAAATCAGAGAAATCAGCCCCCATCTCTACTTCATAACATTCTGTGTTGTTTTTGGCTCCACAAAGATAAAATATAATCAGCTTTAAGCCATTTGTTAACAGCAAATAAGACGATTAATCAAATTAGGCTTTATTTTCATGTACTTTAAACTTAAAACCCATTCCCGGCTGAATTATTTCTCATCCACTCAGCTGGAGTCTCAGTATTTTGAAAGCTGTGCAGTTTTTATGTTGAATACTCTAGGCCTTAGACTAACAGTCCCTAAGCCACTAAAGCACCAGCTCCTGGATCACCAAATCTGTCTTTAACCCTGTTATGTCAGATCTCTGTGACCTCCTCATCTGTTATGTAAATTGAGAAAGGATGTAACAATTACATGTCCTAATGGAGAGAAGGAACAGTCCAGCGGCAGTAGCCAATTTTGCTCAAACAAGTGAATCAATAGGACAAAGCACATGGACAGGAAATGTCAATTATAGGGGCACTTGTTTCACTTGAAGAATAGACTTTTCACTTAAATACACAGGTCAGCTCAATAAGGTAATTCTTCTGAAAAACACAGCAGGGCATTATTTAGTAATACTTGGTCACCAAATATTTTATGCTACAAAGGTTCTTCACGGGTTCTTTTGATAAATAAGGGCTCTTTGCATTGTAAAGGGATTGTTGTAGGGTTCTACGTAGGGTTTCCCCAGAGGAACAAACCAAAGAACCTTTAAGAGTTCTAGATTTAACATAAGTCAGTAATGTGGCAGGAGGATTATAATTTTTTTGCCAGCTCTGCACTTAGAAATGTACAAAAGGTTTTGTGAGAATTAATCTATTTAAACATAATGTCAGATTTCATGACACCTCCAGTGATAAACGTTATACAAAGTTACACAAACCATTAAACAGATTAGTCTCTTTTGTCTCAGAAAATCATGTTTCATTCCACCTGTAACTAAAGTAGAAAAGCTGGAAATTAACATGAAAATTAACTGCCAGAAATCTTTAAGTGGAAAAATCAGATGACACTATGGGTGAATTACATTAAAAAGAAATTCCATGAATCACTTCCATGAATCTTAAAGCCCCTGGCAAAGCGATTGTGTTAAATGAAAATGACCAGGTGATGTCTTTCCAATCTTTTAATTTCAGAGAGCCTGTAGCCTCAGATTCATGTTCTTAACAGGAGTGGAACCTGATCTGTTCTTCTGCTGTTGTTGCCCATCTGCCTCAAGGTTTGATATGTTGTGCATTGTGAGATGTTTTTCTGCTCACCATGGTTTTAAAGAGTAGATATTTGAGTTATCATAGCCTTTCTGATCCCCATTCTGAGGTTTGATGTGAACATTAACTAAAGCTTTTGACTTGTATATGCATGATTTTACGAATTTTTGCTGCTTCAACATGATTGGCTGAATGGATAATCTCATGAACAAGCAGGTGTACAGGTGTTCCTATTAACATGGCTGTTGACTATATCCTAATTAAAATTTAATTATAACTAAAAGTTGCTAAAATGACTGGAGCTTCCACGAAGCTTTTGTTTTTACACGAGCCATGAATGTTGTGTGTTGTGTTGATGCATTTTGATGCATTTCTAATGACAGAGTGTTCTCTGAACGCAGTAGAATCAGGTAACATTTAGGTTTGTGTGCACTCTGCTTTGACTTCTCCCTTCTAGCTAGTTTAAAAAGCTCCACTGATCAGCAGAGCATGGCAAAGCAACACCTATTGCCTCTGGTTTAATAAAATACAGGTGTCCCAAAAGTCTCCATACATCCTCTACATGATTGCCATTTCTTTGTAAACACAAATGGAGTCATCTCTCGCACTCACGATGAACTCGTGTTAACACATCTGATGTTATGCATGTAACTGCATGTCCATCGCAACCTTGCGACAGCTTCCCGAACCAGCCACGAGAGTGATTTCAATACATTCTTCTTTTGTCAAAGGCATTCTTAAAGGCTGTCTGAAAAAAAATATATAATATAAACTAAGCATGAAAAATTCTTTGCTAAAAAGTGTTCATTTCCCCTATTTATGTAGACTTTTTGGACATCCTGTAGATTAAAATGAGTTTTATTGTATTCTTGTCGTATTTTTCTAAATGTGACTTTTTTTTTTTTTTTTTACTTTTGTTTTATTATACATAATGTATATCTGGTAGTGTGTTAATTTGATAAATACAGCTTGCCTATCTTTTTACAGTACTAGGTGTAGTTCATGATTATCTCAATTGTAGTTAATTCTCTTTTTTACCACTTTACCAACAAAACAAACAAAAAATGTATGGTGAAACAATAAAATAGCATGTATGAGATCATAACACTTTTAATTAGATGCAGTTTTTCTCACACTTAGCCACATAGAGGCAGCGTGAGCAGGAATGAAGTCACTTTTTTGTCAAGTTTTTGAGGTTAAAAGGGTAAGCTGATTGCTAATTCTGATTGGTCCTTTAGTAGCCTTGATGTCACTTTTGCAGTTGATGGTAAACTCAGCACAGAAGCGATAAATAACAGTAAGAAGCTAATTATGAAAATGTGTTGACGGGGCATTTAAATGAGTATTAATATGAATATAATATATCTGATTTGTTGAATTGTTCAACTGGTGTTAATTCGACTCTTTGTAGACAGCCAGTAGCTGTTTGTTACTTCCTTTTTCAAAAAAACCAACGATTTTTAAAAAAAATATAATTACATTTGAGATTATGTGAAATTCTATTTGTTTACTATGTGTTCACATTTAAATTAGTTGTTTTATACACTAAGGCAGTGTAGCAATATTTATTTTGTAGACAGTTAGACAAAAGACTTACAACCTATTTGAAGAGGTTAGCATATTGCCATTACACAGTCTTCACACTTCAGTTATATTTGCTGTAAATCACAACTTATGTGACATTATTTAATACAGTGGTTTGGAAATATGTTGGGTTCTTGGAGAATGCTTCCTTCACTGTGACAGAAACCAGGATTTCCACTGGATTTCAGATATCTGTGGAATGACTAAATATTATACTTACAAGTGCTGTCGAAGATTAAAACCTCAAATCAGCATGGCTTCAATTTGTAAAAGTATATAGGGACATCTGGTTTAAAGGTGATTTCTAACAGCTGCTATGTGAACCTAAAGGAGTCTAAATGGACCAAATCAAAGTTGATTTGTTCTTAGGTGAAGTTTTTATAATGTTTAATAAAAAGGTGACACTTTTATTACATTTACCATAAATAGACTCTTATAATGGATTTATTGGATAATTCAGTACTATGTTTGTCAGTTACACCTTGTTAGAGACAATTCTACTTCTAAAACTTTTTTAGGGCTGCATGATGTTACAGATATTCGGCAATCGCAAAACATTAAGGAAACTAAGTGCTCAAAGTAACAGCTAAACCCTGCTCCTGGTCTTTTTTAATCCCAATGGACAGGAGTTTGACCTTGAGCAAGTAGATAATAATTTCCTGTCTTATGATTATCCATGCATGATTTCTATAGTTGTGAATGGTTTAGCATTTATTTAGCAAAGTTACATGGAAAATTGGGTCCAATTTAAACCATGATTGGTTTTGAGACAGACATTGATGGAAGAAGGGCTCATGTATTCAAAACCATGTGCACTTTGCTCTGAATGATGACTATACAGTATGTCCATAAAATGAATTTCTCAAGTTGATTTATGCCTGATTTACCTTCCTCACAGTGACTGGGATGAAAATTGCTCCTCCGGAGGCCCAATTGTAGACTGAAACCTTTCACAAGTCAATCTTAAGCCTTTGATTTTGATTTTGTGACCTGCAGACTGATCTGAATGAGGGTTTTTAAAGGCAGTATATTAGCTCTGGGGTGTGTAATGTGGCTACCTCCAAAATGGCATGAATGTGATGGGAACAATAGAGCTGACTTCCCAGGGTCCCTCGGTGAAAGGAGCGCTTTTGCATTTTCAGGAAGCGGGAAGGAGGCCCATAGAGACAAGCATCACCGTGTTTCTTTTATGCACCCTCCATACTTTACTTATTTTTTCTTATTCACATTTTATACCACAGAGCTGTTGAATTCTCAATTCTGTCAGAAGTCAGAAGGTGCTGATTAATTTTTTTTATAACAGCAGCGCTGATAGTAGTGCCAGCTATAATTCTAATTACAGGTTTCTATTAATGTGTTGGTTATTATAGTTAGAAATTCTCAGCTCATTCACAGGGGCTTGTATGGCAGATCCACTACATAATCTAATAAATGGTTGTTATTTAACAAAGAAACACATATAATCGATATGGTGAAGTTGACCTTTATTTAACATCTACAAAAGGAGTCTCCAGTAAGGGAGGGTGAGTTTTCTGCCACTGAAGAGTCTTCATTCTTTGTGCTTTCCACTTTCCTGGTAACATGACAAACTGTGGGTGTTTTTTTTTATGTCTTTTTTTATGATCAAATGAGAAAAAAGTGAGGCTAAAACAGCTGAAACATAAGAAAAGTTAAAACATAAGTGACAGCAGGAAGTAAAGTGTTGTGGACATTTCATAACATTAAATGTAGCTATAAATAGATTTTTAAAAACTGTAATCATTGGCAAATTGCTCTGATATAAGAGGCATAAAACGCTTCTGGACATGCTGTTATTGGTAAATAATCAACTTCATGGTGGTAATGCATGACATCACCAAATATTTATAATTATTTTCCAAAACAGCACACACCCAAGTGTTTCATTCAATACTCATGAGGCTTATTACATAATACAGGGTGTCCCCAAAGTCTTCATACAGGGGAAATTAACACTTTTTAACAAAATGTCTTCCAAAATTTGTCATATTTAGTTTATTTATTTAACTATTTATTTATTTATTTTCAGATAACCTGGATCAGGAAACTGTTGCAAGGTTGTGATGGACTTTAACAGGAAACATGAGAAGCACATCACACACAACACTGTTGCCAAACTTATTAACAAATTCATAAAGACTGGAAGTGTTGTGGACCAACCGAGAAGTGGACGTCCACTCATGAAGACACAAACAACATGGTCCTGCAAACATAGTCCCCTGTGTATGGAGACTTTTGGGACACTCTGTATTTATTATGGTAGTGTGAGGTTTGGGACATACAAGTGAGCCATCAGGACAACAGGACAACATGCATGATGCAGCTGTGAGACAGATTGCTCAGAGTGAGACAGATCATTTACAATAAAAAAAACAAAACAAAAAGAAACAGCTGCTCAGTTTAGGCTTCCTCCTACACCAGGTTGCAATAATGGCCATTAATGACTCCTCTTATTGATTCGATTCTTTCTAATAAATCAGTTTCAATCTAACTAGCCTATATGAGTTAGAAGTATTGTGTAGGCTGTAATTTTGACACCTACAGTTCAAATACCACATATACGACGAAGAAATTAAAATGAAAACAAAAAAAAGGAGCCAACGTTGATTCGTTAGAGCCTGAGAATCGATTCGCCTGAATGACTCTTTTAAAAGGAGTCGTTCAAACCTAAACGATTCGTTCTCGAATCTCTTGATAAAGCGCTTTCCGTTTCGAGCGCGCGCTACTGCGAAAAGCCCATGACACAGAGGAGAGAGAGCACTGACTACCTGTCCGAGAGGTGAATGGTAAGGCAATAGGAATGAATCTTTTTAATATTTATATATAAAATTGGTCTACAGACAGGCAACAGAATAATGATAGTTTTTATGTCGGTGAAACGGTGCACGGGAGCGCGTGCGTTTCTGACAGATAGGGATTTATTTTTTTTAGAGATGTGCCGGTTAGATGCTCCTCTGTGCACAGAACACGGGAACTGATGATGTTTTAGCAGCGATTTGTGGCTTTACAGTGTGCATGTGTTTTGGAATTCCTGCAGAAATCTGACAGATGACAGAAATGGGATTTGGTCGCGCGCAAATGTTCCACCTCATCTGATGTCTAAAATATTAAGTTTTACATAACAATTAAAATAAAATTAAAATTGCTTTTAATGGAAAAAAAAATCAGTGCACAACTCTCAGGCTTAATTTGTCCAATTATAAAACCTAATGTGTTTATTTTCCTTTGCATACAACACAGATGATTGGTCATTTTATATTTTATATTAGCTTGCATCATTTACCTTGATAATATGGAAATGCATCCATGGAGGACTGCATAAAAAAATCCCCATCCACCCTTAATTTACAAATTTGCCAAATGCATAGCTTAAAAATGAGCACAAATTTATAATTTGCTGTAGCAATCGATTGCATCTGTTGCTGATGAATATGACCCATATATATCCTCACACACACACACACACATACACGTACATACAAATGGCTTTCTCATTATAGGTTCCAGTTTTCAGAGTGCTTTTGTTTTGTTGCCCCTAGACTGCATTATTCCCTCCACATACAGAAAACAGCTAACAAAAGCAGTCATTAAGGCGAGAATGAGAAGTTTGAGGGTGTCAGCGATGCAGCAGCACAGGCTTTGATTCACACTTGATGCCTTCACACGTCCTTGTGGAAGAAAGTGAGAGAGACAGTGTTTGACAGGAGCATCATTTCACGCAGCATCTCGGCTTGTTATAAACAGCCAAACCAACACACACACACACACACACACACACACAGACAAGCAAATCATGCCATTCTGCGCCATATAAAACTGAAAACAAAATTTGATGGATGCTTCAGGAAGCAACCATCAGCCGACTTGACTGCAGAAGATAAAGCAAAATGTACCAAGTCAATTAGCCTGTTGGTATTGTTACACTGGACATATGGCTTCATTACAGTTATTTACTTGCTAAGATACATTTAAAAAAAAATCTCTCCGAGCTCTCTTTGTACACCTTATGCGCTGATAGATCTGTTTGAACTGGCGTTGCTAATCACACATTAACAGGTGTGGACATATGCCCTTGCATCAGATCTCAGAATTACTTCTTTTATCCTTTTGTGTGCATGATCAAAAGCAGCAGCTCCTAAAATCTATTTATTTTTATTTTCTCATAAGGGAGCCAAGGCCGGATGTCAAGAGGGCAATGGTGTGGCCAAGGCTTAAATCTGAACCTATAAAGCAGGCTTTTCAGTGGATTAAACATAATAGTGCGGGGAGTGCGGGGGTCTTTATGCCTTTAGTGACATTTCTGTCGAAGGTGAAAAAAGTGGTGTTTTATCATTCAACTGAAAATCTCCTTGGTGAACGATGTGGTTAGGTGTGACTCATAGGTTAGGTGTGACAAATTGATGGAAGAAAGGAAACTCAGCTTTAGAAAGGATGAGATGTAATAATATATTTACTTTCAGTCCGACTGGGGATCCATTCATTGACTAACAGCTGTAAATTCTGCTTTTTGGTTAGGACCAAGATATGGATTTGGATGGAGTGAATGTAATTGGTGGTGATCACCAAAAAGAAGCAGTAAATCCTTCCTCTTTATTTGAACCACAGAAGTATACAGTACCTAGTTTGATGATGGCTCAGAAAGCTTTTGACTCCACAAAGCAAAGTTTTTTTGTTCATGTTTATAGTTTGGAGTATAATTACATTTAGTGATGCATGGATGGCGATCTGGGTGTATTTTTTGATTGATGATGACTATCGGAGTAAAGCAGACTGCAAACTGTGCTCTGTGGATCTCAAGAGACAGTACTACTGAATCTTTCTACAATTACAATTAACTTGATAAATCACTGTTAGGCTTTTAGACAGTAAATTTAATACAGAGTGTGAGTGTGGCCGAGTGTGGTCATTAAAAATGAGTGCAAAATGCCGACAAACGGTACACAAAGTTTTTCACGAGCGCAAAGCAGTGAAGTAAGTGCACAGATATACTGTGTCACATGAGAGCACTTCAGTTCTGCGAGCACTGAGCACTGTGACAGAGTCTACATTCTACACATCAAATAACTTGGTGGAAGTGGTTTAGGGTTCTGTCTCTCTAAAGAACTCCTACTTGCGACCTTTTGTGAAGGAGAAACCCATTATTGTAGCATCTAGAAAGAACCAATAAGGTTGTCCCAAGAACATGGAACCTCTTTTTCTAAGAGTGTAGATCGTGCAATTGGTGCATGCTCAATGGAAGTGTCGTCATATTGTCTTTGTGTTTTAGCGTGAGATGAAACTTTTTGAAAGCATAATTATACAAATGTGGATGATAAACCTCTTGATACAAAACACCACTTTACTTCTTGCTGTGGTTGGACAACATGGTTTGCATGTGGTCTTATTTTTGCTTTGAAAACAGAGAGGGCTTTTTCGCCATTCCTCTAAAAGTTTGTCTAAGATCGAGTGTTGCTTGTCGCTTCAGGTCAGGTTTGGTTCTTGTTCTTGCCTTCTATGGTCAAGTTGTATGACGTATTTTGACAAAATGTCACTAACAATTTTGTCCAGTTAATAACAAACCAAAGTTACATTCCGGGCCTTCAAAAAGTATGTCCTGAAAACAGGAAACAACAGTTTTGAATAAAGGCATAGTTTTGGTCATTGTATGAAAACTTCCTGAAAGTGTGAAAAACATATCAGACAGAACTTTGACTCTAGTTGGCTCTATTTGCTTACAAATGTACTTGATTGTTTGAATACCATGCTGTTTGCATATTGCAAGAAGTCATTACTGTGGTTAAATTGCACTAACAAAACCAATTTTTGTTATAAGAGCTAAATGTTTGACCTGTGTTTTTGGATTTAAACTGGTTGTAAGTAAATCAGTGTCTCATGTATATCATGCTAGAAATGATGACAAAGAACAGTGCTGTAACAATAATATAAACTCTAATAAAAAAAAAAGTAATTGTTATGATATGAAATTTCATCTTTTTTTTTAATTAAATTTTTTTTTTTTTTTTTTACGAAGGCTGCAGTCTGTTTATTTGGTTTGTATTGTCCTTAGGGAAAAAAAAAGAATTTCACAAAATGAACCCCAACACATCACTTCCTGCCTTCAAAAAGATTTATGGGAGACATGTGTGACTTGCGCATTGTTCTTCTCAGGCTGAGAACAGGACAAAAAAACAAAAAAAACTAAACTATGAAGGTTTAGCATTGTTGACTCATTTCTAGGCTTTCTATATGGCAGATCTGCTTGCATGGATTCAGCTAATCAAACACAACACATTACCAGTAATGTGTCTCAATCCTTCAACTCTCAGTGGTACTGTTCATTACCTCCTTCTTTGTGGTTTGCATTGATGCTGACTCTTGACTTTTTTTCAGTGACGGACACAGTCAAAAGCAGTGATGGCTTATAAGCTCATTAAACGATCTGCAGTCATTCCAGCCATCTCATAGCCATTGTTATAATTTTAAAAACCACTTTATATATGAAGGCTTCTGTGCTTTATGGCAGCTATAAAGAGAAAAATGCAGGTTTTACTGCGGCGTGTTTGCGACATGCTGCATTTATCAGAAACGTGAAGCTTAACTGTTTGCTATTTACATTCCCAACATACAGAGACCAAAAACACAGAGCCAGTGCATGTCATGCATACACACACTCACGTTTGTCTTGTGAGGACCTTCTATTGACAAAATTATTAATGCAGCTAATTAATGCTATGCTACCCAAACCTTAACTTCAGTAACCAAAAGTAAAAATTTTGGCTATTTATTTTTTTAAATAAAAATTGCAGTTTTAGTAAAGTAATAATAATAATAATAATAATAATAATAATAATAATAATAATAATAATAATAATTGTGTCCCCACAAGGTTGAAACTGTCAGATATTCCTATACTTTGGTCACATTTGGTTCCCATCAAGATGTAAAAAACATGACCACACACACACACACACACACACACACACACACAATGTTTGGAACCTAAAACCCAACTCTTTCTTCTTCTTTTCAAGTACATACTTTCTCTTTTTGTAATAGAACCTTTTCAATAAGTATTATAAATATGAGAGGCAAGTGTTATGTAAGGTATAAAACACTTGGGGACATGCTATAGGAAAGTAATCAGTGACAGGGTGGTGTTATGCAACCCAACACAAAGCTGAGTTGCTTTAACCACCCTGAAGTTGATTAATTTCTAATAACACCATGTGCCAAATCGTTTTATTCCTCTTACAACAAAACAGTTTTTTTTTTTTACTTAATAAAGAATGACACATCATACATTTTAACCATTTTTAGTTGCTTTAATGTTGTGGAATGTCCAGGAGGCAAGATAGTTATCACTTACATTATAGCAGCTACAAACAGTCATTCCCTCAGCAGAATCTCTCTTTTGATGTTTAAAAAAAAAAAAAAAAAAGCAAAGTGCTCTGCCCTGAAGAATTTCTCATGGTGGAAGACATTACAGCTTTACCTCAGCTGTTACAACGAGCTGATATTGGAGACTCCTTCCATCTCCTCAAAGAACACAGAAGACAATTACACATGTTTTTAAAATCTGTTTATGTGCAGCGTTCACCATACAAGTCCCTGTACAAGTTGCAGCTGGAACTATTGTCAGAGCGATGGTTATAGAAAATTGATCAACAGTCAGAATTGACAGTTCAGCAGTGCTGTGATATAATGATAAAACATCATAAAAACATAACAGCCAACTATGTTCCTATATGCAAATGCTGAACATCAGTTTACCAGGAGAAGGGGGTGGGGCATATACATTTGGGGGTATTTTAAATTTGCATATTCATAGGATCTGGTTTTCTTGATGAAGGTAAATGGATAAATTTCTTGATGCTTCTGTCATCATCTGTCCATACTCCCTGAATCAGATGCCTCAGATGACACGTAATTGTTGGCACCTCAGTAAGCTTACTTGACAGGCCTCAGGGAAAATCCATTGATTCTGGCTGTGGTTTAGTCATGTTATACTGTAATAAATAACATGGCATGGACCTTTTCCCAGACACTGAGCCATACATCTTTGGCCCCTTTACCTCCAGTGTTACAGGTTTATTTTTTAAGTCAAAGATTGTGGTTAGACGTAACAAGAGAAATGAGCAACATTTCAGGCTTATCGTCCTCACATTTGGATGAGCTTCTTGAGTTTGATGGATTTTTACTGGATTCACTCGCAGCCAGTGTGCTTGTTAATCTTGTTATCTACTGCCTGATAGACATTTGGCTTTTCTACGGAAATGCACAAGTGATGTCATGAATTTAACTCTCTCAGAGAAGATGGATCAGAAAATTTCCTCATTTGTTCCAGATGTATGCATTTTGTTCCATCGGCTCTTCATTAGCATTAGTGTTAGCATCAGGCCTTGTTTTAGAGATGGGTCTCACTTTTACACATTAGTCAAGCGGAAAATATTCATCTTCACAATTAAAAAGCGTAGCTAATAGAATGAAATTTTAAATATACACTCGCTAGACACTTTAGGAACACTTTTACACCTGCTGAGTCATGCAATTATCCAATCAGCCAATCTTGTAGCAGCAGCGCAATGCATAAAATCATGCAGATACAGGTAAGGGCTTCAGTAAATGCTCACATCAAACATCAGAATGGGGAAAAATGTGATCTCAGTGACTTTGACCATGGGATGGTTGTTGGTGCCAGATGAGCTGGTTCGAGTACTGCTGATCTCCTGTGATTTTCACACAGGAGTGTCTAGTGAATGGTGTGAAAAACAAAAAACATCCAGTGAGTGTCTGAAGATGGAAATGGCGACTTGATGAGAGAGATCAAAGGAGAAAAGCCATACTGGTTTGAGGTGACAGGAAGGCTATGGTAACTCAAGTAACCAGTCTTTACAACCGTGGTGAGCAGAAAAGCATCTCAGAATGCACAACATGGCAAAGCTTGAGGCAGGTGGGCTACAACAGCAGAACCCCTCATCAGATTACACTTGTCAGCCAAGAACAGGAATCTGAGGCTTTAGTGGGCACAGGCTGACCAAAACTGTACAATTGAAGATTTGAAAAAGACCAGACAATGTTTTTTTTTCAGATCTCAGAAGATCAGCACTTTCCAAAATACTTAAACCAGCCCATCTGACCCCACCAACCATGCCACGGTTAAAGTCACTGAGATCACATTTTTTCCCATTCTGATGTTTGATATGAACATTAAATGAAATTCTTGACCCACATGATTTATGCATTGTGCTGCTGCCACATGATCAGCTGATGAAATAATTGCATGAATGTGCAGGTGTACAGATGTTCCTATTAAAGTGGATGGTGAGTGTAAATTTTAGCAGAGTAACTTCATGAATAATTCACCGAAGATAATTTGAGTCTCAAAATTTGAGATAATTTGAGATTGAGTTCTCTCTCTCTCTCTCTCTCTCTCTCTCTCTCTCTCTCTCTCTCTCTCACACACACACACACACACACACACAGATTGTCTCTAAAAGGCTAAAAGGTGTCAGTTTAAATGCAAATTCCAATGTGTTGTTTGTCATTTGGACACCAATTCTGCGAGGACTCTACAAGCAAGACAATAAATCATGAGCTTAGGACTCACCATCTCATTAAGGCAAGGTGTGTGGACGTTTCAAGAGAATTTGATGATGTCCTTAGGGATCCAGAGAATGCAAGATTTGGGATAAATTTAGATTCCCATCCAGCATCGAACCTAAACCATTTATCACCTGCAGATGTTTTTAGCATAGCACTGCCGAGCACTTTCTTTACCCAAGACAGAATTCGAGTTTAAATTACTCTGAGGCAGGGAACTGCAGGTTTCCTGTAACTGATTTGATTACCTATGAACTTTGGCAAGAAAGAAGGAAGTCTTTACATTCAAAAAGGTAGAGAGAGATTGGAGAGAACGAATGGGAGTAGATTAAAGAGAGCAGAGTGCCAGCTGAATGAACTGGCCCTCCTCACTGATTATAAGGAGTGACACGTTTAAACTGATCGATCCTCGGCTTCAGACTTCACAGCTGTGACACTTACACAAAGAATTCTCAAGGAAAACTCCAAATCTATAACACCAGGACTCATATCAACCTGACTTTATTGATCCATCTTCAGTTTGCTGCTATTTAAAATCTGAATGAAGGTTTAAAAATTTAACAAAAAATATTCACCATTTCTTTATATGAAAATATGACCATATAAGAAAATGACTTTCAGCATGACTAATGTCAGCTGATGCTGATACACATTTTCAGATTTGCTGATTTAATTGAGTGATTTTTAAAAAATATGCAGCAGTAAAGTCATATCGCTTGACAAACCATGCATTTTTATGACAGCTCATGCATTCATCACCAAGCACATGTTATGAGTTCCATATTGAATTATGGCTGGGAATATTGGACAGCTGTACCCCCGTCTACTTGTTAAAGCATTTCTCTACAGCAAGACAGAATGAGAGAATGCTTTATTATTTGCAAAGACCATCTCTCTCTTATTATGCACATTTTAAAATTACTGACATCTATTTTTTTTTCATAATCTCCTTTTATAAATATAATGGGCAATCTTACTAATAATAATTTAATTTATATAGCGCTCTTCTCAAACCCAAGGTCACTTTACAATTCTTGGGGGTGGGGGTGGGTGAATGCAACAGCTGGTATAGAGACCAAACATACAAACAGTCAAACCAACAGGCCATATTTCATAATAACGTCTGTATCATGAAAAGCATTAAGCATAAGGGTGTGATGCAATGACACTATCTGTATCTGTATCTCTTTAATGCTCCAAAAATACCTATCTGTATCTGTATCCATATTTAAACCTGAAGTGGGTGTGGCCTAAACCTGAAGGCTTTTTTTGAAATGAATTAATTAACTTAAAATATGAACCCTAACTTTATGGCCCAGAAATACCGAAAACACCAAAATATCAACAGTGTGAGCATGGTCTAGGAATTCTGGCTCTGACAGTTCCTCAAACTCAGCTACATCATGCAAGATGTGTGTGGGGTTTTATTTTTATTTTTCCTGTAGTGCTTAATGTTTACAGCAGAGTTGGTTTACCGTATTGTTCATTACGTAGTTTAGATTCTGTTTTTTTTTGTTTTTTTTTTAGCTCTGTGTTACTGCGTTACACTGTGTAAGACCTCTTGTCTGACGTCTCATGTTGTCCCTTGTTAACTGTAGCACCATGATTCTGGGGAACTATATTTCATTCCTAACGTTACTTATGTATGTGTTGAAAGCGATCGCCATATAGCTTACTTGGCTTGTCGATGCCCGTGATTTTTTTCCTAATGAAATTAGTTGTTATGTTTCTCAAAATATAAACAAATTCGAAGCCAACTTTAAGCCACCGCAACCCTGACCAGACAGTTAGTAACGACCGCCACATGTTCATGAACATGGTCTCTATCAGAGCTTCATATCTGACTGCTCTCTCAAGCTTGCATGAAAATTTGTAGGATGTTGGGTGTACTGTATGGTGGGTGGTTTCTTTAGAAATGTAAAGGAACTCAAGCCTGTGAATTTATAATGGCTAATTTGCAGCATGACAACTGGTAATTATTGTTTTGTTTTTTTTAGTCAAATGTCTGGCATAAAACTGAGATTGAAAAAGTAGTATCAACGAGAAAGACTGAGGAGAAAAAGAAAGATATCAAGGCATTGCTATTTCTCTCAGGTGAATACTTGGTGGGTTGAAGAATATGAAACTGCATTGAGTTGCAAATCACATTTAGTGTCTTTTGTACGACTCTCTCGTCACTCCCTGCTGCATGCCTCCAGACTGTACCTAATAATTTATGATATTATGTTTCAAGCTTCAACTCAACTTATCCTTAACCATATCTGTACAATGTGAAAGAACAAGAAAAAAAAATCTGTGCAACCTGAAAAAGAGCTTATTCTAGTTTTCTAAGAGTGCTACATTAATTGGAAAATTCTCTTTATGGCTAGATGTGATCTTAACACTATTAAGGAGATATCACAAGAAAAAGATTTAATTGGATTTCCCATAACTGAAGCAATAAAACCTACAACCACTAACACTACCCTTCGCTATTGACCACACTTTCAATAGTGATATAGCAAGTAATTTAGGCTGTAAAAATGATAACAATGAGAATTTGGTCTGGATTCCATCTGCTTTACGCTAGATCACCAGCCCAACACTGGAAAAAAATATGTAGGAGTCAGCGAATAGCTAGTCTTAGAGTTTCAGAGCATCAGACCATATCTTTTCTGGCCACAAGCTTCAGAATCTTCATTGCAGTCTGATTGGCTATTTGCATTTCCATGTAAACACACCTCTGTGCAGTGGATTTTGACAGGAAAACAAACTTTTAAACACTGTAACACAGTTCCCATTGTTAAAAGGTATAAACAGTATGTGGCAACTAAATGATACCTTATAAAAGTAGGCGATTCTTGATCATATTTGGTGACTAAAAGTTCCAGACTCTGAGGCATTAGCTCAGTGGAGGGGTTTTATAGATTTTCTTAGAGTCTTGAACTGAAGACATGGCTTATTTAAAAAAAAAAAAAAAAAAAGATGACGAAGTATGCTTTTAATTTTCCTGTGTCAAAATTAAAACAAATGTGTCTCATCTGTTCAGAGCCCTTGGTGCTAGTCAAAACTGGTAACATAAAGTGCCTCTTTGAATTGTCTTCTTTATAGTCGTGAACAAATTGTTAATTGATAAGGTTTTAAAAGGTAAAAATTTAACTATGTTATGTTAGTTGCAGTGAATATTTTCTAACTAGACCTTTACAAATTGTAGTTAAATACCTCTGCTCTAGAAGCCTGAAGTCTGACTGTGTGACTAATAGGAAGAAGCCAGAGAGATACGAGATGGGAATTTATAAACTATTTAGACTATATAATTTTATTAGACTAATTTATAGGCTTGGGCTTTCTCCCAAACTTAAGTTATTTCAGAACTTATTTGTTGAAACTGCAGTGTCTTTGGAAAATAAATTGTTATTTATATTCAAGTAGTTTCATAATCTCAGCAACCAATATTGAGTTGTGTTACTGAATTTGTAGATCATCTTCTGTAAGCCCTCCACATACTCTCCCCAGAGTGTGCTTTTTTCTAAATTTATGGGTATGTTCGAAATAAAGTTGTTCTCAGTCTTGATTCCAACAATGATATTTGATGTACATCTGATGCAAAGCAGTGTTTGAATGATGATTACTGTCTCAGTTGTCAAGTGTTTTGGAGACAGATTGTAATAAGAAGATATTCTCACATCCAGAGAAGGTGTTATTCTGTCTAGTTGATGATGTTGAGGAAATTACAAAACAACTTTTGAACCATTGAAGTATTTGGTGGAACATAATGTGGAGTGGCTTATGGGAGATCAAATGTATAGAGAAAATGAGATAGTGGGAATGGAAAAGTACATTACAATATGACGAATAAAGGAATTAAGTATAAATTAATAGAAGAGTCAGACATTGTTCCTGAGATCCTGTAAAGGCCTGATTCTTTTGCAAGTTTAATTTAGCATAAGGGTGAACTAGATAGTGCTCTTGGATCATCCTGTCGTATTTCAAGTTTTCTGCTCTGGTTAATGACCTCTACATCTCCTGTCCCTGTCTGACTTCCTCTGTTAGTGAGATCTCATGCTTTAATCATGTCATAGATCATCCTTTTGCTGCATGCACTAATAATCTTTTCTTTTATTCCAGATTGCACCAGTGTTCCTTCAAGGTCTTCAAAATGAGACGTCTTGGGGTCTGAAATTAAATTAGATCACGAAAACAAGAACTGCATATACTGCCTGGTATTTGATTTGGATCAGTGTGTGTGGTGTGGATGAACAGTTGGTGATGGTGGGTGCCCACATTAACAACAGCACACAGCCCTGGTTGGGGTGGGAGGTGGAGGTTTGCTCACTCTCGCTGGGTGGCACCACCTTCCTGATCATGGCCTACAGCACCATGCTGGCTGTGGGCCTGGTGGGAAACACTTGCCTTGTCCTGGTTATCCTGCGCCAAAAGGAGATGCACAACGTGACTAACGTCTTCATCGCCAACCTTTCCTGCTCCGACATCCTCATGTGCCTCATATGCCTGCCCACCACTATCACCTACACGCTGATGGACAGGTGGATTCTAGGAGTGGCTCTTTGCAAATTGACATCATTCGTCCAGTGTCTGTCCATCACGGTCTCCATCTACACCTTGGTGCTGATCACACTGGAGAGGCATCAGCTCATCATCCATCCGACCGGTTGGAAGCCGGTGCTTGGACACTCGTACCTGGCTGTGGCTGTCACCTGGATTATGGGATGCTTCATCTCACTGCCCTACCTTTCCTTCACCTTCTTGGATGACTTGAACTCCCACAACCTCAGCCTTCCGACGAATCCCTCAGATGATCACCTGGTCTGCATGGAACAATGGCCATCGGAGGCGAACCGGTTAGCATACACTACATCAATGCTGGTGTTCCAATACTGCCTGCCTCTTACACTCATCAGCGTCTGCTACATGCGCATTTTTCTGCGCCTCAGTCACCGCAAAGACATTATTGAGAGGACACGGGACGCACGACAACGAAATGCAAAACATGCCAGGCGGATCAACGCCATGCTAGCCTCCATCGTGGCCCTGTTCGCCCTCTGCTGGCTGCCGCTGAACGTCTTCAACACCATTTTCGACTGGAACCACGAGGCCCTCACGTGGTGCCACGACGCTGTCTTTTCAGTGTGTCACCTCACAGCGATGGCTTCAACATGCGTCAACCCCATCATCTACGGCTTTCTCAACAACAACTTCCAGAAAGAGCTGAAGTCGCTGCTGTATCAGTGCCGGTGCTCGGGGGTTCCGCAGAATTATGAGAGCTTCCCTCTGTCTACTGTCAGCACTGATGTGACGAAAGGCTCCGTTCTCAGCAATGGCTCTGACAGCATCACCGTCTCACCGCGACAGCAAGAGAAAGAGTGTTTGTAAATAAGCACTTCATACATGTTCATTAGACTGAGTTACACTTGTTGGCTTAAGCGCATGTCTACGTATGCTCAGTTATAATTTGAAAAACAAGAGAGGTTCCATAATCACTATGAACCAGAGCCTGTGAATTGGACTGCATTGTTAAACAAGGCTCATTTATCGTCATCAGCCAAATGCTGGGTAGGGTTTGAAGATGATTGGTAGCAAACCAGCATTATTTTTGACCAGACCTTATGTTCAAAGAATGTAACCTTCATTGATTTGAGGGCACTGTGCAAATATTGAAGATTATTTTTTCTTTCTCTCTAACTTTGGTATTACTTTAAAAAATATATAAAGGCTTGAAAAAGGTAACTTTCACCCGCTAGTCACAAGGTAGAGCACCATACACTAAAATAGGTTGTGTATCACGTGTTCCTCAGAAATTTACAGTATATATGTATGATCTTGAACACATACTAAAAAATAAAGAAGGGGGAGGGGCTCCTTCTCAGGCTTGGGGTGAGTCAATGCGACTGATGGAAACATGTACGTCATCTGAAGACAGTAACATTACAAGGAAAAGGAAAGGAAAACACATTCATGACATCCAGTGGTGGAAATTAATGGACCAGAGAAGAGGATGTGTTAATGTTGGAAAGACAATTTGCACACTGAAGTTGGGACATTTGAAAGAGTTCACATAATAACGGATACTGTGTCGGTTTCACTTGACTGGCAAGTGACAGTGTTAAGTTAGGCCATGGGGCTAAACATCAAAATGAAGTTCTCTGCATAAGTCAGGTAAACAAAGCAGCTTTCTAAAATATTTCAGAGAGGCCTTTATGTAAAGCCTTGATGAAAAACACAGTGTTTCTTTGGTCAAATATGTTAATAATGTGAATGTAACCAAAAGCCACGTTTGGTTTATTTCAAAACTACGTTAATTCCCTTTAGGTCTGCTTCACCTCTTTTACTTTGCACAGCGTGTGATTCACTGCTATCACACACAGATTAGTGTAAGCTGAAATAGTGAAAGCCCTTATTTATTTATTGAATCCAGAGTGTCCACATTGCAAGGTGACCAAATCTGATTTGTTTGCATTGCTTGAATATTCACACTGGGTTTTGTGGTAATGGAGCAGGATGTTGAGTAGTCTGGGGGAGAGGAAAGTTAGCTATTTAGACAGCTTCCAACACAAAGGTTTCAGTGTGGATTCTGTTTTCCATAAAGGCAGTGGATTCTGTTTTCCATGTGCAGTGGGCCTCATTTATCAATCTTTTATTAACTTTGTGTGTAAATATTTCCAAACTGAACTAAGAGTTCCTGCCAGATTTACTAATGTTTCGGTAACGCTGATTTTCTTAGAACTTGCGTGTCTACGTTGATAAACACCAACCAGTCATAAATTACCTAGCGTGTTCATGGCACAGCTGGATCACATTTAGCCACGTCCACAAAACTCAAGAAAAGGCAAAGCTCAGAGAGCTGAAAATGACAAAATGGTGATTAAACAGTGAAAGAGTACCTCCTAAGCACAGCATGCAATAAATCTTCCAGTAATGCAGCATGTCGGCTCCCACAACCCAAACTAACTCATCCTCACTTTATAGGTCGCCGTTAATTTTGTCCTAAATGACTAGCTAGGCTTTTTTTTTCGTCTTAATTTATGGATTTGTTATGGAATGCTTTCTTTCAAGTCATTATCACAAAACAACCAAGTGTCACAAAATGTTCGTCAAATTTGTGCATTTGTGCAACTGAAATGAATAAGTGATTTAAACTGACAGCATAATGTTTATATAAAATTGCAGTAACTCATCACCAATTAAACAGTAGGATTCTAAGCCAATCACTTGAAGGTCACATTAGTGAGTCTCCTTGTATGTAAACTTTACACAAACACGGGATC
Organism: Pangasius sanitwongsei; assembly: GCA_037576675.1. Lineage (NCBI taxonomy): Eukaryota > Metazoa > Chordata > Actinopteri > Siluriformes > Pangasiidae > Pangasius > Pangasius sanitwongsei. The sequence continues at coordinate 23,391,583 of CM075010.1, forward strand.
TCGTAGGATGCAAATGTTTTTTTTTTCTTTCTAAGCTAACCGGATTTTCATGAAAAGAATAAATTCATTCATATCCAGTTTGTTAAACGAGGCCCGGTGTTTCTTGCTGCTTTCACAGCGTACATATTGTTGTTTCTAATGATAAGAAGGGCCCTGCTGAATGACAAAAAAAAAAAAAAAGAATCCTATTTGACAGGTAAGCAAACATTTAATATTTGACAAATATTAATTAGCAATATTAAATTAGCAGAAATGTAATATTTGATCTGCCTGTTGGAGCAAAGTCTTAATGGTTTAAAAATAATGAGCTGTAAAATGTGAGCTCTCACTCCAAACATGAATATATAGTATATACACCATGGAAGCTTATTATGACTCACGTAATGCAAATGTTATGCTAACATCCAAGAATAGAATTTTAGATATGTTTAGACAAAAAGATATGTTTTCCATATTTTAATATGGAAATATGATCAGTTGAAATGGCATTCTCCTGATCTCTTGGTGCCTCACAGCTCCAGGGCTTGATCCTAAGCTTGGGTTACTGTCTGTATGGAGTTTTCTCCAGATGCTCTCCCACCTCCCAAAACATGCCAGTAGGTGGACTGGTTACTGTAAATTAACGCTCGGTGTGACTGAGTGTGTTAATGTGAGTGCGTGCATGGTGCACTGCGATGGAATGGTGTCCCATCCAGAGTGTATTCTTGCCTCATTCATTAAGTTCCCAGGCAGACCAGAGCTCAGAGGGAGGGCAAAATGGGCGGTAGCCCAGGAAAATTTTAGCATTTTGTGTAGGATTTTTTTTCCACTGTACAACAAGTAGTAATGTTACTCAGAGTGCAGTTTGCCAGCCAGAGAGAAGAGGGAAATGTGTATATGTTAAATGGAGTGTTTTTTTTTTTTTGCCAGTGGCAACTATAAACAAAAACATAGCAAATCTGTTAGAGTGTTTATGAGATTATTGTATTATTGATCATAGAGAATGAGTTGTCGATAGAAAGAAACATTGATATCAGTAATTGCCTGTTGGCTGCTCTGCTGTATGTGAAGTATATTTTATTTGTACTCAATTGTAATTGCCTTTATAGTGCTTAAACCTAAACCTTATACCCTATCAAGGGTCTTTAATCCTAGTCATATATACACCTGTTCACTCTCATGATTAATTCACCATTTAAACCCACATTACTGATCTTTATCCATACTTACTTGGTGTCTGCCCACTGTTTTCATCACAAATCTCTGCGGTCGATCTGGCAGCTAAGATGGTTTTTAAATGGTATGCAGTCCTTAATTTGCCTTAATTTGACTTAACTGTCATTCATGCGCTGGTTATGTTCAGTTATAAAGCTTAATTTTATGCACAAACCACCCACAAGCCACATTCCACCCTGACCCTGACAAAGTGGTTACTGAAGAGGAATGAACTTGGTTTACAGATGCTTTTGCAAATTTACAAATGCTACAATATAGCTACCATGGGTCTCTGGAGGACTAGTGGTTAGGCCACAGCGCTCTCACCACTGCGGCCTGGGTTCAATTCCAGACCAGGGAACCGACCCCAGCCACTGGGGTTGCGTGCAACAGTGTGCTCTCAGTGCTGGTCCCAAGCCTGGATAAAATTGGGGAGGGTTGTGTCAGCGAGGGCATCCAGCATTAAAAACTGTGCCAAATCAAATACGTGGACCAATGATCCGCTGTGGCGACCCCTAATGGGAGCAGCCAAAAGAGGAACAACAACAACAACAACAACAACAGTATAACTACCATATGACTAGGTTCTTGGATCAGTTATTACATACAGTAGTTGTGCTATATTGAATGTAATATAATTTATGTAATAATAATTGAATGTAATACATAATTAAAAAAAGAAGCTGCCTAGAAGTAGAAAGTGCCAATTTTTTGTGGGCGATATGAAAAAATGAACCATAGCACGATTCTCAAAGACATTTCTACGATACGTTTTATGTTTTGCGGTGTTCCGTAGCTTTGCTAACAAACTTCCAACAAAACAGTAGTGTTGCACTAAAAAAAAAAAACAGATTTTTAAATGATGTTACTACATGTATACAAAAATAACATTGTGTTTACAAAGATAAATAAAAAAATTAATACTGAGCAGGAGAAAAAAATTAAACTTTTACAATTTAAAAGATTAAACAAACAAAATTTTAACATCAAACCACCTTCTTCCAGTCAGTTTGTAATTAATTAAAAATAATTTTTAAAAAATGATCAAAATGTTTTAAAAATTGTATCATCATCATAAGATACCATGGCATAATTTATCACAATATCGTCATTATATCAGCATATCACCCGGCTGTAATGTGAAGCTTGGTACTGCCATTTTCTATACTCTTCATATATCATCTGTCAGACATACGTATAGATTTTAGACTGGCTCAGGAGAGGAGAAAATGGTTTGTGTGTGTGTATGTGTGTGTGTGTGGGATATAATTCACTTAATGTGAGTGAGTGAGTGAAAGATCACTATTTCAGTTCAGTTCTATTTCATATTTCTTTGTAGTGCTTTGAAATATTTCTGCGCATTAATAATTTATGTGCCTGCTTATCATGGACAAATATCTTATTTGATCTGGCTCAGTCTTTCTGCATACATAGCTGTGTCTCTGTGTGTGTGTGTGTGTTGCTATACTTCTGAGGTGTAAAGACTGAATGTGAATAAAAAGATATCTACTTTTTTTTGTACCATAACACACCAAAGTTTCGATTTTGACTGTTAAGTTCTGGTTATGTTTAAGGTCCAGGTGAACTTAGAGAGATTTATAGTGTCAGTGGTATAGTTTCAGTGGTGTACTTGGAAGGGTTTCAGGTTTGAACTCCCCTGAAATATTTTATGACAGTTCCAAATGGTTATTTACAACTGGTTTACATAACACACATACAGTGCAGGATTAACCAATCAGGATTTCCCCCAATTCTGTTTGTAAGCTACTAGCAAGCTAGCAACACTAAATGTAAAAAAAACAACAACAACAACAATTCAGTGAATTAACACTTAAAGGCATTAACTGTAAAAAAACAAAAAAAAAAACAAAGTATAGACTTCGACCCAAACATTTTTAAACTTCTCTGGATTATTCCCGGGATACTTTCCAGATCCCGTATACAAAAAAAAAAAAAAAAGACTTGAGAGAACAAACTGCACAGCACCATGACTAACATTAACAAATAACGTTGCTCTCTGAGCTCTGGGAAAGCAGTGTCGACGAGGTACAGGAGGTTTACTGCAGGAGGAGAAAAAGCTAAGATATAATTTCCCCCTATTACTAGAATGTCACTTTAATCATTTCCAGTACAAACTGTCATAAAGATATATTAAGGTTATTAATATGCCAAGGTTGGTTGACGGTGGATGGTGCTTTTTATATAATTCTGAATATCATCACTGCTCCTACTGTTGTCTGGCGTCCACCCAAAATATATGAGCACATTGTTATCAATTCAATTGTACATTTCCTTATCCTCGGCTGAAATTAATTCCTGGCTACACCACTGCAGTGTATATATTATCAGAAGTATAGTAAAGCAAGTAAGTGTGTGTGTGTGTCTTTACAGCCTCATAGTACTCATGTCAGCAAAATTCAAAAGACATTTATACATTACATAGTGAAATTGTACAAAACATATAATCTCAAAATCCATATAGATATAAAATATATTGTACACAATCTTTGGTTGTTCATTTAAGTTTTTGTCAAATATGAGCACATTCTGATCTCTTGTGTAATGCAGATCTCACGTCAACTAATTATAAATATGCATCATTCTGTTATTTCTTTGACCCCTCTGTGTAAAATTTGGATATATGCATGAATGATGAAACAGCATTTGTTGTCAACATGCTTTGTGATACATGGGACTAATGTAATTCATCACGATTGGTGGATTTTTGCTTGAAAAAATAAATCAACATGTCATGTGACAACTGCTAGAAAGACCTTACTGTGTAGGTATCATCATATGTACTATGAAATGTTCCTGAGAGTGTATATAATATAATGAAAAAGACCACATTTTGTAATGTCCTGTGCTGATGGCTTAGATTCCTGAATGTGCTTCAGTGTTTATTAAAATGGCTGACTGCGACTGATTTTTTTTTCCTCTTGAATTCTTTCAATTTGCCATTTTTAAAGTGCTGACGTTCTGAAATGACTGTGGCTGACTAATGCAACAATTCCTTAGCCCAGAAGGTGTACAACACAAAGCAGTCATGCAGTTAATACCTAAAACAACCTAACATTGAACTTCCAGACAAATATTAGCAATCACAGCCGGAATGCTTCATTCCAAACAAATACACAAAGCTCTCTTGGAGATTAAACAGGATGGAAGCATTAAATGGAGGTTTTTATTGCACATAAGCACTTTTTCCCTTTGTGAATCTTGTGATACACAATATAGCCAAACATACCCTACAGCGAAACAATAACACAACAGCAAACCCTGGGACGACAAAGAGGTCTTAGACAAAGAAACGTGACGGAACATTCTGGCTTCTCAAATATTTTGTTGCACAGGTTATTTTTATGAACATAATCCATTTTTTCAATTATTAGACACATTAGGTAAATATGTACCACTATGGTTATTGCTTTTCATCTACAGATCCCAAATCAGTCACACTGTTTTTAAAGATTCAAACTATTTTGTGTCATATTAATGGCATTTTTTTCCTAGTTTTTTAAAAAAAACACCTTTTTTGCAGTCAGATTGAAGTCCTGAGTTTTAGATTCATCCCACGTAATTAAAAATGACTTGATTAGGCTTATAACTAAATAAGAACTTTTTAGAAAAAAAAAAATCTATCCATGCATCCCGGCACAGGTGTGCCGAGTGACCCTACGTCTATACGTCTACCTTGAAATATAAAAATTAAAATACTTTAAAAGTCTAATTATTTTTGGCAACAATGTCTGAATCCATTTAATATCTCATGCCTATTGCTCCCTTTCCAAGACTCATCCATTACAGGTTTTTAAAAAGTTACATTTTAGTTCAGCATTCACTCAACCTTATTACCTGAACACATTGACCCCTATGAAAGTCACATGCTCAACAGGAAATTGCATCATCCAGATTTGGTGAAGATCATGGGAAGAAGAAAAATAAGTTCTCTCAGTCTTTTTTCATTTTCAGTGATATTGATTGATGAGGTCACTTTGAAAGTACAACCCTGTTACGCAAATTGTGGATTGAACGTCAATTGTTAATTTATATAAATTTGCTAATTTTATGGTAGAAAATATTGTACAGATGAAATACTGTTCTCTGAAATGGTTTAACATATTCTGAATGGTTAAATGCATTTTTTCTTAGATTCAATACTGAAAACAGAATTTTCTTCCAATAGCCGCAACAGTTAATTAGTGCAATCGCCCTACTAATGTCTCATTTAGTGTAACAAGCAGCCACACTTTGTCTAAATGGGCTGATTAGTGTTGATTAGTGGTGTGGAAAGGAAAGCCCAGATCCACTGTCCTTATTAAGATTTTGCATGTCCAAAAAAAAAAAAAGCTTGAAAAGAAGCTTCCTGTACTTGCATGTAAACCTGACATTGAATTCAATTATGACAGGTCATACTTCACCTTACCAACCTCACTCTCATAATCACATCCCTTCTCTATTAGTAACACTGTAGTTCCTGAATAATATTCTTTAAAATATACACTTTATGGCCAAAGGTTGGTGGACTCCTGACCATAACACTTATATGTGCTTGTTGAACATCCCATTCCAGATTTATTCCCCCTTTGCTGTTATAATAAGCTCCACTCTTCTGGGAAGGCTTTCCACTAGATTTTGGAGCGTGGCTGTGGGGATTTGTGTTCATTCAGCCACAAAAGCATTAGTGAGATCAGGTACTGATGGGTGAGGAGGCCTGGGGTGCAGTTGGTGTTCCAGTTCACCCCAAAGGTGTTCAGTGGGGTTGAGGTCAGGGCTCTGTGAAGGACACTTGAGTTCTTCAACTCCAACCTTGGTAAACCATGTCTTTATGGAGCTCACTTTGTGCACAGGGACATTTTAATGCTGGAACAGGTTTATTTCCAGTGAAGGGAAATTGTAATACTACAGTGTACATAGACATTCAATACTATTGTGTGCTTCCAAGTTTGTGGCAACAGTTTGGGCAAGAACAACGTATGAGTGTGACGGTCAGATGTCCACATACTTTTGGTCATATAGCATAGGTGACAACATAAAGAGGTTCTAATAAGAAAACTCTAGTGGGCAAAGAGAAAAAAACCCAACTTTTTTTAAACCACAATTTTACCACAGATACTCTAGTTTTTTTAAGAGCAACAGCCAGGTAAAAGTAATGTGTGAGTGCTTCTTAATAATTAGCAGTTCCTCCATTTTCACAATGAGAGAGATAATAGTCCCACCCACTTGGTTCTACTGGCTCATGTACACCTTGATCAGGACAAAGTGGTTAGGGAAGATGAATCAATTAATCAATGCATTAAGCACACAATCCACTTGTATTTGTCTTATAACCAGAGATGTAAAGTAACAAACTACGTGTACTCCCACTACAGAACCCTACTACATGGTTTACTGTAACGGTACTTTTCTGAGTATAATTAAATCATAGTACTTTTACTTTTTAGTATTTTAAAAACAAAATATTCAGCATCGATACATTTACTTTTGATCACTGTTTCAGAGTAAAAAAATGATAATGCTTTTAACTCTTGAAGACTGTAAGCCAATTAAAAGACAGTATGTTCAAATGTAATAATAAATCATTAAAAATTAATAATTCAATTTCAAGACCTAATCAAAATAAATCAATGTCTGAGACAGTGGCGAGCATACTGGCCCAGTTTATCAGTTTTACCAGTTTATCTTCAGTTTTAAATTCTCAAAATGAAACAAAAAACAAAATAAAGATCTGCAAAATGTGCAAGACAAAACACGTGGACATATTGGCGTTTCACAGCTCGACATCCAGCTTGTGGATATGTGTCCAGGTAAGCCATTAGCTAGCTGAGTGAGCTAGACTAGCTAGCCACCTCTTCTGTTGTTTTACAGTATGAAAGCTCTGTATTAAAATGAACGCGTCACTTCGATGTTAAGTAGCGATTGCCTGTTGTGTTAAACATATCTCAGGATAATGTAAGACGCATCTTTGCTAGATAGCTAAGTTTGTAGCTTGAAATTAACATTACCTAGCTAGCTAATGAACATAGCAAGCTACTGAAACACCAACAGCATTTGGCTAAGTTAGCTAGCCATGCAGCTAACATTACTAACATTTATTTATATTCAGTTGATAATGGAGTTGGTGTTTACTTAAGTGGCGCTCGCTTCGTTATTTAACATAAGAAAAGAATAGAAAATTGAACATTTTCAGGTCCAAAAACTATTTTTTTAAAAGTAATTACTCAAGTAGGTTTTCAGCAGATGACATATTTACTCTGACTTGAGAAATTTCCTTGACTAATTTTAGTCAATTTAATTTTTCAATTTAATTTTACTAATTTTACTATTAGTGAAGTCAGTATGTTTTGTACTCTCTCCTCTACTGCGTATAACTGATACTAACATTATCTCTGAGTCTTTTCACCCTCCAAATGCCCCTGTCTTTAACAATGGGGCTCTGAGAGCTATCCTCAGTCCACAAATACTTTGAGCTCTTTTTGAGGAAAACCTGTTTACTATTTTTCTTCTTTAATTGCCATTCTGCATCTTTTTTGGTTTTTGTCTGTGGTGCTAATAGTGAATTTGCTGTAATAAAAAAGTGCAGGTGTTTAAAAGCTTGGCTGGCAGTGTTCTGTATATATGATTTCTCTCAGCCCTCTAACATCCTTCCTTGTCTTTATTCATTTCCACCAAGCAATTAGAAAGATGACCGATAGACTGGAGGCCTCACTTACAGTCTCTGTAATGCGTCTCAGAAATATTTTCAAACACCATTAACTAACTGCATACTCAGAATCCTTCACACTCTCCCTGATAGATCTGAAACACCCGAGAGAGAGAAACAACTGTGGGCTTTGCTCAGGAAGTGTGGAATAATTAAGATGCTGCGATGCAGAAGAGCTATGAGAGGGAGAGAGAGAGAGAGGGAGAGAGAGAGAGAGAGGAAGGGGAGAGCAGGGCGAGATGACACACATATATCCTGATTTGTGAGACCCCCGCTGAGATCTCTTACACACAAAGCAGAAGAGCTGCAGGTGTCTGCTACATCAAAAAAATGAGTAACACCCCAACACACACACACACACACACACAAACAAACGGGAGACTGCGCTGATGTGATAGGGGGACATCGTTATTGCTAGAGCAGTTACGGTGGTGTTTAATAGCAGAAAAAAATTAACAATCTCAAAAATAAGGAATAACAATCAAGTTTTGGTGTTAGCTCCTAAAAACAAAACTTATTTTTTTACTCACCATTTTTTTTTTAGCAACGTTCAATTTCATATTAATGAGAAACCCAGTGTAGAAGTAGAAGTAAAAACAGAAAATACTGGACTCAAACTTCCAGAATGCAGTGCAGTTATCTGTTTGAGCAGAGTGTACAGATGAGGAGATAAGAGAGCTGGACAGATTAAAGGACTAAAGCGCTGCTTCCCTAGATTGTTGATAACAAAAGACAAACACCAAGGTATCCGTGAGTTTTCCTGGTTTGTAACTCGCGGTCGGAAATGATGTAAGTTTTGACTTCCCACTTCTGAGTTAAATTGAATGCAGCATTAATCCCACTGGCATCACTATCAGCAGGCATTCAAAAGGTATTGTGGGTAATGTAGGAACCTGTTAACAAAATGATGTCCTGCCCATCCATTTTCCAAACTGCTTTTCCTACACAGGGTTCCGGGGACCCTGGAGCATATCCCAGGAAACTCAAGGCACAAGGCAGGGGACACCCTGGACAATCAGCCTACAACACATGTCTTTGGACTGGGGGAGGAAACCAGAGTACCCAGAGGAAACCCCCAAAGGACAGGGAGAACATGCAAGCTCCTCAAGGTACTGGACACCATCGAAGGTTACATGTCAGTTATAAGGATTAACATTCAAGTTGTTCAGGGTGAACACACAAAGTGGGCTTATCATCAGGCAGAGGCGAACATGTTTTGAAGTGAACGCTCGCTCCTGATGAGTGTGAAGACGGCCTTGACAATCCACTGCAAACGACCGGCGCAGCAATCAGACACAGCCTCGTGAGATGATACAGAGATTCGCTAACACAGAAACAGCAATGTGCAATGAATTAATCAGGTCTCGTGTCAGCCCACTCTCTATCTCTCTCTCTATCTCTCTCTCTCTCTCTCTCTGGCTGTCCTCAGCTACTGCCTACTGCCCGTCTGTCTGCCTGCATCTCTCTTTTTCTCTCCTTTCCTTTCCTTTCCTTCTCGCACCATTTGCTCTCACTCTCTTCAGAGTCATTTCGATGTGCATTTATCCCCGTTGTCAATTTTCCCTCAGCCATAAAGAAAGCATGTTTCAATAACACGCAAATCTATGATGTGAACTGAGCATGCTCTGATAATAAAGAACAGAAGTTTATTCCGATTTATCCTTAACCTTAAATGTTTTCCAGGTATTTATCAAAGTGTCAGGATTATCAGCTGCTATTACTAAAAGTCACAATGATGGATTTGAGATACAAACACATTTAAGTGATTATCTGATCAAATGAGTAAAGGTTTTTTTTCCCTATTACAGTTGCAAGGCTTCCTTGAACTTATCTGCTGTAAAAATTATAAAAATTTCATGCTGGTTTTTTTTTCTTGCTTTGTTTCATTTATCAGAATCGAAGGACGATGTTTACTGATGTTTTCTTCAGGCTATAGGAAAACTTGGTTCATTTATGTGTGTGTGTGTGTGTGTGTGTGTGTGTGTGTGTGTGTGTTTTCTTCATGATAAAATGAAAGAGTGATGCAATGGTAGGCTTCTCTAACAGCACAGTTCAGCAGTTATGTGAGCAAAAACCAAGCTGGCTAATGCTAATACAGCAAAAATACTTTAAAAAAAAAAAGGCTGAGGCTAAAAATTAGCGTGAAAAACAGACCCATAAACATCACAGAAAGATTAAACATGCAATTCTCCCTCTCTCCAACGGCTAAAATAATCATATTGTTGCAATGCTCTTGGTAACTAAGCTCTCTTCATTTTGCATACGATTATGCAAACTAGCTAATTTTCTTCACATCCTCACTGAAGGCAAACCAAAATGAACACAAGGCAAAGCTAATTCACAAAACACAAATTGAGCACAAACAGAACACATATGTCAAACTGAATGAGGGACATTTTCCCAGGTGCAGTATAATTCATAGAGCAAGCTAGTATAAAAACATATAAACATTGTTGAAAGAACAACTGAAAGAGAGTATATGTTTATATAGCTAGGAAACGTTTAAACATGTAATGCAGCTAGCATAAGTCTAAATATTTCCGATACAGCTAGCATAAATTTAAACATTGATACTGCATCTAGCATAAGTTTAAACATTGATATTGTAGCTAGCATAAGTTTAAACATTGCTAATACAGCTAGCATAAGTTCAAACATTGATATTGTAGCCAGCATAAGTTTTAACATTGATACCAAGGCTAGCATAAGTTCAAATATTCATACTGTAGCTAGCATAAGTTTAAATATTTCCAATACAGGTAGCATAAGTTCAAGCATGGAGACTGTAGCTAGCATAAGTTTAAACATTGCTAATGTGGCAAATTTAACCACAATATTCATATAGTACCTATAATGAAACACTAAACAAAAAAATATTTAAACATTTAAACATTATGGCACTCGATTTTTGTCAGTTATATCAAGAAGTTGCAGCAGTGCTGTAGCTACATATTGATGAAAGGTTTCAAAAGGCTTGATGCCTTTCATCAGCACAGTCACAGGGTCAGTGATATGTGATAAAGCGCTATTATAATGTCAAATAAGTCAAATAAATAATACAAGTACAATTAAAAATGCGAAAATAAAAAGATAAAGAATGACAAAGCCTCCAAAATATACATAGTAGAGCCAAGTGCTTTTGAGGATGGAGAGTAAAAATAGTACTTCCACCTGGACACAATTTCCGTAGCATGGTTACATAACTGTGCTTAGTGAAGAAGAAGCTCTTGAATGTGATTAATTAATAATGTAGCTCTACATCTAGCACTCTGTAAGATTCTTCAGTTTGTCTCTTTGGAATAACCGTTTAAAGAACCCTCTGAGAGAAGATTTCCCTTTCCGGAAAAAGTAGAAGACTGTTAACCCTTTCATGCTTAGTGTCCACAATTATGGACAATCAATTTTAGGCTCTTTTTTATGTTTTAGGAAAATATAAGATGTAAATCAGCTCTTGATTACTTGAGAGCATGAATGTAAATTAACATAAACTTCTGTAGCTCTCTAGACTGTTTGTTGTTCTCAGTCTTTATTAACTTTCTACATAAAATAAAAAAATAAAATAAAATAAATAACAGAAAAATTAAAGTGTTAGTTTAAAAAAATTTAAATCTGTCTTTTTTTGTTTTGTTTTAAAAACATATATTTTTTGTTTGTTTTAATTAGTGTTGTTTTTGGAAAGATAACCTTGCATCACACAACAGTCTTAAATTTCTGTCTTCAACATTACATATTTTAAGACCTGAAAGTTAAAACATTTTGGACAAGATAAGATTTATTATTATTATTATTATTATTATTATTATTATTATTATTATTATTATTATTATCCATTTGCTTTTTAATATGAGTACTACAGAATCAAAATTCATACATCATGCAATTTGTAGTAAAACAAAAGAAAAAAAAGAGAAAATATAAAAGAATCTGGATATGCATATACATGATTGATGCTAAAACCATTAACCTTAAAAGAATCAGTGAGGAAATATTATTTCTATATGTGTGTTTGTTGATTACAGTTTTAATTTTATGTCCCTTTTGTGATATGTCCTTCCACATTTTTATCCACGTTTTCTGCTCGGATTGAAGAAAATGCACAAAATGTTGTCTTCAGCGGATGCAACACTCGCTGCTCTTAATTATTATCAAAACAATGCAGAACTATGATTTTACTTTGATATTTCCTGGTATTTTTGTTGTTGTTTTTTTTAGAAGCAGGCTACCAGGTATTAATAAGTGTGTAGCAGATTTAAAAGCAATATTAAAAGTTTATACTAATGCACTTGTACTAATGTGTTATCTTTTCTAAAGTAACAGTTAATTCACAATGGCTTGTATTTTTTTTGCACCAAGTCTGTTGTTGATTATTTTTTCTCTAACAGCTTGACCCGTCATGTTTTATTCCTTACTTGTGGCATCATCTATATGAGAATAAATAGAACTATTTTAGTCACACTAAAATGTCGTCTATCACTAAGATGCGTCAAGCAGTTTCTTGTTTCTTGTTTCTACTGTTCTTTCTTTGGGCCCTTGTTATAAGAACTTCGTCTGGCTGTGATATTAAATATTCATCAGAAGCCTGTGACACTGCATGGGGTGCCGCATTCAGCCGATTTGCTGAAATCCCAATTAGCCAGTTGGGATATGAAATGAGGTTGTTTTTCTTATAAAGAAAGGTCTAAAAAAGACTCCCCCCCCCCCCCCAAGAGCTCTTAGACCATATTCTGGAAATAGTTTGATATTGATTGCTGCATGGCATGAAAGGCTAATGTCATCTCTCATCTCTCACACATTCACTCATAAAAAAATGTCATTGTCAAAAATGACAATTTCCTTGCTTTCCACAGTTACAGCCAATCCATTTAGGGCTTTCTACTGTGTCTCACCTGACAGGCTGAATTTAACATTTCTTATCTTGAGTGTATTCTCAGGAGAGAGACATAACCTGGGGATTTAGTTCTCTGCCCAGAATACGAATCCAGGCATTACAAATACCAAAAGCAATCTGCTGAATTTGAAAAATCTCCCATTGCCTTCAATCCTCATGGATCAAACCATACCCTCTTATTAAACTGACATTTATTTTTAACCTCCCTGTGCAGAAATGACTTTTTACATGACGCTGTAGAAGTGTAAAGGTGTGGAGCGCATTTTGTGAGCTTGGTATTATAAGGTTCTCTTCTGGTTTTTGAGATATCAGGCATCATTTCAACTCAGGTAATCCTAGGATAATAATGCCTCTTGCTTTTGCACTTCACTTTTAGAACGAGTGCAATATAAATAATATAAATAATAATATAAACCTTGCAGCCAGGAACTATATATTGTCAGAGCTGCTGCTATAGAAAATTAACCAACACCTTCTAGCCAATCACTGCTGTGGTATGACAGCTTTTAAAAAAAAATAGGTAAAACAAAATTAGGATTAGATGCACTATGTTTAAATCAATAATCTAATATTAGAAGTACAAATCCCAGTTGGTGGGATAGGAATATGAAGAGAGGGTTATAGTGTCGTATAGTATTAATAGCATTATTTAATATCTTGGCCGTGTTGTTGATTAGGAGCAGCCCGTTCTTGACAGATGTTTTGGAAAATGAAGATAAGAGAAGGAGAGACGAACTGGGATCATTTGTCTCTGGAGGCATTCATCTGTAGCTGACAGTTTGCACATTGGACAAGACGGATGGAATTATTTGGCTTGTAAGATTAGGGATGAATTCCTGAAGATGGTTAAACGTCAGTTATTGTCATTTATTTGAACCACTGTGCAAAATACTGGACTTAGTCTCAGTTTCACAAGTAAATCTTTGTTTATCTTGCAAAATCCCCAGATGACAGTGCTGTTGTGAATAGGATTCAGATTTTTGGAAAGGAGTGCATTTGTTCACAGAGATTTCAAGGTTGAACGCTTCACATGGTTATCCACTAGGGTTGTATAGAAACTGTCACACGGATATATGGCTTAGAACTTGGATTCCGCAATCTATGTCAATACGTCCTTGTAAATATACTTGAAAAATATGCTCCATGACCTTGCAAATGACCACTACAATCACACAGGCCCTGGCTGAGTTCCCACCACGAGGTGTATGATACCACACCTTCCAATTTTATTGCCCCCCTTTCCACGCTTACCCTATATAAAAGCAATAAAAGGAAAATAAAGGCCCTTTGATTTATGATGTGCATGGTGGAAGAGAAAACAAATCTTCCAAAACATACAGTTTTATGGTTGTGGGGCGTTTATGGGTATTGCATGAACTATGTTTTGTGTATTAATAATAACAATGACGCAGCTTATTTGTCGGAATTCTAAAGCGAGAGGATTTTGTAAGAACATCTAAGACTGTTAGATTTAGAAACTGTTAGAAACTCAGCCCTCACCCTACTATAAACTCAGCCCTTCACCCTACTGTAAATATTTGCAACATTCCCTGTTGCATTAGTTGGTGTTAATTCTTATGAATTTGTAATAGTGAGACTATGTGCTCATTTCCGGTTCTGGTAAAATCCTTGCAGGAATCTCTACAGCCTTAATATATCTACAGCCTTAATGAGTGCCAAAGTTGTAGGACATTGTGCATTAAAGTCAATAATAATAAATGAATAAAGTCAATAACAATAAAGGAATAAAACACTATGAGGCATGCTGTTATAGGAAAATAACAAATTGGCTATAATTTCTTTTTATTTACTAAAGAAAGGCATGTACTTTTTAAAATCATTTTATACTTACATTTAATCAAGGGTTGAAAAATACTTCATTACTATTCTTATAAGTATTATTTTGCTGTATTTATACTTTACTTTAGTTACTGAAAATGAATACATGTACTCTTACTTTATAATCTTTCCAGAAAAAAACATACATTTTACTCTTTACATTTTTACTTAGACTCTTAATTCATACTCAAAGGTTTCTTCTTCTCTCCTCCAGCCAATGACTGTATGCTATCGATAGAATGCTGATTTTATTTACATTTCAGCTTGAAGCATTCAATCAAGTTCATCAGTGAAGAAAGATTATCAAGAATGGTTGACAATTCTTCACCTGCGGTGAGCTTCTCTTGCCGGACAATGTAGTTGGTGCTATAGCCAGCCGTGTGTGTTTGATTTTGGAGAAGCCACCAGACTGCAGTGTGGAACTTGAGGATGAGCGCCCCGGCCCTACCTCATGTGCTGGAGTAAACAAAGTGTCGCATTAAAATGGTGTATCCTTTGGCTCCCGAGAAGGCATGAACTCCATCTCATTTGAAAAAGCATGCTGAGGTATGTTTTGAGAAATTTGCTAACATTAACTGGCTTTATTTCAATAAGTTAGTCTGTTTTCTTTGCTAATGGCGGGTTGAACTAGTTAACTATTCCAGTAGCTAATATAATTGGCTAGGCAGCAAGTCAGATACTAGCTAATGGTAAATATTGGTTATTTACATAATATTTTACTTCTGATTAATTCGTTAGCAGACTAAGTAGGATTAGTCATGCATACGGCCAGCAAGCTTGAGATTGAATAATGTTTTCAGGCAAAATGGCAAAGTTGCTTTTCACATGAAAACATGACATTAACTTAATTTAATGAGCTACAAAGCTACTTTTTACTTTTTAATACTTAAGTATGACATATGCCCCTACGGTCTTAGCTATAGTCAGGGACAAACTGTCTTGTCTTATATCACTAGAGGCTGCTGTATTATTTCTTTCTTTACTTTTTTCTGACAGATGGGAGATGTGTGAGCAGTGTAGATTTTCTCTCAGCTCCCATCCCTAAGGCAAGGTGAGATACCTGAAATATTGATCATTGTCTCTAACTGACAGGGCAAACAGGCCTGACAGGGGAGATGAGACATAGAAAAGATCCAAACATTGGTTAATGTGACTTAGTGAATAATAGCTAATGTAGTAGCCTTAATTACTGTCATTTCAGCAGTTTTTTTTTACCAGGTTGCAAACCAGCTTGTGTTAATGTTTTACTAGCAAATTATTGTTGTTTTCTTGCTTTCGGAGCGTTTCGGCCCAAATCTTTCTGAACAGCATTGATTTTTTTATAGTGTTGACCTTTACACAGTGCTCAAAAACTCATAAATGTTTCATTCACCTTCAGTAAGCGCTTTATCCTGCAAGGCAGGGAGGGATGCTGGATGCTGGATGGGATGCCAGTCCATTATAGCGCATCACCCGCACACATACACACACATTTTCACACTCATTCACACTTATACGGGCATTTTACAGTCACCAATCCATGTATCAGCATGTTTTTGGGAGAAAAACAGAGAACCCAGAGGAAACATGTAGGATGAGGTGTAACACAATGCGACTATCTATATCAGGTTAAGTGTTTCAAATATCCATATCTTATCTGTATTCAGATTTAAACCTGAAGTGCTGTGGCCTAATCTGAAAGGCTTTTTTTTCTTTCCTTTTCCCTACCACCATACCACTAAAAACCCTGTAAAATTCAGAGGTAGAAAGCATTGTCAGCATGATTTTTGATTTCTGCCTGTGACAGTTCCTCAACCTCAACTACATCACTCAAGTTCATAATTCATCTCAGCTGTAGATGTGGACTGGTTTTTAATGCAGTTAGTATTCCTGTTTGTACATGTCCGCAATACAGGATGTCCCAAAAGTCTCCATACATAGGGGAAATTAACACTTTTTAGCAAAATGTCTTCCAAAATTTTTCATATTTAGTTTATATTAATTTTTTTTTTTCAGATAATCTTTAAGAATGTCTTTGTCAAAAGAAGAACGTATTGAAATCATTCTCATGGCTGGATCAGGAAGCTGTCGCAAGTTTGCGATGGACCTTAACAGAAAATGTGACAAGCACATCACACACAGCACTGTTGCCAAACTTATTAACAAATTCATAAAGACTGGAAGTGTTGCGGACCAACCGAGAAGTGGACGTAGACGAACACCCACTGACGAAGGCACAACCAATGTGGTGCTGGCAAACATAGTCCCCTGTGTATGGAGACTTTTGGGATACTCTGTATTTTCGATTGAATTAGTTGGTATTTTAACGATGCTTTTAACAATAATTACTTTTACTTCTGACAAATATAAACAAACTAGTAGCTTAATTTAAACTAAGGATGAATGAACAAACACTGTAAATGCATTATGCAGGTTATTATGTTAATAAACGTTGCCTTTCTTTGTCCCATGAGCTTCATATCAGACCGCTCTCACTGCCCTCGTGAAAGTAAAACTCTCATAATGGCCTGCTGCACACCTCCACACTCAACTAAATGATGTGTGAACCTGTGAAAAAAAAGAAATAGTTTGCCCCATTTCTATCTGTATTTGTATCCAGTAAATTGAGCTCATGACCGAACCTCAGGCCCTGGACCCGCACCACCCCACCTCAAAGATCAACACTTAATAACAATTTGTTGTGTATAATCACAATGACTGTTTGCAAGACATTTTGATTATATGGTTAAAAACAGTGATGTAATGTTTTGTCAAGAACTTTTTGAATAAGTGATCATAGTCTGGTGCCCTTTCTGATATCTCTCTCTCTCTCTCTCTGTCTGTCTTTCCTATCTCTCCATCTATTTCCTCTATCATGTATTCTCCTTCTCTTCTCTCTCAGTCTTTCTCTGGACATCTACCCAATTTCCACACTTCTCACCTAACCGAGTAGTTGCATCTATTATTTATCCACTTTGTTTTATTTCACAGAGGTCCTAAAAAAGGAAGCAGTGGCCCTCTCTGATGCTTTATTCATAAAGCTGTGGTTTGCTTTCATCGATGTTTCTAGTCATGGAAGACCAGCTGCTGTTTCAGGGGCTGCCCCACATGCCATTTCACACTCTCTGAATATTGTAGAGAAGCTGCACTGTGACTTTTCCCATCAGCTGCCTAATATGGTTGCTTTATCTGATTAAAAAGTCAATGAGGTGTTTGACTTTTATCGCTTTGTTTCAGCCGTACACATACAGTTGCCTAGTAACAACTTAAAGCAGACGGCACGTGCTCCAAACACCTGGTTAACACTCCACGCTTCCCCCGCTAGAATCCTCCATGTTGCATAAATGATAAAACAGTGAGAACATACTTCGGGCTCTATCATGAAACTCTAGGATGTATGTGTGTCTATAGAGTGTTTCAGTGCTGTTTTTAGCATTAACATTTCCTCATAATGTCAACAAAACCATGTTAATGATGCTAAAATAATTTTTCACTTGGCAGATAAAACGTGTAGCTTAAGCAATGGTCAAGACAATTTGAACTGTTTGTTCTTGTAGAAAATGTAAGGATGTAACCGAATCATGTATACATTATTTGGAATGATCAGATAATGGATTCTAAACAGATATAAATACTATGTGTTTTTTTTAATTATTATTTCATGTAAGTTTTGTTCAGTATAACTAGCAGGAGTCATGCTGATTACATAAAACAACACCATATGTTTATGTGCGTGTGTGTATGGCTATCTGTGTGACTTCTTGTATATGCAGAAATTGATATCAAAATGTTCCCATATGAATTTGGTTTGCTCTAGGGAGCAAGGAGGTATTATTGCTGCAATATGGTTTCTCGCTCACAATCTTTCTCATCTCCCAGAGACAAATTGAAAGAAGGAGAGACATTTCAGTTTTATGACTGCAGTCGAAAAGAGATCTCTCGCACCAGCTGTCAAACTCAATCTTTATCAGAGTAACAGCTACTGGTTTTGGCATTTTCCCGCCAAATTTATTAACTAGGGGTATGGCATGATGGCATTCCATGATAAAGAAATCTGTACTGATAATTAAGTCCCAAAAATATCATCTCAGTGTGCTCTGTATGTAGATTTTGGTGAAAATCAGAGTCTTTTTTTAAAAAAAAATAACCATTCAAGTAGTTTCTACAAGTGACTATGTGCAGAGATTGTTATTTATCTTCATTCTTTTAATGATGATATAAAAATATGAAAAGCAGATACTGTGAAATCCTGTAAAGTGTAGTCTTGGGTGAAACAATTCAACTCTAATATCAACCCACACACTTTCAGGCTCTCTAAACTCGCTAGAACACTCTAGTTGAATAGTGATTTTGTGTTGGGCAGAGTAGACCTAAATTAAAGGCCCCATGTTCAACCAGACACAGACGAGGCTGAGGCACATGCCATCTTGTGAGCTACAACCTGACTCCAGTACAGCCGGGCATCAAGAGCCCAATCCAGATGTTCCTCTGACTGAAGGCTTCTTAGTGAGCCCTCTTCTCAGTGCTGGGTTGAATGGATTATTCAGAAGGGCTGTTAACCCCTCCACATTGTTTGGCATGGTCTGGGTATATAAGATCCCTCGCCATTCAAAAGCTCTCTCCGTAAGCCCTGACATCAAGATGAAAACCATATCATTTGCAGAAAGTGTGTTTACCAGAAGCTCACTTAAGAAGATAACCAATCAACAACTCGGGTCTCTTTTTAATCTAGAATCTAGGCCAGTGTCTCTTGAGATGCTGTAAAACTCCATTGCTGGTTTTATTCAAATACGTCAGGATCCTCTGAGCAACAAACAGTCTTCCATAACACTCAGAAGCAGGAGAGATAGTCCTTATTCAGAATTTATTAGTAATCAGCACAAGGAAACAGGCAGAGGTCCTAAAAAGTGCAGATCAAGCATTGCAGGGATTCCAGAAATTAATAGAGTAAGGGAGGCAAAAAATTGTCAGAAAAAAACCACACACAGAACAAGGAAGGTTAAATAGCAAAAGGCAAATCAGGTCTATGCAAAGAAGAACAGAATCAAAACTGTTTAAACACACCAAGAAAGACTATAAATTAATTAAAAATAAATTAGAACAAAGGAATAAGGAAATAAGGAAATTAGATGGCCAAGTAGGTCAAAAAAAAAAAAGGCATGCTGAACTTGGGAAGCCATGAGAGTAAAAACATGGGGTTTTTAATCTTGCTAGGAGAAACCTTCTCTGAGTTATGCTCATTGAAATACTGTGCTTTTTAGTCCATGGATCATTGTATACCTGTTTTCCAACACTAATCAGGGCATAAAGAAGAGCTCCTCTTTAAATACAGTGAAATTCCACAGTTGGCAATATGAACATGCATTTTTGTTAATATACAGCTACTACAATTCCAGAATTATTGGAACCATTCGTTAAAACCAGAAGACCAGCAAATACATTATTATAGTTTTCATCATTATATAATCCTAATGAGATTTTTTCACACCTAAACAATTGTCATGAAGGAATTCTGTTTTTTTTTTTTTTTTTTTTTTTTTTTTGCGCTCACTGCTCAGTTTGCTCAATTCCCCCCCAAAAAATCTGTTGTTATCTTTAACAGGTAACAGATTTGGCACCTAAACACCTAACACCTAAACAATCTAAGGGAGATTTATGGTATAATGTAGGTATCATTTATGGAAAGAAGATTTGTTATCCCAAAATCTGGTTACCTCTGCCAAAAGGTTGAGCTATAGATGGATCTTCCAACATGATATGGATGAAACCATGCATCCAAATCAACAAAGAAATGGTTAAAAGAACACAATATCAGAGTTTTACAATGATCATCTAAAAATCTCTGGATTTTAACCTGTGATCTGAAATGAAGAGAGAAGTCCACATGCAAACACCTAACAATATTAGAAAGCTTGCAAGGAGGAATTCACTATCCTTCTATGAGTGTCTTAAACCTTCTTAGACATTGAGGAAGAGGCTCAATGCTGTTATTCTCTTTAGGGGAGACTTCACCAGATATTCACTGTGGGGTGCCAATAAATTCGAAAACAGGGTTTTTTTTCTGAAAAGAACACTTTTTTTTTTTTTTTTACTTAAAGACACAATTTATATTTAAAGTAATGTTTAAGTGTTTAAAACAGACTCTTCATATTTTCAAAATATAACTCACTGAACATGTTCATATATTCATTTTTGCTCATTGGGTGCCAATGACGTATTGAACTGAAAGTAGATGGAGTGAGTAGGTTAAGTTATTTGAAGGTATTTTTCAGATGAAAAAGGCCTATATTCTTAAGACTAGGAGTGTAACAGTATGATGAATTCTCAGCAACCCAGTACTTGACCAATATACACAAATATTGTCATTTTGTTAACAGGATTGTTCTAAGCCTTAATGTGCTTATTATATTTGCAAAAGAGCATAGAATTACGGTTTTCTCTGATTTTTATCTAGTATATTTGTTCTCACTGTGAGAACACCATCGGCACAGTGAAGCATGGTGATGGCAGGATTGTTCTGATAGTTACCCTTTGGCCTCTTGGTTGCTTCTCTGGCTAATGCTTTCTTCACCTGTTCACTCGTTTGTTTTGGTATGTTCTCTAACAATCTCTGGCGCCTTCCAGAAACAGGGGTATTTATACTGAGATCATGTGGCATTTAAATTACACACTGTTGAACTCCATTAAACTAATTATCTGACTTCTGAGTGCAACTCGCTTCACCACAATGAATTTGTGGGGTACACAAATAGGATTTTTTTTTCTCCCACTTCAAAATAAACAGGTATTTTTAGATTTATAACATGTTATCATACTTCTAGTTTTGATTACAGGACTTCCAAATGGTCCTTAAATATGTTCCAGTGTTTCTCATATCCTTTAAAGGTTTTATTCGCTTATATTGAAGCTATGCTCCATCGCCCCACTCAGGTAGATAACGTGTCATATTTTGGTATGTGTATTTATTTAATATAAAAGATTGTTTAAGAAGAAGACCTGGTTTTATTGGAATAGATTCATTAGATTCAGCCAGGGCCATTTCAATGTTTGGCTGAGCGTGGGAGCCATGGGGAGGGAGGGCCGTCAACATGCCAGGAATTCACGTATGCACCCTTATCTGCTCTGATAATTGCTATAAACTGTTTTGAAAAGCATTATGAAGCAGATGTTCCGTGATGAATTTTTTTTATTACGGTCATTTCTACACGAATATTGAATTCATGCAAAATCAAATGTTGTTCCATGTTGTTCTAAACTTAGCTCATTTATGCCAATGGAAAAAAATATGATAAACAATTCATGAAGACAATTGACTCCATGCTGAGTTAGCATGGTCTTAAAGGTACACTGGAAGAGTTAATCAACAACGCAGCGTTTTGCTGTTTAACAAACGATGTTTAAGACCGTTTGAGAGGTTCAGCACTAAACACAGCTTGCAAACAGGTCAGTCAGAAGCCTTTCTCCCTCCTGGTCTCTATATCAAAAACAAAGTGCACACCATTTGTCCATAGATCACCTTATCTAATTTATTCTTCAAGAACATAATACTCAGCCCTCGTTACCCAAACATGGAGACATGTACAATGGGAAACTTCCCTACATCTGGTGGCCAAATTGTCAACAATGTACACTGAGATGTGTGATTATCGGCTCCCTGTGTTTGCAGACCATGTGAGCAGTTACAGACATGAACTGACATTTTGAAAAACAGCATTTTTTTGGCAGAAGATAAGATTATGGTCACTATGTAAGACTCACTCAGCTGTAAACAGGATATTATCACTCGTTGCCTGTTTAAAGTCTTTCATTAACTCTAATTCAGTTTGTCAAAAAAGGGGGGAAAAAAAAGCCAGCATGAGTGCAAACAGTCTTGTTTGACATTTAATTAGGTTATTAGTTGTGGCTTATCTGGACCATGTTATTAGTCCAAATGGCCATGGGTAATGGGGAACTACACCTGGAGGCAGAAGTGCAGTCGTGGGTGGAATCGTGTAAAAATGGCAGCACTTTAAAGTCTCATGATTTACATAATGCTTTGAAAATATTTGAGTTTAATGATTTATGCAGAAATGAATTTTCCTCTATCATATTATTATGCAATCGGTTGCTTTCTTCATTTGAGCAATAAATTCATAATCTGTGTTTTATTATATTTGTATCACTAAACCCGTAGACCCTGTCCACTGCGGTGCTGCAAGTAATCAATTAGATGCCGTTTACCTTTATTTATTTAACAATACCCCAGCATTTTGTATTCACATACGCTTTCATGAAAACTCTAGCCTGGCTGTAAACTTCATAATGATTTATGGGCTGTTTAAAAAAAAAAAATCAGCCTATGTACAAAGCCTATGTGGACAAAATGCAATGTTTAACTAAGCAAAGATAACACATTTTTCTTCCTTTGGCAATGAATAACAAAAATGGGATGTTTCACTGAGAATTTATGGTGAGACTGAACAGTACCCTAAGCCTTTTCTAGTTCTTCATATCCTCTTTCCTGTATGTGTTAAAGCCTTTCCTGCTCTAAAACTCTTCATTTAACACATCAAGTCTGTATCAAGCCCTTCATGAGGATAAAACAGGCTGTGCAATATGAGCAGGGCCGTTCGGAAAGAGAGTGCTGCTCAGTATCATTTTCCCGTCTGCCATCTAGTGGAGAAAATCCCTGTTTTGCTAGATGTTTATTAGTACTAAGGAAGCTGACTGGGTAATTATATCATTATTATACCATTATTAAATTGTTTATACCACAGAACCGTTGAATTCTCAAATCTGATTGGTCAGAAGACGTTGATTAATTTTCTATAACAGCAGTAGTTCTAGCTGCAAGGTTTATATTAATGCACTTGTTCTAATATGTGATCACTCTAACGGTAATAATAAATGGATTTTTTTTTTTTTTTTTAAAGATGTTTTGTAGAACATGTAAAGTTCTCTGTCTTGAAGACTTTACTGCGCTGGAAAACTTACTGACTGTTACAAATCAAGCACATAACAAGCCAGGTTTATTTGTCTTATTAACTTCAAGAGAGCAAAAAAGGTGAGGCTGGTGAGGGAACTACTGCTATAATAACAGAACAAGTGACAAACAAAATTATTTAGCAGATGTTCTACGATATTAGATGCAGGGGCACTGCTATGATTTTTGGCCCCCCCTGACAAATTTCTACTCCGGGCCCCAAGCCCTGACTCCCCAATTATCTGATGAAAGTATGGGCTTCTCCTGGGGCCCCCTGTCTGACCAGGGCCCTTAGAATCGTCCCAGCCTTCCCCCCGTTATGGCTCCTCTGATTAAATGTAACTATAAATGGATAAAAAGTCCAATATGTCGTTCATTGATAAATCTTTTAAATATGTCAAAATTGCTGTGGTGTAATAAAGAGGAATAAACCCTTTTGGGACGTGCTGTTAGTGGAAAAGAATTTCGGGGTAACAGTAACTCAAGCATCGCTCCACCATGTAGCTGATTATTTTCCTACAACAACACACCCCCCAAAGTGTTTTATTCCTTACTTATACCTGAAAATCTTCATAGCTGTTACTGAGTCATGCTCTTGCAAGTCATTCAACATATTCAGTGCCTTGTTTTTATTAGATGCAGGGGCGCCGCTATGATTTTGGGCCCCCTGACAAATCTCTACTCGGGGCCCCATGCCCTGGCCCCCAATTATCTGATGAAAGTATGGGGAAAGTATGGGGATCTGCTGGGCCCCCTGTCTGACCAGGGTCCTTAGAATCATATATACCTATGTTTATACCTATGGTTCACTCTTTAACAAAAAAAAAATGAAAGTCACTCATAACTTGGGTTGGTTTCTTAGTGGTGCTTTTACCCCAATCAGACTTATTATTTTAATATTACTCCCTGCTTATTAACTGTATTAAGTGTAAGTAGATTGTACTGTGAACTTCTTCTCCCACGCTTCTCATTTGCCAATAAATATTCACGCAGCATTGAGAAACAGAGGAGAACCCTCTGAACCACCACTCCCACACTGAATATACGATTTCCCTTGCAAATTCCTCATGAGTGAAGTTATACCACAATTGTCTCTGATTGGTTGGCGTAGCACTTCCGGCTACTTGATAGTGCATTGTGATTGGTGCACCGTTTACCTTGGTAACAATGCGAGCGCGCTGATTGGACAGCCGCTTCGTAATCGGAATACAGTGTAGGTTGTTGCTCTGAAATTTTCGTCTTCACTTTAACAGGGATGAGTTTGCAGTAGAGAGCTCAGAGATAAGAAATTATCTGTGTATTGTAAAAGTAGCAGTGTAAATCATTATATTTCACGCAAATAATGCGAAGGGTTACGCTTTTTGTCAATGGGACCTCCAAAAACGGCAAGGTGAGTTAGCTGGAAGTTTCACTTCATTCGTAGTGGTGGCTTTCAGTTAGCTTAGCTAAGCTAGCACGTCTGTGTCTGCTTATGTATATACTGAAACGCACCGGCTTTTTAAAAATTATTTATATTATAGGTGTGAATACTGTTTATTTTTTCCTGTTCGCCCATTTGGGAAAATGACCCGCTAAATGCTGGCTAAAGTAATGGCACCTTCAATGGCTAACTGGCTATCATGTGATGATGATGATCATGAAGCCTGTTAGCGTAACCAATGCGCGTGACTTTTCAAAATGACTCCAAAATGTCTCAACTGTCTTCCAAATTAAGCCAGCTAAAGGCTGTTACATGTCTACTTTTTTGTTGTCTGGTTCATACCTGTTAGCTAGCTAGCCTATAGGCAAGAACTCATTTTTGTCAAATCTCGCGAGATGTGAATATATATTGCCTGAGATTCACGTTACTATAGCAACCAATTCCTTTTATTTATATGGGTTACGCCTTGATGCATACTTCTATACTAAATGGTACTCCACTGTAGTTTCCCATAGAGTGCAGATGCTCCATATTTGTTTAACATTTTTGGAAGGAGTCTCCAGTGTCAGCGCTTTGTAACAGTCAACTTTAAGTAACTTTAAGGCGCAAGTCTTCAGGATGGAAGGCTTCGAGGGTTTTTCTTTTTGTTCTAGCCTGAAGAGAGAAAAGAGAGGCTGGTGAGAGAACAGATGTTCTGTTTTATAGCCAGTGTAACGTATGTGATAACAGGAACTAACTTGTTTTGCGTACGACGTTTTGTTCTTCAATAAATAAAAAGTGTTGTGGTCTGACATGATGTTCTAGGAAAACTTCGGGGTGATAACAGCAACTCGCTTCTCATTGATTACTACCACGCCGATGATTATTTTCCTGTAAACGCTGTCCTGTCGTGTTTCACTCCTTACATACATCATAGCGCTGTTTTAAGAAAGGAAATCAAGTGACTTGTTTATCAACGCGAGTTAAAATTCGACCGGAGGGGATTCTTATTTCATTAGTTTTTTTCAACTTTGTTATAACAATAATGTTTAGAAGTCACATCCATAGCTATAATTACTTCAAAGTAAGAACAATTTTTGGACGAAACCCTTGAAGGCGTCATGAGATTTTAAGTTTATCTGTGCAGCTCGGACTGATGAACGTATCCTCCTCTTTGTTTTTGATTTGAACTTTTCTCTTTCCCACAGGTTGTAGCAGTGTACGGGACTCTGTCTGATCTCTTATCCGTTGCCAGCAATAAACTGGGAATCAGGGCCACTAATTTGTACAATGGGAAGGGCGGCCTCATCGATGACATCGCCCTAATTAGGTACGAACCTTAGCTGGAAGACTTCCCAAACTTTTCTGTTCTTCTCATAAGGTTAAAGGAAAAAAAATGTCCAAATGTTCTTAATTTTTAGCACACTACAACTCTGTATATCTGCTGTTTTTTTTTTTTTTACATATTCTATTTATGCATATTCATATTCTACATTTTCATTCCTCTAAAGGCTGCTGAACTTTTTTACATAATAGTCTGCTAGTTTTTTATGTATGTGACAAATAAAGAACCTTGAACTTTATCATCTGCTCTACTTCTTAACAGATATGACCGTATTAAAAGCTTATACATATATTTTAACTTCTAAGAGTTTCGTTTGTCAGCTAAACCTGAACAGTATATATTTTTTTATTGTTATTTTGCTTTACAGAGATGATGATGTGTTATACGTGTCAGAGGGAGATGCCTTTGTTGGTAAGTCGTCGTGATTAATGTCTCCTGTTCCTGTTTTAATCATCTTCCTCCTTTTGTATAACCTGAAACCACAACTCGTCCACTGAAAGCGCTCAGAGTGCCATTTATGGAATTGATGTCCTAATATCAGGACGTTCTTGTTGGCGTGTTTGTACATTTCAGATCCTCAAAGTGAGGGAAGGGCTGCTGATGACCGCTCAGGTTCGCACAGCGACTGGCTGACTCTGAATATCGGCGGGCGGCTCTTCACAACCACACGGTACACAGTTTATTCCTAACGACATGTAAGGAATTTTTAAAAAAAAAAACAAAAAAACAGCAGGATGTGCTGTTATAGGAACAACGGGGTGGTATGATGCGGCCCAGTGCAAAGCGCAGTTGCGGTTACCAGCCCAGAATTGATTATTTTCCAATAACAGTATGCCCCGAAGTGTTTTATTTCTCTTATACTGTTTCCTTTTTTTTGGGTTAAAGAGTGTTATACTTGTCATTCATTTGTAGTTACAATTTAACGTTGAGGAATGTCTTCTTAAGAGTAATGAGACTGAAATGACTGAAATCTTGTGTCAGTAGACTTTTGTGTGGCAGATTAAAGTCACAGCTGACTGTTATGAAGCGCTGACACTGGAGACTCCTTCCAAAAATGTTAATTAAATATTTCCTCATAGAAAGCTTCACCATGTCATTGATTTTTTTTTTTTTTTTTTTTTTTTCCTTTGTATCTACAGGATCCTATGAATTAGGTGTTAATATAGAAACAATAATGTATTAGAATGTGCTCATTTATATAAACCTGTGATAGAAAATTAATCAACACCTTCTGACCAATCAGATTTGAGAATTAAGCAGCGTTGTTGTATAACAGATAAGATTCACATAAGATGGAAAGATAGATGCAGTTACATAAGGATTAAAGTTGGGACTCAAGGATCAAGCATAAAAAGCCCAAAGCTTAAAAAAAAAAAATCCTCCTTGATAAATAATTTTGGATCTGACTGTCAGTTTTCGGTAATAAGGCCTCAGATATGCCCCAGATATGTCACAATGATGAGATTTTGCAAGAAACAGAGAATTGTGTTTCTGTGTCAGTTCCTCCACTGGGTAATAATCTAAAGGCCTTTATATAGTGCTTGAGGTTTATTGCTAATAATGTTACTGTGTTTATCCATTTTGCTCACTTCAGGAGTACGCTTGTGAGTAAGGAGCCTGACAGCATGCTGGCCCACATGTTTAGAGGGAAGGGTAAGGCTTTCATACACACTTCATTAAGCCTCTTTTATGGAATTATCAAATATGAGTTCATGCACATACAGTTGTCCCTGCGCTTCCCTCCTCTGCGCTGTTGTAGATGTGTGGGGTAACAAGCGAGATGAGCGAGGCGCTTACCTCATCGACCGCAGTCCTGAGTACTTTGAGCCCATCCTGAACTACCTGCGACACGGCCAGCTTATTGTCAATGAAGGAATTAACTTACTGGGTAAGTGTGTGTGTGTGTGTGTGTGTTACCAATCAGGTCACTGTGTCCACAATGTAATACTGAATCATGTCATAAACCTTTTTTTGTTGGGATTGGTGTCTTCTGCTCCATGTGACGCCATATGCACATGTGATGCACTAGTACAGAGCAGGTTCTACAGGAACTGGTCAGTCATATAGTTGTTTAAATGGTGGTGTTGATGCATTGAGTATTATTTGTGTTGTTAATTCTGAATGTGTGTTTGTGTTTGTGTGTGTCTCGCAGGTGTACTGGAAGAAGCTCGTTTCTTTGGAATCGAGCAACTCGCTGAGCAGATAGAAGTTGCCATTAAGGTAAAGACATAATCTGGATGATCGAGAGCCTTGTCAGTTCGTCTCTTTGAGTGTGTATTTATGAGTTTGCGTCCTCACAGAACTCCCATCCCCCAGAGGACCACTCGCCCATCTCTCGGAAGGAGTTCGTACGGTTTCTGCTCGCCACGCCAACCAAGTCAGAGCTGCGCTGTCAGGTACAGGCATCTCCACCAGGTTGTGTGTATCCACCTTAGAAAGAATTGTCTAAGCTGCCTTTCCATCTCTCACGTACACCCAGGGGCTGAATTTCAGCGGGGCAGACCTGTCTCGGCTGGACCTGCGCTACATCAATTTCAAGATGGCCAACTTGAGCCGCTGCAACCTCACCTGCGCCAACCTGTGCTGCTCGAACCTGGAGAGGGCCGACCTCTCCGGGGCCAACCTGGATGTATGTATCTCGCTTTAGTTTAACTTAACCTTGAAACCTCACCCTGTTCATTAGAGTTATCTCTTTTTTCTTAGATGTGGTAGGGCAATTCATGAATAATTAATGAGCGTGTGTGTGACTTCATCCAGTTACAGCACACCAGGTGCTCGTGCCTTAAGCCAAACGTTTCCGATGTTCATTTAATGAATATATAATGAATAAAAAAAACATATAGGGTTATTCTGTGTCCATGTCTGAGTCCATGAGTCAGTGTTTGTTCGCCACTACATGACAGACCTTCAGTTTAGTGAATTGAACTGTAACAATGCCAGACTTGGGTTGTTACACACTGTGTAATGTATTAAACTGCCTGACAGTTCAGTGTATTTTCTTCTTCAGGGCGCAAACCTGCAGGGCGTTAAGATGCTGTGCTCTAATGCCGAGGGAGCCTCACTGAGAGGCTGTAACTTCGAAGATCCGTCAGGACTCAAAGCCAACTTGGAGGGTATATACATTTTTACAGCATGTACCTTTCTTTCAAAATGAGCTTGACATTATTCTTTACTTGTGTGTCCTGAGTCCTGGACTGTTAATGAGTTAGAAGTGTTTGGGGCCAAAATGTTACGCTGAGTCACTTCCCCATATCTTCCCAGATCTGATTGTGTGTTTCTGGAGGCAAAATCAAACCCTAGCAAACACTCAGGAAATACTGCAGAGCCTGATCATGTCTGCATGCTCTGGTTGCCTACATACTATAATCAATATTTCTACAAAAATGGTTCTCTATGGATATTACGTAAGGCATAAAACATGACCGGGTGTGCTGTTATGGGAAAATACCCCCGAGGACAGTGCTGTGATATAACTGGTCTTATTCTAAGTGTCATAATTCAGTCTGTATGTGGTAGGTGCCAATCTGAAGGGTGTGGATATGGAGGGCAGCCAGATGACGGGGATAAACCTGCGCGTGGCTACGCTGAAGAACGCCAAGCTGAAGAATTGTAACCTGCGAGGAGCAACTCTGGCAGGCACCGATCTAGAGGTGAGGGGTGCTTAAACAAGCCCGGAATGTTGAAGTTTGCAAAATCACGTACAAACAAAGATGGAAAAGTTATGATTGCGTAAGTATTCACCCCCAATGCTGTGAAACCCCCCGAAATTAGTTCTGTTGCAACCAGTTGCTATCTGGTTCATCCCCTCTTTACCTCTTTTTATATATTTATTCTAATATATAATGTAATATATTCCTTTAGCAGCTATTTGTTAATAATAACATAAAAATAATGTATTCTACAAAATAAGTGTAGGTGTTTAAATGAAATCATGTAACATAACAGTTCTTAGTTATTAACACTCTGTGATACCTACTGTAGGTGTTAGTATTTTGTTATGCATACTTATTTAAAATTGTATAGAAATCTGGGTTACGGCTCATGGCATTATCTATCTGAATAGCAGCTTCATCTTTATAAATTATGCATCCTTATTTTTTCATATCAGAACTGTGATTTATCCGGCTGTGACCTCCAAGAAGCGAACCTGCGTGGTTCAAACGTGAAGGGAGCCATCTTCGAGGAGATGTTGACTCCGCTGCACATGTCCCAGAGCGTGAGATAACCAATCACGTTTGCTCCCGCCCGAGCAGCCTTTCACAGCTGCTCCGTTACGAATGTTAACCGCTCCCATTGGACCCATATGCAATATCGGCATTCCATGTCCTCGCCCCACAGCTTTACTCTCTTGCACTAGTGCACATGCAGGGTGTTTAATTAGCACAGGTCTCTTGTAGGATTACAAGTACACACACATCATTGTCCATTTTGACCAATTTGTTATACCAAACCTAGTTCATGTATGTGTATTTATATTTATGTTGGATTTAATCCACAGTAAGTGTTGGCTTCCTGTATCAGTGCTAATGCACTGCTGCTGAAAATCCCATGTAGTCTGGAGGCTTCAGTTATATCCGGGATACGGATCCCAAGTGAGTGAAGTTTAGTGAATGTATACGTTTCTTATAATCAGATGTGGAAGTCATGAAGGTGAATGCAACCAAATATGTGTTATATTTGAGTTTATAACTCTGTCTCAGAGGGCTGAGGTGTAAACAGTAGCCTCTTAAGAATATGTGTGCAGAAGCCTAGGAAAACCCTTTACATGGTGAAATTTGATTTCTTTGATTTCTTCAGTCTCGGCGACATCCGATGGGTTTTTCCAGGCCGACACACAAATATGAAGAGGTTTCTGCTTTGGTAATTGCAGGAATTGCTAGAGTTTGACTCTGAAATCTGAAGGAGGAGTTATTTTTAAAGCTCTTCTGCTTTGCTTAAGCATTTCCGCACCATATCGTATCATGTATGCATGCTTAACAAGACAAATGTATTGCTACCCATATACCATATATAATAGGTGACAAGCTTATCAAACTATTTTAAGGTTAGGTATAAAATTACATATGCAATGTAAATGTATGTTTATTAGCTCCCTGTGTGCACTGTTCAAACAGAAAGAGGATTTTTTTTCTTTTGTTTACCAATTTTTAATTTCAGATCTACCTCCCACACAAAACTGACTTTCGCTCTCGTCAGTCCTATGGATTTCTTTCAAATCCTCATGAGAAGGCTTGAATAGATAGAAATGGGGATGTTGAATGAAAGACGGTTTACCAAAATGCAGTTCTGCCTAACACAATGGTTGTTTTTTTGTTTTTTTTCTTCTTCTTCTTCTAAAAAGATTGTGTAGTGATACAACCAGTAGCAAAATCACACTGGTTTGAATTCATTCATTGTATTATTGTGTGATTGTTCGCCATCAGACATCTCATGATTCCTTTTTGTTATTCATTTTTTGGAAATTGTTTGACACCAAAAAGGGTTAAAAAGGGTGCTTTACTTCATCCAGTGCTTCCCTATGCATTAGTGTGTATATATACAAGCTGTCGTTCCCTACTTAGCACTTTTTGTGTATCGCTTATTTGTTGTAGTACAACATAACAGCCCACATTTCATGTATTGCCTGTATCACTAATATCGACCCAGATTATTGCTGCTTGGTCAAACCCTTGACCGGTTCAGTTGGAAATAAGTTCTGACATGAGCTTAAAGCTAATGATATACAATATGCTGTTATTTCTCTTAGATGTAATCATAGGTACTTATTAAATGAAGGCAATCAGAAGCAGACTTTTGCACTTTTGAGTGCGATTCTCTGATTATCAGACCCTCACAGAAAGGGCACACACTATTTATTTATGTATGTAAGCAGGCTGTGTTTATGTAAGGTGTAAGAGAAGAGGCGTCTTCTCCTCTCGCCTCACTGTTACGGAAGTGTATTTC
Source organism: Pangasius sanitwongsei (assembly GCA_037576675.1). NCBI lineage: Eukaryota > Metazoa > Chordata > Actinopteri > Siluriformes > Pangasiidae > Pangasius > Pangasius sanitwongsei. Next base: position 23,423,835 of record CM075010.1, read on the forward strand.
CATAAACAGACTGTTATAAACAAATCGAGTTGTTTTGTGCGGTTGATTCTGTTGCATTTATTTCACATTGTACACGCATTTTAGAAGACATTTGCATAAGACCCAGGGATGCTGTACCACTATGCGGAGCGGAAATGATTTAGCAAATTTATGGATATTCTGTTTTCAGTGTGAAAGAGACTCGAGACACTAAAAGCACAGCTCTGCAACAAATCTAAGTCAATCTGAATCTTGGTTGCGTGCGTGTGTTGCTTTCCCATAGCTCTACCCGCTGAAGTAGGAGTTTGGAGGTAATCGGGTGGTGAATTGATGGGAACAAGTGGTGAAATAGTACTTGATTAAAAAAACAAGGGGGGGGGGGGGGTACAGGCATGTCTCGAGCTTTTTGAATCTAGGGGCCTCTGTAACTAAAATAAATTTCACTCTCCCTCAGTACAGAATTATTTTATGAACATTATTATTCAATTTATCATTCAAATAGTAGCTTTATGATTTAAATGGTACAATAATATTCTGACTATTAATTAGCGCTTTAGAGTTTTTATTCCTGATCTTTCCACTAATGTAATACATTACATTCAATTTTACATTATTTATACACCTACTCATTCATCGGTTATTGAGCTTTGTGACCAGTAAAACAGGCTTATAACTAAGAACTCAGTAATAAAAATAATAACTTTGAAAAAGGTGGGTTGTAAGTCTCCCCCACCACCACACACACACACACACACTGGCTGTCCATGGGTCCAACTTTGAGAACCACTGTTTTAATCTTTAGTGGATCTTTAGTGAGCAAACTTTGACTTATTGGCTACCCAGGCACCCAAAAAAGCAAAGTGTGCCAATACTTTAATCTTTAGCTTAGCCTTTGAAAGCATTAGTGACACTTAAAGCTCACTAAATCCTCCTTCTCATCTTTTAATACACACACATGGCGTTTACCGACTTAACAGATTAATGTGTGTAAATAAGTGGTAAAGATGCTCAGCAGGGGAGTGTCTGAGTGTCCTCTCATTCTGCTCTTAGTGTCCTGTAGTGCAGGGTTGGACAAAGGTGTGTAAAGTAAGTGTGTGTGTGTGTGTGTATGTGTGTGTGAGAGAGAGAGAGAGAGAGAAGCTGGAGTGCTATAAGAGGCCTGCTGTTGAGAGCAAATGCATCCGATTGTAGAGATCATCATTGTGAAGAGCAGAAGAACTGTCTGCAGGGTGATTGATCAAGGTAGGTACATGCAAGTTATGGAACATCTTTTGTTAATATTTTCAGACTTGTGTTTGGTTTTCAGTGAGCACGAGAAATGATTTTCCGAGAGGAAGTAGCCAAGTGCTGTGTGTAATGGAATGGCTGAGTAACCTGAATGTAACCCAGATGGATTAAACAGTGCCAGAGAAATAGTGGGAGAGAGATAGAAACAGGTTAGAATGAGAGAGGAACAGAAGCAAAGAGAAACAGCAAGAGAGAAAAAGAAATGAGAGACACAAAAATGAGAGAAACAGCAAGAGAGAAAAACAGAGAGCGACAAAAACAGATAAGCTTAGAGAACGATGCAGAAACAGAGTGAGAGAAAGAAAGAGAAAGGAGAGATGCAGACAGAGAGACAGAAATAGGTAGAGACAGAGAGAGAGGGACATTAACAGAGTAAAACAGAGTGAGAGACAATCTCTGAGAACGTCTCTCCAGGGTCGCTGGTTCGATCCTGAGCTCGGATTACTGTCTATGTGGAGTTTCACGTTCTCCCCTTGTCCATGTGGGTTTGCTCCGGGTTCTCCGGTTTCCTCCCACCTTCCAGTAACATGCCAGTGGGTAGACTGGCTCTGCTAAAGTGTGAATGAGTGTATGTCCTGCGATCCATTTGCAACCCATTCCTGCTTCATGCACATTGTTCCCAGGATTGGCTCCAGATCTACTGCAATATAATAATACTATTTTTGTGCCTCAGGTAGCTGTGAAAGCTGTCTGTTTTCCTATTTCTTTAGGATGTGTGTAAAGCGAGCACTCTGCTGGATGGTGGTGTGTGTTGTGGTGCTGCAGGTGAGCTCTCAGCACTGGTCTCATGGCCTCAATCCTGGAGGAAAGCGTGCAGCGTTACAGGAGGTAAAGTCCACTAAACTAAACGATATCTAAACTAAATGATAGCGCTCTGCTAAGCTGAGCTAGAAAAGCTGTACACTTTATTCCTTTTAAATATGCGTTTGACTTTTTTTTCAGACTGCTGAAGAAATGCCGAGGACCTCCGGCTACGTGTGCGATTATGTAGACGTTTCACCTCGGAATAAACTCTACAGACTGAAAGATCTGTTGGTGCGCAGTTCATAGTTTTGTTTTTGCTCATAAACTAACTAACTGATGCCTGTGTGTTGATGATTATCTTTTGTCTTCTCTTATAGACCAGCGTTGCTGAGAGAGGAATTGGACAGTAAGATGAATAGCAAAACTGATCTTCAATAAAATGCATCGCCTTTATTTTGTGTGGGTTTTTTTTTTTAATTACCAAAACACATCCACTTTTTGTGTTCTGCTTTTAAGTAGCTCATTGTTTTTCACACCATCTCTTGAACAATACAATTATTAATAATAAAGTGTTAATGAAATGTGTTATAATTAAGTAATACCACATGCACAAGCATGTGATTCGGCAGCAGGTAATCAAGGTGGGAGTCAGGACTGGGACTCTCATGCAGGCGGGAGCAGACAGTCATTATTTCTCATCCTCATGTTGTCTTCATCCTAATCCTTATGTCCATCCCTATCCTTGCTCCATCCCCATCTCCATCCGCATCCTCATTCCCATACTCCTCCCTATCCTCACTCCATCCATATCCCCACGACAACCCCATCCCTGTCCTTAACGTCATCTTCAACCCCATCCCCATCCTCATTCTCATTCCCATACTCAGCCCTATCCTCATACTAATCCACATCCTCATCTTCATCACAACTCCATCCTCGTCCTTTTCCTCATTTTTAACCCAATCTCCATCCACATCCTCATTCCCAAACTCATCCTTTTACTCAATCCATCCATATCCCCATCATCATCCCCATCTTTGTCACATCCCTATCTCCATCCTTATCCTCATCTTCAACCCCATCCCCATCCTCATGTCCATCCTCGTCACCAGCATATTCTTCATTCTCATTCTCATCTCCATAATTCTCTTTTCTGCTAACACAAGTGATCATATGTATGTGATATTAACAAGGACAGGGATGTGTGGGATGTTGTAAGATGTTCCTAGTCATTTTGCACCAGCATGCATCATCTGAGCCATCACTGTGATTAAGTATTAACTCTTAGAAACTATTTAGCTGTGTATATACACATCTCCTTGTACTGAATTCCAACAAAGACACTGAAAAGACTTTCCTGAAGCTGTTATAATTCATGTTACGTTTAGAATTTACATCCAAATAGAAAAGTGGAAGTACTTTCTAAACCAAAAAATTCTGAACATATCAATAACAACTTCATAATAGATGTCATGGCTGAGTATTTTTAAATATAAAAATTACAGCTACATTCTATACAGCACGTTTTATATAAATAACATTATTTTGTGTTTGTGAGCCTATTGAAATATGGGAATTCATGGGAAACACAGGCACCTGGCATTGCATCCTGACTGTGGCTGAGTATGTGTGTGTGTGTGTGTGTCATACCATGATACTCCTGCAGGCTAATATGCAACAGCGGTTTCTTTCTGGAAGATTCTGGAATGAGAATAAAAATAGATTGTGGTTTGCCACAAGAAGGATTTGTTTTTTTTCTGGCTCTTTCGATTCACATCCTACAAATTGCTCTTCTTCAATCGGAATTCTTCTACACTGAGCTATGGCCAAGAAACTTGAAATGGCTCTGGGACCTCAGCAAATTGAAATACGAATATCTCTGCAATGCCGCAGCAGACCAACGCCAAATTTAGCCACCTAACTTGCTCTTTGCCTGAAACTCCAGAGCATGAAATTTTATCTGAATGTAGTGCAGTTATTGCCGAATCAAACAAGACTGGCCATGTTGCTCTACAACATTCAGGATGGGAGAAATACTGTACATGGCAGACCCCGTGGCTCCTGGCTTTTTATTTTGGTAGCCTGTTTTGCTGAGGGCCCACTAGATGGAGTCAAGAAACCACAGTTACGTGCAGAAATGCTGAGAAAATGGCTGTAATTTATTGACCGCTCACAAGGACACAGTTAAATTATATCCACCTGATTCGCTGGCTCAAGCCATAAAATTTGCCATTTTATTTTAAAATACTACTTTGTCTTATTCTTCTTCTCTCTTTGTTGATGGCAGCAGGTTTTGTGAAGGTGATACCATATACACAGGCTGGGCAGTGTTAAATGTTGATGGATCAGCTGTCTTCTGGGTCACCCTGGGGTGGAAGAACACAAGTAGCAGAGTTAATAATGCTACAAAGATACATTACAAATACCCTATCAGATCCCAATCTAACATATATATACAGTTAGGTCTGGAAGTATTTGGACAGTGACAGAATTTTTGTGATTTTGCCTTTATACACCACCACAATGGATTTTAAATAAAAGACTTTCAGCTTTATTTTAAGAGGTTCCACAAAAATATGGCATTTACCATTTAGGAATTACAGCCATTTTCAACAA
>CM075010.1:23428560-23539399 GCA_037576675.1 Pangasius sanitwongsei
GGTCTTCCAGGCCTTTCGATGTTGTTGAGCTCACCAGTGCTTTCTTTCTTTTTAAGAATGTACCCAACTGTTGATTTTCCACACCTAAGGTTTTTGCTATCTCTCTTATAGATTTAAGCCTAATAATGGCCTCCTTCACTTGCATTGAGATCTCCTTGGACTTTGGCACCACAGAACCCAGTGTGTGTGTGTGTGTGTCTGTCTGTCTCTGGCTCACAGCCCCTACTGAAAGGGGCTGTGTAAGTAGCTTAAACACCGTGATGGCTTCTGGTTGTATCCTGCCAATTGCAACAAATCCTGAATGCGTATTTAATTACAGTAGAGACCGGAGTGGTGCGGCTGAATGTGACACTTTGTGTGGGGGTGAGAGGGAAAAAACAAAAAATAAAGCACCAAAAGAACTGTAGATACCTTCATATACAGTCAGCCATGCAGAGTGATGGGAATGGCCGACAGAGTTGCCAGTCAAGCACGTGTACACCCCAGCGTCCTCTAATGACACATTCATGAGCTGCAGCACCTCCATCTCCTTATCCGTGGTTTTGAGCATTGATGTCTACAGAAAAAAAAATCATAGGATAAGGCAGGAGAGCACTGGAATAAGTAAAGAAAAGTATGTGAAAAAAAGGATTAGTCATGGAAAGAGACAGAAATCCATATGACTGTTCTTTAAAGAAGAAAGAACAGTTTGCTTTGCAGCTCCAATGATGACCCTGCTGATTAACTGCTGATTAGATGATGAGAAGTGCACTGCCAAGGAAACCCACACCTGTGGATGAAGAATTAATCAGAAGAGAGAAACGGGCATTCAACAACCTCACCACCCTGTGGTCCATCTCTGCATGCATTAGATAGACTACATGAAACTCCACCTAGCAGAGAAGAAACTCACAAAGAGGTGGACTAATGAAAACAAGACACAGTGATAATAAAACCCAAAAGAAAAGAGGCAGAAGGGAAGAGTAGAAACATAAAATGGAAAATAGCATTGAGAAACAGAGAAGAAGGAGGGAGCCAACAAAAAAATAACAGGATTGGGTGGTTTTTACTCTCAAATGGGCAAGAGCAGATACAAAGCTGGTGGAACCAAAAACGCCATGTCATTATCACAGGAACATAATGCATTTCCAGTGTCCATCCATTTATCCTTAACTGCTTTATCCTGGTTAGCTGGAACTCCAGTTAGCTTAAATTACTTATTTTTGGATTTAATTGGACACAGAACTAAGGTCATTACAAATATTGCAAATAGGTACAAACAAAATTAATCAATGTCATTTCTGTGGGAGTTGGCAGTGATGGTCACAATTCCTTGCAACCACAATTCTTAAGCAAAGATCATTTACCTGTTTTACTCAAGACAATAATGTGTTTCAGGTGTGCTAACATAATTACAAAGATGTGCTTAATAATCAATTAGCATTTAAACATGCTTAATTAAGGATGAGCTAAATGAGTTTATCATTAGGATACTAAAGTAATGGCTGCAGAAAATGGGTCTTTACAGTTTCATGTAAATTGCTGAATGCCAGAGCACATGAGGAGAAAGAAACAAGAATGAATGATTCTTGTTAAATAAACTGCTGAGAATGAAAAAAACATGCTTGATAAAGGCTAAGGCATGCCTGCTCTCTCAGCTCAGTGGAAAAGCCTTTGAAGGCCAGGCAAGCAAAACTAATTTGACAGAGAGTAAAAATGTGCCCTTATTAGGTGGGCACAGGGTAATCGTTAGGTGGAGAAGAGAAAAGGAATGAGTCCAACGTGAAGGCTCAAACACTTCCAGTTGGCTCTGCTGGGTTTTTCCATGCAAAGTGGATTATGATTGTTTGCCAAAGACATGGGTTGTTTTTTCTCGCATGCTGTTATTTGGCAAAAATGTTATCTGAAAAAAACAAACAAGTGGCAATAGTTTGATCAACATTAAAGATCTTCATGAGTGGTTACTAGGGGTGTAACAATACACTCCAGTCACGATTCGATTCGATTCGATTCATGATACTGGTTTCACAATTTCATTCAGTGCAATTGTATTAGTTGCATAATTAATAGAATGTGGATTTCCACTATGTGAATCGTACATTCCCACAATATACATAATCAAATCTTTTGCATTGCTATGCATCGTGATGCATTGTTACATGCTAGTGGTTACAACAAGGTTATAACTATATTTAAGATGACAATGCTAAAGAAAAAAAATCTACTGTAATATAAATCGTTAGTCACATTTTGTAGTTAGCAATGATGCACAATATAATTAGTGATAACTACATTCATGGGTAGCATTACTCTCCTCAAGGAAAAAAGAAAGCATTTTTTAATCTAAAACCTGCTGCTACAATTTTTCCCCTGTATGCTTTGCATTCTTTTATAAAACATTTACCAAATGAGGTATAGAGCAACTTCGCTACTTAAGTATACAACGGGTTAATGGTTACCCTTAAGACTCTGACGTAGGGCAGACCATCTTCTCCCACTTTGCGGCCATTGATCTCGATGTGTTTGAGCCACTGGATGTGTGCTGGAGGGTCACTATAGACTTTGCACATAAACTCCACATCACTGCCCACCACTGCTGTACGATTAGCAGGCAGACCGGCTTGGAGGACGGGCCTGTGAGGTGACCGCTCTGAAACACACACACAACGGTGGAAAAATACACTTTAACAACAATAATGACTTTTAATGACATCAGATTACAGTCTGCCCAAATGCTTCTAGGGCAACTTGAGAACTTGTTCTACTCAGTGGTTAAAGCTGGCCTGAGGGAGGAGATGACTGCAAGTGCTTATATAAATGACACTGAATTATAAGGGGTGTACGAGTGAAATAAAGTGGAAAAAATGTGTGCATGCATGTGTGTAACTGAATATGTATACTTGTACATTCACCCTGGAAACTTCACCCTGGGGTCAATCCATGTAAAATCACTGGAGGCCTCCTGACTGCCCATCTCAGATTTGATTCATAATTTCTGGAAATAATGTCACTATTCCCAATAAATAGTGTGCAAAATTTCAGTCTTGAATCTGCATTAGCTTCTGAGCTATAGAGGCTTTAATAAAGGGGGTGTGGCCCTGTAAAAAACAAGTGCGGCAGAAAAAGTTACAAAGTTCCATAAGTCAGTACTTTTGAACTATGCATGCTAGATGCATGAAATTATCTGAGACTGTTGTCTAGTATAGGATGTTATTAACTTCTAAAATAGACGGTCCACAGTTGCACATTTGCCAATTTATGGCCTTCTGAAATTGTTTAAAAAGGTCTTTTGGCCCTCTATATCTCCACACTAAAGCACGTCAGATCTTTCAAATTTTTTACTCATGTTATTGAGTTCTTGAAAGAGCAAGGAGATCCACAAAATATGATTTTCACAAAAACTTTGTACACTAAAATCTGAGCTCTAACAATAACTGATTAAGGCACTATAATACAATACGACAATGGAAAAACCTCGCTCTTATGATTCTCTTCTACTCTTTCGAGAGCTGAAATCCTCCTCCATGGCTTAGCTGATCCTCTAGATTCCACGATGAGATTAAATTAGATCACATGTCCATGTATTTCGGAAAAAGGAGCTTGACGGGAATGAATGTGCTCCTCATACTCACTTCAAGCCATTTGCAATGAATTTCTGACATGCTCGGAAGTCACGTTAATGATATCAGATCAGGACAGGAAGGGTTTTTTTTCCCCCTGTAATTGTCACAAACGTCTAAAGGCACCGTGGTGCTGTACTGACTGTTGACGGTGCGAGCAGTCATGCTGATATGACGACATATGCTTATCTCTTGGTTAACTACTTCTTCCTGACTTTCAGATTAGGAATTCCAAGCTGAAGAAGGGGAGGCATCAAACAGGCTTCTGATTCCTAGCTATCAGTTCTACTCGGCTTCCACCAGGGAATTAAAGAACACTGAATACAGGAGTACTGAAAGCAAAAATGTGGACATGCTGGGTATCTGGAGGAAATGTTTAGGAAACAATGAGTTAAGATCAAAAGCTGTGTGTTGACATACACCACATAAAATAACTTAAAGAGGTTGCAACTGCTGAAAAGCTAGGGTTTAATTACCTTTCCCAAAACAAAATGCAGGCCTTAATTAATGATTTAAAAATCATTGTTTTTTGTGAAAAAAGCATTTTGGTTAATCAAATGGTCTACTCTTATCCTTACAAGATTTAGACAACCTTCCAAAGCAAAGTTGAAATGACTCATGTAGAGTTTGAAGTGGTCATTTAGTATAACTGTTCGACTATGGACAGCTTTAGTGAAAACCAACAAAAAACACAGTGCACTCAAGAACACAGTGAATTCAAGAACTGATCAAGTCAGGCACATGTATAAAGAGGTTCCTTGTTTTATGTACTGAAGTTTCTCACCTTGCTCTGGGCTGGCCGGGCTGGTGTGGCTCTGCAGAGGCTGGGTTAGAAGAACCGAGAACAGCAGCAGCATGACCTTCATCGTATTCTTCGTCATGCTCCTGTACTGCAGAGCCCGTTGCCTGGCGCAGCTCTCCATACACACAGCTAGGACATCACACACAGTATGTAGACTAAATATTCTACATAATTCATAAGAGACACCTGACCATCACACTCATATGTGGTTCTTCCCCAAACTGTTGCCAAGCTGGAAGCGCACAATTGTATAGAATGTCTTTGTATGCTGTAGCTTTATAATTTCCCTTCACTGGAACTAAGAGGAGTAAACATGTTCCAGCATGACAATGCACCTGTGCACAAAGCGAGCTCCGTGAAGACATGTGCTGCATCTCAATTCGCCAAACTGTGCTATGCACTAAAGGTATGAACTCTATTGTAAAGAAAAAGTACATACTTTTAATAATAGTATGCAAGTACTGGGACATACTAACACGTCACGTAACAGAAGAGAACGCTGTCACCGTAAACAAACTCCTCGTTGCATTTCAGCTTTTCTTTATTCAGTCATCCATTCCTTATATAATTTATACTATATAATTTAATTTTACCATTGATTTATTTTTCCCCCATTTTATTTACACCTCTCTAAAATGTGTCCTAAGCAAACCGTCACAAAACTCCACCTCCCTCACGCAAGGAGTTTGAGCAATATTGGCTGAAAAAGTGTCCACAGAACCACACTTTGAAAATCTAACGGAAATAGTGGATCATCCGGGTACCTTTGGGATACTCATTTCAACATATTACGATTTGGGACACACTAATTAAAATCTCAGATACTATTTAGGACGGATAGTGGGCGAATTGCGACGCAGCGATGGTTTGCCAAGGTCGGTGTAGAAGAACTCGAGTGTCCTGCACAGATCCCTGACCTCAACCCCACTAAACACCTTTAGGATGAACTGAAACGCTGACTACAAACCAGACCTCCTCGCCCGACATCACGTGTGGCTGAATGAGCACAATTCCCCACAGCAACGCTCCAGAATCTAGTGGAAAGCCTTCCCTGAAGAGTGGAGGTTATTATAACAGCAAGCACATAGTGGTGTGATGGTCAGGTGTTCACAAACATTTCGGGATATAGTGTATGGCTGTAAAAGATGGTCAAATTCGTTCTGTTAGTTCCATAATTAAATTTTAAAAAACATTTAAAAAAGAAAACATTAAACATTAAAAAAAAGTAAGTAGCATAAAAATATTGTAATCAAGTCTAAGGTCAGCTACCCTTCATCCCTACAGTATACAGGTTACTAAACACACAGGGACTCTCCTCCATAGCACATGAGCAGATGAGATGAGGTAAATACATTAAGCCTAGTAAATAATTTCTTTTCTTTTTTTTCACCTGAACACAACAGTTTTTGTCCTGATATTTATTTATTTATTTATTTATTTATTTATTAACTAGCACATTTAATTAGCTTACATTGTCGCCTGAGGTACTCACCTTTTACCCTGAGCTAAAACTCTGAGGAGAGACAGAGAAAGCGAAAAACTCTCACGTTCGCGTTCAGCACTTCTTTATTAATTATTTATTTATCTATTTATTTATCTATTATTTATTTTTGCTTTACTTCTTCTGTACGAGGCTTTTTTTTTTAAAAAAAGAAATAAAAAAGGAAGGTTCCAGAGACGCTGAGAAGACGAGACGCCAGCGCGCGCGCACACACGCACGCACGCACGCATACACGCGCTCGCGCTTTTGTACTGGCTTTGATGTGACTTGTCCCCACCCCCAAACTCCACCCCCAAGATCACCAGATCACCCCTGGCAGAACCGCAGTACTTCCAGCTTTTCCACTGGCCCAGGAGTTGCATAGTGGGATTGTAATTTTAAGAGGCGCACTAATCTAGTTTTTTTTTTTTTTTTAAGAAAACTTGCCAGAATGATTCAGATAGCATCTGGTTCGGCCTAGAGGGACTGGGATGAGCACTGGGATCCCACGGGAAGCAACAACATAGTCATGCAAGCAGAAGGTTTTCATAAGAGCAATCAGATATGAAGCTCAGATCCAGGCCTAAAGCACATCATGTGGCACATCATCCTTCCATCCATCCATTCTCTTTACCGCTTATCCTACACAGGGCCACAGGGAGCCTGGAGCCTACCCCAGGGCACTCCGGGCATAAGGCATGGGACAGCCTGGACGAGGTGCCAACACATCGCAGGGCACAGTCACACACACACCCACTCATTCACACACTGGACAATTTGGAAATGCCAGTCAGCATACAACGCATGTCTTTGGACTGGGGAGGAAACCCCCGAAGCATGGGGAGAACATGCAAACTCCATGCACACAGGGCAGAGGCAAACAGTCTTTTTTAAAAACCAGTTTTTAAGTGTTCCTGGGGTTCTGATTTATAAATAAATAAATAAATAAACAAACAAATAAATAACTTATGGCTTAAGTCATGCCCACATAGCGTTTTAAATCCAGATGCAGATACGAACATTTGGAGCACTAACCAGATACACAGAGGCAGATGGGGCATTGCGTTACACCTCTGTTGCTCAACTGCTTGACTGAGGGTGCTAATAGTTATTAGCACCCTCAATCAGCAAAACATAGACACAATTATTCAGATTTTCCACCCAAACAACAAGAGACACTACTTACTATTTCTCTAAAAATAAAAAAAATATTAATTAATTTTTTAATACGAATATTTGGAGCAGAAAATTAATTAATTAATTAAACTTAATTAATAAAAAAATTTCCCCAAAAAAGTACTGTGCACTTACAGCAGACTTTTACAACAATCTTCTTGTTGTCAGAAGTGTTGTGACTTTATTTTGTTTTATGTTTTATGTTTTATGTATATTCAAGGATACTGCAGGTACAGTATTTGTTACATTTTTCTACATTTCATTATTTTCCACATTTTTGGGTAATTGGAATGAAAACATTTATAACAGAGCATTAAGAATTTCAATCTCTCTTTATTTCATCAATAAAATAGTTGCCTCTTTAATTCAGGAAGGATGAATTATGGGAATTAAGAGGTTTTACCAGTGTGTATGAAAACATGCTCTGTACTAAAAACTCAAAATATACGTATATTGAATACTGTAAAATTAACCATTTATCCCAATCTGTCAGTGTTTCCAGGAGATCATATAAAAATGTAACTCTGTTCATGAACAACATGAAGAACATTTGCAATATTGTTCATCATCAGGAAGCCGAGACAGTGTTTAGAATTACTAATGTGTGTTTATATGTCTATTTTACTGGGAAAAAACTGAGATAAAAGCATAAGTGTGGTCTCAAATTTCTTGTTTAGGGATCGCCAATATAAAAAATATATATATATATATTATTTATTGTGATGAATATTTTAGGTCAGATTGGTGAAGCTTTTATTTTTTTCAAACTTTTATTTTGCTTTATTTCATTTATACGAAACAGCCATGACTTTCACTCTGGCCGAGGCTGAATTCCAAATGCCTTCCATACCTCATATATAGTGCACTACATAGGACACACAACTGATTACATTACTCCCTAAGTAGTGCACTGAGGAAGGGCATACCCAGTCAATCGGGATTAAACCTTGGTTTGTTTACTTGGAGATATTTTCTCCAGTAACTGTGTCAATTTTAGCTCATTTTTAAAAAATATAAGCTTCTGACCGGCGGAGCTAAGAATCAATTCGGTTAAATTTCAGTTTTAGAAATTAGCTAGGTTGCTAATTAGGCGCAAAGTTATAGTTATAGTTAACGTGAATTGTGAGCTGTGCTAACGACTGCTAGCTGCACGTGCAAGTCAAGTAGCTAGTTATCGCTAGCTAAAAGCTAATAAAAACAGAGCATGATGACTGAAATATTTCATATGAATTCGCTTTAGTGACAGGTAATTGAATCATTTTCTAGCGTATACTACAAAGTTTTTATACAAACATTTTCTGTAATGTCTTATAAGTGGTGTGTCCAGGTTTAGCCACTGGGGGGCAAAATGGGGGGGGGGGGGGCAAAATGGGGGGGGGGGGCCAGAGCTCACTAAGGGGGCCACCTTCTCATTGTACAGTACAGAGGGAAAAACTGCATTTGTATATCTTATTTGTTTGTTGGTGTAACTTTAATGGCTACATAATGACGACTGTATTTGCTTCATAGTTGCCGCTTCATAATACCTACCTTACCACCACAGGTCAGACTTGGTAAAGCTTATTTCAAGGGTGGCAGCTGCCACTCTTGTGGCCACGGCCCCTTTTTGAACACACAGACTGACACTCATGTAAATCTGCCCCTATTTCAATTTGTAAATTTGCAAAGCAGAAGAAAATCTAACCACCAAGAAAACATTTTTTTGTCATATTCTGTACAACTGAAACCCCCTCCTTCCTCTGTGACACTTGCACACCTCCTGTCTTTTAACACACTCGTCACTCATCCCATGCCTTATATGCCTTAATTAATCCAGTGTTTTAACAGCAAAAGTGTTCGTAAAAGAGTTCAGCATGGCCTCCCATGGGAATCAGTGTTCCTGCAGCGCTCACCGCTCGACCCCAAGCGTCCATCAAACTCTAGACGAGATGGACTTTGAGAGAGGTGACTTTTAAAGCCTCTTATGTCCTTTAGGCTACTTAGTGATCTGCAAAATTTTCATACATTGGCACGCACTCGTTTTCACAGGCATATGGCCAGCGGCTCTGGACGGCGATTTGGAGCGGGTCCGGTCATTTTTGAAAAAAGGAACAGATCCAAACATGAAGGACCAGGCTGGATACACCGCTCTGGTCAGGAGTAACCCCATTTTATATCTCCTAGCTTATTATTCAATAAATCTATAACGTGCTTTGCTGACTTCTTCCTTATTCCATATTCGGAAATATGTTATTTGATTTGCATGTCGATGTTCAGACTGGTATTTATTTAGTCAATGACGTTATCAGTGCTTGATCATTGCTATAACTCTGTTAACCAGTGAACTGATATGATCAAACAGGATTTAGTCCAGTTTGACTGAACAGATTCTCTTCTTGCAAGTGGCCACTTGGGTGACGTTGTTGAGTCTAGAAGGCAAGTCAAGAAGGGTACACACTATTGTAACTCAGTGATTTGTGTTGCAGCACTACGCCAGTCGAGCAGCTCACCTGGCGGTGTGTGAGCTTCTCCTGGATCATGGCGCCTGTGCCAATTCTCAGACACATGGTGGTGCCACCGCTCTGCACAGAGCCGCCTACTGCGGCCACATCAGCATCGTCAAACTGCTGCTGAAACACAGAGCTGATCCTGGCTTAACCGACGATGATGGATCAACACCTCTGCATAAGGTAAAACGTTATCGAAGACTATGGTGGGGATTAACCATTATCAAACACAAAAATACTGGTATATAAGCAGAGGTTTACTTACAGACAATTAGAACATCAAGACTAAAAGGTATGCTAATGTATGATGTGCATGCAGTTAAACTAAACTGACTGGTTGTGTTATATTTGTGTGTGTGACCTGTGCACAGGCTGCTGAGCAGGGCCATCTGGAGACGTGTGTGTTGTTAGTGAGCAAATATCCCATCCTGAGAACCGTAAAGGATAAAAAATCACGCTTACCTGCAGATCTCATTCCAGACCACAGCACCTTCTTAGAGTTACTGAAGCCTCCACAATGATCTCCACCATGATTCCCAAAGTGCCAGTCAAGCAGGTTTTGACCAAAGTCTCTGTAACTCCATCCATCTTTGTCCTCATCAACATCCCCATCATCACCCCCAAGCTCATCCTTATCCCACATCCTCATCCCTATCCTCATCCTCATCCCCATCCACATCCCCATCCTCATCTCCATAATCATCTCCATAATCATCTCCATCCTCATTCCCATCCTGATCCAAATTCTCATCCCTATCCTTACTTCATCCTCATCCTCATCCTTATCCCTATCCTTACTCCATCCCCATTAACATCCACATCCCCATCCTCATTCCCATCCTGATCCAAATTCTCATCCCTATCCTTACTTCATCCTCATTAACATCCACATCCCCATCCTCATCTCTATCCTCATTCCCATCCTGATCCAAATTCTCATCCCTATCCTTACTTCATTCTCATCCTTATCCCTATCCTTACTCCATCCTCATGAGCATCTTCATCCTCATCCCTATCCTCATCACCATTCTCAACCGCCTCCTCATCTCCATAATTCTCTTCTTTTTGCTGATACAGGTGATTATAAGTGCTATAAACAGGACAGTGGTTTGAGGTGAATTATGTTTCACAGCAGCTAAAAATGTTCATGTGATGTTTTAGGATGTTCAGCTTAGACAGGATGTGACTTAAGTCATAAGTCAATAAATAAAGTCGAACATTCATTTCCACATTATACTGGCAGTATTGTAATGCCACAAGTATTAGTGTTCAAGCTGCCAGCAGATGGCACCACTGACCAGCCCAGTGCTTTTTGTGAAGTTCTGGTCATTTCTGCTATGCCCCATCATGAATTATCTGAACCATCACTGTGATCAAGTCCTAACTCTTAAAAAATACAGCTGCATATATACACATCTCCTTGTACTGAATTCCAAACTTTACTGGAGCTTTTATTTCTTTATATAATACTATAATTTAACATAAGTTAAGTCCAAATAGAAAAGATGAAGTACATTTGTAGCCTCTTTTTTTAAAAGCCAACTATTCTGGACATGTCAATGGAAGTAATGACTATATTTTTTTAATATAATAAATTATTGCTATTCTAAACATCAAGGTTTTTTTTCTCATTATTTTGCATTTGTAAGCCTTGTCGTGCTTAGACCATTTAAAGCATAAAGAAGTAATGCCTGTTTCTGCCAAGACTGCTCAGCTGTCAGCTTGTAATAACAAAATAAAACTTAGATCAGTTAAGATTGTTTTCTTCAGCCATGAATCTCTCTGATGCTGCTCTGTTGAGCTTATCTAGTTTGATCTATTTTCTTCACCTCATTGAGTTTCTAAAATCAGACAATGAATGGTAATGCCTTCTCCTTGAACCCATCTGTCTTGTTACGTCATTTATTCTGACAGAGGGTGCATTATGTTTACACATTGATGGATATTGTGTATAAAAGGCTGTAGAGTAGCGGGATGTTTGTGAACGGTTGTTGTCGCCATGGAGCATGGGTCAGCATGCAGAAGGCTAAAGAACTCTCAGGGCACAACAATGAATTCAGTGAACTTGTGAGCAGGCAGACAATGAATATAAAGTAGAGCTGGGCCTAGTATCAGTGTGGTGCGTTAAATGTGATGCTTATTTGTGAACATCATTTTTGCAGTTTTTATGTGATTTCACTGTGTCAATAACATGACTCCCGAAATCATAAATTTTCCTGTTGATTTGACAAATGTTGTAATTCTGAAATCTCTTCAGTGTGACCACTCTAGCTGATAATCAGAGTTTATTTCTTCATTTATCTTCAGGAACCTCTTTCTTCTGGTCACGGTGGATCTGGGAACACTGAGCATGAGGTGGGAGTACACCCTGGATAGGATGCCAGTATCCCAGGACAGCATGTACACACACATTTGCACGCTCTTTCACACTTAGGGGCAATTTAGAGTTGCCAGTCCACCTACCTTTGGGAGGTGGGAGAAAACCAGAGAACTCGGAGGGCACCCATGAAGAACAGGAAGAACATATGAACCTCCACAGGCAGTAACCCGAGCTCTGGATTGGACCGGGAACCCTAGAGCTGTGATGTGGCAATTCTACCCCCTGCTCCACTATTCCACCCAAGAGACATCATTTCCTTCCTATTGCAAAACATACCATCCACACCTTGTTGTCAGTAGTAACAATATTAAAGTATTTATGTCACCAAAGTAAGGAACATGGTGTGGAGACACTTTACTGTAGAAATCCTCTTAAGGGACTTTGCCTGTTGCAGTCTTGCAAAGGAAGAGGGACTTGCGCAAGAGTCCTGTTTAGAGATCTGAGCATACTGGGGTCCAGTTGTGTGCACATGCCTTTTTGGTTCACGCACTGGTTCAAGATTGAATCCACTGGTCCGTGAAAAGAATTTCCAGGAAAGCCCCATCATCCCCAGTGCAATCTGACTTGCAGTAACCTGTCTCTGGATAAGGTATCATAGCTGCATGTGCAAAGAGCTTATGTGGAGATGAATCAAGTTTTCTTTGTAACTCTTTCTTGTCTGACTCTTGGAGTGCTGAAATAAGACAGGTTGTGCTGCTTACATGTAATTTTAACACTCCATGCTTCCTGTTTTCAAAAAAATCTGATTTGGTTTTGGGGATGCATAATGATGCATTGGGTAGCGTCAGACCACCGTCTTCACAGCTCCAGGGTCCTGGATGCTTAATCATGAGCTGTGTGGAGTGTCGCATGTTTTCCCAGTGTCCGTGTGGGTTTTCCTCTGGGATAGCCGGTTTTCTCCCACCTATCCAAAACATGCTGGTAGGTGGATTGGCGACTCCACCTACCATCCCCACCTCGCACCCAATGTTCCCAGGATGTGCTCCAGATCCACCACGACCACCACGGATACAGCGGTTGCTGCAGATGAATGAGTGGTTTTGGCCCACTTGCATCTTATGACAACACCAAACTAAAGTGGAAAAAAAAGCAGAAAGTAGTTCAGTGAAACTAAGACTTTCCTCCTGACTTAAAGTAGGACTAAAATGAATCTGTTAGACAGCCACACAAATATTATGGAATTCAAGAAATGGTTGCATAAGCCGAGCCAATACTTCTACATTCCTGTCATGTCCTCTGTTGATTTTCAGTGTGCTTGTGTTGCGCAATCACAAGGTCTGTAGTCTGTTAAGTCCCTTAGTAGTACACACTTCTGGCAGAGATGAACACCCCACCGGTCATTCAGCTAATTGTTTTTGCAGGAACAGCACACAGGGTCGATTCTGGGAAGCCACTACTTTCCCATGGGAAACAGCAGGTTATGCACTTTACTATTGCTTATGAGTGTCGAAAACCCCAAACGTGAATCAATTTAAGTACTATCCACAAATTTAGAACTAGCAACAAATCATTTCAGACATTACACATGACTAAGGAAGATGCATTTTCACATTACGCTGACTCCAAGACCAAGGAACAGTGCTAAAAGTAGAAGAGATCTCTTAATACTGTTGCATTTAGACTTTATTGGTGAAAGGATATGAATAACCAATAAAGATCAAGTGGAAAGAGTTTAGTTGCTTCACCCTCACTCCTTTTCCTCCTACTCGGCATTATCGACCTGCTATTTTTTGAAAAGTCATCACCACACACATTAAAACAAGCAACCTGGTAAAAAGAAAATGAGGTGCTATTAAAAAGACAAAAACATCGCTCCACTCTTCCTTGCTTCACACCACACCACAGAAGCTATTTCCACCTCTTACTTTTACCCAAAGTAAGCATCACCACTAACCACACACATTGCTCGCCCCATTTATGTCTGCTTCACCGGACATGTCCAGAGTAAAAATGGCAACACTCACAGACCTGATTACAAATGTTACCTTAGATTATAGTTTGTGTTCTATATTTGTACATGTAGTATACATATATAATTATTTTCATCCCTCTGACCTGTCATCTCTACATACTCCTGAGATAAAAACCTGAGAATGCCTGCATAATATAACCTCAAAATTTCTTCACGTAATTATTCGAGATTGTAGATTTAAATGCAAGATAACTAATAAAATAATTATACCACAAAGCTGTTGAATGCTTGATTCTGATTGGTCAAACGGTGCTGATTAATTTTCTTGGACAGTAATTCTGGCTTGTTCTAATATGTTATTACTTCTATAGTAACAATTTACACAGGGACTTGTGGCAGATGCGCCGTACAACAGATTAAAAAAAAAAAAAAAAAAAAAAGTGTAAACACTGATATGGTGAGGATTTCTGTAACTGTTTATGTACATGTTTGGAAGGAGTCTCCAGTGTCGGTGCTTTATAAGAGTCAGTAAGTTTTCTGCCCCCGGAATGTCTTCAGGATGGAGGGCTTTGTGGTTTCTTAGTAACGTGACAAGCTGCGTTTTGTTTGTTTGTTTGTTTGTTTGAATGACTGTTTCTAGCTACTATAGCATAAGTAACAAAAAGACTTAGGTTTTTTTGTAACATTCCAAACCATTAAACATAACTATAAATGGATAAAAAGTATTAAACAAAATCTTTATTTATTTATTTATAAATTTTAATGGTTTTAATGGTTTGCAATAAAACACTTGGAAAATAATCGTCATTGATTATTTTCCTATAACAGCACATAATACAAGTTCCTTTAACATAAATATTTTCTCCTAAATGTTTTTTTTTAGTACTAAACATTGCTGGCTACTAGGAGTTCCTTCCTTGCAACATTTGTATTTCTGGGGGAGGTATTCCCTTAAGAGTTGACCGCAGACCAGGAGCTTACTGCCCATTACGCAATATGGCTTTCAGAGCTGTGGCACCGGGCGGATGTTTAGCGTACCTGTTCCTCCATAGCTGACAAAATCATCAGGGTTAAGACTGAGCTGCACTTTCAGCTCAGGAGCGGAAATCAGAGGAGGTGACCGGAAGCCACAGAGGAGGAGGCTTAATGTCTTGGGTGCTGTTTCCTTCTACTGTCACACACATCAGTCCTGGATAAACACATTCATCTCAAATATTAATGTCTTCCTTTGCGACTGGATGTTTATATTGATTCCTTAAGAATTCCTTTCCCTTAGGCTACATTTATACATTCAGCTATGCATCCTGCTCTCTTTTGTGTGTTCTGGACCCACTCTTATGCCCTTATGGCTGTGTTAACTGTGTGTGTGTGTGTGAGAGAGTCAGTGTGTGTGTCTTTCTTCACCACATCCACAATATTGCCTGGAGTAAATCCAGCTTCCATCTGGAGCTTATTGCAGCTGACGCTACGCAATACCCAGGGTGGGGAACAGCATTTGGAGTGCGCTTTTGGATATGTGTGGATTTGTACACAAGAGACAAAAAAAAAAAAATCAAGTTTGTGTTAGCGTTTGGGTAACTCTCGAGCCGTTCATTCTGCAGCGCTTTAACTGACAACCAGCTTAACACAGATGTCTCCCTGGTTAATCACATTACAGGTGGGTCATGGGAAATGCAGGCACCAGGCATTGCTTCCTGTCTGTGTCTGAGCATGTGTGTGTATGTGTGTGTATGCCTTCCTGCCTATATGCCATCATATCCCTGCAGCCTAATATGCAACAGCGGCCTAGCTGATTTGTTTCAGATGGCACCAGCAGCATTAGAGCAGAAATATGGACGTCTGCCTGATGTGAGGAACAGCACTTGGAGAGACTTTCTGCTGCTCAGCTTTTGCCAGAAAGTCACTAATAAAAACCCCATGCACCTCTGAAGTGAAGTAAGGAGAGACCTAAAAAGGGAAAAGGGGCCTGCTTATTATATTTTTTTTGATTGTGTGTGTGTGTGTGTGTGTGTTTAAATGGCAGCATATCTTGCTCTTTGAAGTGGTAAATGGCTCTGGCAGCTTGCTTTTAAAGCAGCCCCAGTTAAAAGACCCACGAATGAAGGTTTCCTTGTCATCCAGGAACACAGCCAGTGCTTTGAATTTTTTTAAACATGTTTCTTTCTGGAAGATTCTGGAATAAGAACAAAAATGGATTGCGGTCTGCCACAAGAAGGCTTTGTCTATTCTCTGACTCTGAGATTCACATCTTGAAAAAAAAAAAAAGTTCTGCCATTTGAGTTCTTCTTACTTTGTCAAGAAACTTGAATGGAACGTCCAACACAGCGCCATCTGGTCACCCTAGGTACGATACGGAACCTCACACGAATTGACCACTTGGGGAAAAGAGGCGCTACTCATTTCTTCAAAGCTTGAAAATACTAATAAATGGTGAAATATAGTGAAATTTTTCCTCCTGATTCATTGGCCATAAAAATGTGCCTTTTAGACCATTTAGCGCTGCCCACTAAAATTTAAGATCATTTGCATAACATTCAAACACTACTTTTGTGAACTAGTCCAAGGATTTTTGTGTATCTTCACAAAATTGGTGTCTGAACCTCAATAATTTTCAAAAACATGTTGACATGCCATTCGATCTTTGTGGGGTGGAGCTTAAGTTATTCAAACAGCCACAAATCATGATTGCATGGATTCACACACCTTGAAAGGCAAGTTCAAGATAATATTCTGAGGCCGTGTGCAAAGGTTGGGGCGTGGTCATTAAGGGGGAGGACGGGGTTACATTCAAATCGATGTTACTCATGAAATGGTTTAACTGAAATTTGGTGTATTGCATCATTGTGCTGATCTGTAAGTGGATTTCAAAGATATGGGTTTTTATTTATTTATTTTATTATTATTTTTTTAAAACATGGCCATCATCAGCCAATCAGCTTTCATTTTACAACATTGAGCTACTGTCATAAAACTAGAACAGTATGTTCATCTGTGGTCTCTTTGGTGTTCTGTGTAACTTGGCAAGAACTGGACACTATTTTCTGCAAAAAGTGCTTGGACCCCTCAGATCACTCCTTTGGATTGTATTTATTCTTATTATTATATTATATTATATTATATAAACTTAATTTTGGTGCTTTTTAAGCTACAAAAATCTGAAATACAAACACAAATATATGTTGTAGAGGATCGATAGTACTTATTTTGAAAGCCAGGTGGTTGAGACAAGTTCAACTCCTTCTATTAGAGGTGATCATCTGTTTCTCATCCCTCTCTGAGAAATGCCTAAGACACGCTGAATTGCCAATTTATTTGTTACTAGAATGATATAAACTGCTTACTGGCTATGCCAATCTAGTAAATAAATTGACAGCTCAATGTAAAAACATCTCTATTACAACCCCTGATTTCTGTCAGCTAGAGTTTCTCATCCATAAATCATGTTTTGTTTTGTTTTTTAAATAAAAAATGTCAAATACAATTAGGCTGATAGAAGGGTGAAACTTTGCTATGTTAAGAATAGAGAAATTAATCCCTTGGTCTCTTTAAAGAGACACATTAATTCAAAACAAAGGCATTGAGTTCAACCACCACCACTTTCGTCTGTTGTTAAATCCGTTTCGGTCAGGAACACAGACAGAAAAATACCACAGACACAGGAATGTGAATTCTCTTGGGTTAAATAAGATTTATTTGGAAAAACAGGGAAACTTTCCACCATCCACTTCCTTCATAATGAACCTCAGTTCCACCAGAGCTCTCAGAAAACAGACGGTTTGGTTTTGGAGACGGCCCTGAAATCCCTTTTTGAGACGTGACTGTGGTCGCTGGTAGTCAGGCAAATGAAGACAGAGCACAGAGCGAGTCTTGTTGGTCAGGCTCACGAACGGGACAGGATATTTACCATGCCAGAGCTAGCTCAGCACTAATACCACTGCCAGATCACACAAACAGAGTAGGAGTTTAAAAACGGATGGAGGGAGGTTGAGTCACAGTAACCATCTATTTTGGATTTTTCGCAGTGGAAAAGCATTTATATGACAAGTCCAGGAAATTCATCGTTCAGCAAGTGAAACCTAACTTACAGCAGATGTTTCATCAACTGGGTCTTTAGTGCTTTTATATTTCATGGAAATACTGACATGCATTTGCAGGTCTCCGTTTACATTTATTCATTTGGACAGGCGCTTCTATCCAACTTAATCAATCCAATCCACATCTGTTATCTGATTAAGTTTTCAGCAAAAGCAATTGCAAGATAGCTGTAGGAAGAACAGAGCACGCCAAAACTAAACACACACACACACACACACACACAGGAAGGTAGAGAGTCACAGCTAAACACAAGAGTTGGAGTAAGTGATAGTACTCAGGAGTGCTATAATCACTGGTCACAAAGCAGACAGTGAAGCAGTGCATTATATGTTGCAAGTCAAAGAAGGTTGAGTACACCACAATAACACATTTGGGGGCATGCTATTAAAGGGAAATAATCAGCGATGGGATGGTATGATGCTTCCTCCACCCAAAAGTGGATTATTTTTCTATAACAACACATCCTGAAGTGTTTTATTCCTCTTATACCACAGCAAACTGAATGACACAGTATACTTTTTATCCGTTTATAGTCACACTTAATGATGTGGAAGATTGGCTAAACAAGTTAGTTCCTGTCATCACTTATGTTGTAACAGATATAAACATTCTTCTCTTTTCCCTCTGTCAAAGTTTACAGTTTATCAAGTTTCAGAGCAGCCAGGAAACGCAACGTCATCTATTCTGAAGACTTTCACCATAGCGGATAAACTTACTGACTGTTACAAAGCGAAACTGACACTGGAGACTCCTTCCATAAATGTTAACTAAACATCTACTTACAGAAAGCTCCAAGAGTTATATACTTTTCTTTGTTAAATTACAACATTCTTCTTTTTTTTTTTATCATACTTCTGCCGTACAAATCACTGTGAATACACTGTTACTTAATAAACAATCAACAACTTCTGACCAATCGAATTTGAGAATTCCACAGCACCATGTAATAACTTGCAATAACAATAGCACTACACTGTAATACCCCCAAAATTATCAATAACCGTTGGAATGGAAAGTAAGTCTGAACAGTTACACTGCAATTTACCCTGGGACACATAAACTATTTCACATTTACGTGCCCTTTTATGTGTATGTGCCCTGTTTTTCTGCTCATCTGGCTTGTTCCTCTCTGTTTTGCTTGTTTTTTTGTTTGATGCAGGCTTAATTTGGTAAGTGACCACTCCAGAAGCTGTCCCTTCAAAGAGCCACCTGTCTCCAGAAGAGGTGTCCTGCATTACATAATGCTAATCTATGGACACTGGTTCATTGGCACCAGAACATAAGATAGGTAGAGGAGGAAGGGGGGATAGAAGGAGAAGTAATTCAATCACTTTCTGATTTAAAGTCTCTTGTCATCCTGATGATTTATGAGACGTGCAATGTCTTGACAATAGACAAAGGAGGTACCTTTCAAAAAGAAAAGACACAACAAGATTAGAATCCGGTAGTCAGGTTCGGCAGCTGTGTTATATTCTGCAGGTTGAACAGGATTTGAAGAATACTTTTCCTAGATAGTTTTTTGGACATTTCAAATATTTTTGTAGATGGTATTTCAATTTTCTGCATCTAACTAAAACAGACAAATGGCAGATTTTTGTTCTCCAAGTGTCTACTGTAAAACCCAGCAGCAAACACCAAACCTTCCAAAACTACAGAGGTATTATAACCTCATTCTCTACATTTTCCCTAAAGTTTTGGCACACGTCAGTGTTTGGGTGATTACGCCATCATTACGTGAAAGTTTTCTTTATTTCTATTTCCTCTAAAGATGGATTATTGGTTTGGGTGTGTGTATTGCCATTGAAACAGACTTGCTGTGTCTTGTGCTCATCGGTTCACTCTCGGAGGGAGGGCAGCACCACGCACATTTTAATGTCAAATGAGATGTGCTTCGTTTCATTTTGAAAATAGCTTTTTTGAATTTCAAGTAGTATTTTACTACCCTTGCCCATTATTAGTCATCTCCAGTGAGTGACTGGAAACCTACCCAGGATAGGTATAGTCCTGGGTTGTGTTTGTTACCAAGCCATACTGTACTTTTTATGTTGGAAAAGTGCTGTAAGTTTATATAAGCCTCAATGCTTTTTACAAACCTTCATCCACTTGCACTAACCATTTCCCCTTCCCCATAATAAGGGGTCATTATATTATGATCTCAGGCAGTTTGCTAAATGACTGCCGGCTCAGAAGGAGATTTCTTTTTTTTTATAGATAGGTGACAAAGAAGCAGGAGAAAGAATTTACTGGATTTACTTATCTTCAGTACCCACTTCCTGGTCAGGCCTGGTCCAGAGTCTATCCCAAGGAAAGAATACACCTTGGAACAGATGCTGGTTCTTCTCAAAGCATCCCACACCCCCTTATTTGCATCTAAGGCTATTTTAGATTACCCAACTACCAGCATGATTTTGGAGGAAACCGGAGAACCCAGAGGAAACCCACATGGACACAGACAGAAACCCAGAGACCTTGGAGCTGTGAGGTGGCAAAAAAGGTAATGTTGCCACCAGGATTTCCCTCCATCTCCTAAAAACGTGCTATTAGGTTGACTGGCTAAGATAACTTGCCCCTAATGAGAGTGTGAATGAGAGTTTCAACCCCACCAACATGCAAGACAGCATATGTCACTTGACTCTGTGCATAATTTTTTTATTTTTCGAAGCACAAGTGTTTTATTATTATTATTATTATTTTTATAAAAATCTGTCCTCCGTCACACTCTCTGCCTCTGTAAAAGCAGCTGCATGGGTGATGCAGGTGATGCACTTCCGAGTCATGTGGGCGAGCTGACGAGGGCGTGTTGAAAACAGTATTGAAACGGGGCCTAGGCATGGCGCTGTTATGTAGTGGCTGTATAATATAATGTTTTCTTTGGACCTGTTCAGACATGTGAGGAATGCATCTGAGTGACATGCATTGACACACTGTAGTATATTAGCCAGAAATAACCTTCATATAACCCTGAGACATGAAAAGCAAAAAAAAAAAAAAGCAAGAGAATGAAAGAAATCAAATAAGACATAGAGTGAGGGAATGAGACATACATGAACATTGCGCCAGAAAACCAACCATATGGTGCTCCTTATAAGCAAGTAACATTTATATGCTAGTAGCCTGTTAGTATATACGAAAGAGAATAGAACGGTGGGACGGGACTCATATTCACACACACAGGTTTTGATTGGCCTCACCCACATTCTTGAGTCGGTTTTAGCAGTGCACACTTAAAGAAAAGAAGATGACTACTTTGGCATGAGAAAGGATTATGAGTGTAAAACCTCACATTGTTGTGTAACTGACAAAAACTGAGAGAAGGAAGAAAGGGAAAATGGAAAGACAAGGACAAAGTTGAAAAAATGGTGAAAACACAGGCACTGCTTGTGTAGTATGTGTATTGTGATTTACTGCATTTGATTTTCTTGTGTGTGTTGTGTCTGTCATATTCATAAAAATATAAAATTAAAATAATAACATCAGAAAACAACATTGCCAATGTTTTTTGAAAGTTATGAGGTGACTTATTTAGCATCAGACAGCTTAATTTGCATAAAATTGGTGTCGGCTTTACTGTTATTTTATTTACATGTAATTGGTTGTTCGCACACATACATAACATTCAAAAATTCTCCTCTAATCTTAAAAAAGAGATACATGACCTAATACCTTTTGTTCAAATATTTACATCATGACAGTAAGCTATTAGCATGCATGCTAGTTTGTAGTAATATTCATGCTAGCTAACATTTCAGAGATTGAGGCCATAGGTGTGGTTAGATTAGTATTGTTTGCCGACATTCCTTGGGTCTTTGGCAAAAGGTGTGCTAATTTACCTACAATAACCAAAAACAAAGTGTAATTTAAAGAACCAATAGATGTTAGCAAACAATAAAGCTATGTCCTTAATCTCTTAAATGTTAGGTAGCATAATAACAACTCTGAAAATACAAACTAGCATGAATGTTTATAGCTACATTTGTGTATTCTTTCTAACCAGTTTGTAACTATCGCAAACAGCTAACTATTAGCGTGCATGCTATTTCATATTTTCAGAGCTATCTCATGCTAGCTGATGTCTCAGAGATTAGGACTTTAGCTAGATTATTTTCAGAGTTATCTTATGCTATTTTATGTCTCAGAGATTAGGACTTTAGCTAGATTATTTTTCAGAGTCACTATCTTGCTAGCTAAGGTTTCAGAGATAGTTAGATTTATTTGTTAGCCCACAGTCCTTGTTTTTTTTTTGGCAAGAGACATACTAATTTACTGACAGTAACTAAAATCAAGGTGTAATTTAAAGCATAGACTTTTTCCTCAGTTGTCATTCTTTCACTTTTACCTTTAGTTTACATAAAGACTACAGTTTTACCTGAGAAAGTTTAGCTAGAGAAAGTTTACCTGAGAAAGGAAAGCGCTAGAATTTAAAATCATTAGTACATACTTTTTTTGTGCCAATGACAAAGGATATTACTTGACTCCTTTTTTTATCCCCTACTTCTATTGTAGCTAGACAGATCTGCGTGGGAAAGAGACATCACACTTCATCCAGCTCATTGCTTCTCCTTTTTAATGGCAACATAAATCTCAGCCTTTCTCAACATGATACGCCGAATTCAATCTAGCAAACCACTAATGATAGTCATTTAGAGATAAAACACTCGTGCCTGTCTGGGTTCGTTTCTACAAACAAAAATTTTGGGATCTCTGGGATCTCCTAGGTTTGCTAAGCCTGCCTTTTTTTTCTTCTTTTTAAGAAAGCTAAACTTCTAATGGTTCTTTCATCCGCTTCCCACACTTCACATGATTAGTAGAACAGAAATGAGAATCAATGGTAAACATGTAGTAGAAGAACACTAAATACAAAGCAGAGGGTGATGCAGAGAGGCATTAAAGCCTTGTTTTCCTATAACAGCACATCACATAGTGTGTTATTCCTCTTATATCATAGCAATTTGCAGACGATTATAATTTCTAGCTATGTTTAATGTTGTGGAACGTCTACAAGACAAGTTAGTTCCTCACTCATGAGCAGCCTTTCTTTTTCTCTCTTGAAGTTTTTACGACAAAAAAAAAGCAGCTTGTCATGTTAGAGTGAAACCTCAATCTCACCTGTCCTGAATTTACTTTATTAAATTACAAGTTGTTGTTTTTTTTAAATAGTCTTAGATTATGTCGATCGTCGACAATACGAGGCTCAGTGAATGATTTCTCACTACAGAAACGATAATGCATTAGAAAGAGTGCATTAAATCACATCTAAACCTGTGATTTGAACTAGTGTTCGAGATGCTGTGATAGAAAATTATTCAACATTTTTATAATACGCTAAACGACTGTTTGTTCCTCACACGCTACAAAACACATGACTTTGAAATTAAGGCTGCGAATTAATGAAAGACTACAGGATGTCCCGAAAGTCTCCATACAGGGGAAATTAACAATTTTTAGCTAAATGTCTTCAAAGATTTTTCATACTTAGTTTATATTATATATATTTACAAAAATTACAAAAAATTTTATATATATACAAAGAAGATCGTATTGAAATCATTCTCATGGCTGGATCAGGAAGCTGTCGCAAGGTTGTGATGGACTTTATCAGGAAACATGGGAAGCACATCACACACAACACTGTTGCCAAACTTATTAACAAATTCATAAAGACTGGAAGTGTTGCAGACCAACCGAGAAGTGGACATCCGCTGATGAAGGCACAACCAACGTGGTGCTGGCAAACATAGTCCCCTGTGTATGGAGACTTTTAGGATGCCCTGTATATCAAGGATACTGCTGCTGCTTGATTAGGAACTGAGAGCAAAATGCTAAAGGGCAAGGGAAAAAACATTTTAAAACATCTGGTTTAATTAGAAACACTTTTGAGGAAGAGTCACAAAATTTCTCAGTCACTAAATTTCATTTCATTTCATTTCATTTCATTTCATTTCATTGGAGGGCAGTCATGGCCTAATGGTTAGAGAGTCGGACTTGTAACCTGAAGGTGAACCTGAAGGTCGTGGGTTCGAGTATCAGGTCCAGCAGGGAGGGTAGGTGGGGGGAGTTAATGACCAGCGCTCTCTTCCATCCTCAATACCACGACTGAGGTGAGACCCTTGAGCAAGGCACCGAACCCCCAACTGCTCCCTGGGCACTGCAGCAAAAAAGGCTGCCCACTGCTCCGGGTGTGTGTTCACGGTGTGTGTGTGTGTTCACTACTGTGTGTGCACTTGGATGGGTTAAATGCAGAGCACAAATTCCGAGTATGGGTCACCATACTTGGCCACACTTCATTTTAACAGTGTATTAGAATGCTATTAGCCAGACAATAATAATAATAATAATAATAGTTAATATTCAATAATAAATAATTTTAAATAATTAAATAATAATAATAATAATTATTATTATTATTGTTATTATTATTATTATTATTATTTTCTTCACATTTTATTACTTATTACTTTATCAAAAACAATCTTAAATACATTTTACATGTAATGTGATTATGTGAGTCACAACAGAGGTCAGTAGAGACGCTTTAGGACAAATAGTACCTAGAAAAATAGTTTTATTTGTTTTTTCTTTTACTTTATGACCTGGTTCTTTACTAATATACCATAAATCATTTCTTTTACTTTATGACCTGGTTCTTTACTAATATACCGTAAATCAAAAAGAAGGCAGCAGGAATTAAATATTTTATCCAGTTGTTTGAGTGGAAATATTGAACCATTGCCTGTGCTTTGTACAACCATTTTCTTACATTGGTAGGGAAAATGTTTTTTTGTTTTTTTTTTGTAATACTTCTTGGTTTTTTTTTAAATATATTGACAAATATAAGATAAAATAAGAAAAAAATATATATAAGCTATAAGAACAATTTTTGCCAGAAAAAAATAAACACCATTGTATGTTAAAGATGAATTCTTGTATATATGCTTTTTGAACAATACTCTTCCCCCAGAAGGTGCCAATAATTTCGGATTTGACTTTATATTAGTTAAAAATGTTTTATTAGTTAGTAAGCTCTACACACACTTGGTTTCAGCCGTTTTTCTCTGCTCTATTAGCTACACAAAGGCTGGAAATGTTATGTTAAGTTACACGCTTATAACGATGGTGATTTGGGGACACAACTGAAATAAACACTATCCATCTTTAAAATATCTTTTCATATAACAACAACAAAAAAAAAAGAAAAAAAAAAAAGAAACTACAAATCTTGTAAAAAGAAAAAATCTGTTTTTTGAAACATTCTGCCGCTAACTTAGCCTGTGATGTCTGCCCGCGTCTTGAAGTAGTTAGTGTGTTGTTTGTGAAATGCCATACAATAGTCTGGGAGTAATTAGCAGAGCGAAGCCAAAAGGGCGTTTTCTGCCCAGAGCAGTCTGATCTAAATGTGCACATAACAGCTCGTTGTTTTGTCAGTTTAGGATGTGTTAACATCAGCACCTTGAGGTCGAATACAAAGTCTGAAAATGTTGAAACAGATTCGTAGTATATGACTATACAGGGCTTTGCTACAAAGCTTTACATCATTATGAACTCTTATGAACTTTTCTTGAAGGCAAATTCCATGCATAGAGCTCGATTTCCCTTCCGTTCGCATTTTCTACAACTCTCTTGCTTCTTGTTGAGTTTGGGGTGTGTGTGTGTGTGTGTTTGTGTGTGTGTGCGTGTGATGGGATTGACTGATATTTTAGTAAAGTATAGCGATGCTGTGGATCATAAAAAGGCTGTCTTAGAACAAAACTTAGAGCAAAAGAATTTCACAACGAGGGGTGAATAAATAGGTTTCTGGATAACAAACACACGTGCAGTGAGGCATGCTTGTCTCATAAATATTTATAATGGAAACACTTGGGCAAAATTATTGTGTTGACACAAAACTTGAAACACACCCTCTGATGATGTTTATCGCATTCTTTCTTCTAAGCTACAGGGTTTTTTTTTTTGGGGTTTTTTTTTTTTTTCATTTTAACGCCTACACAATGATAAATTCATTCGTCTGACCTTCCTACGTGTGACAAAGTTCACTCAACAATTCAATTTGTCGACTGTTTCCGATGGAGGATATAAAGCCGATGTCAAAGAGCACATTTCAAGCTTTTCATTTCTGCAAACCCTCCCTCTTTTGAAAGCGTCTACCTGGGGCTATGGTATAAAGTCCCCCCCTATCATTTTCCTGCTGCTAAACTCGGAGACAGTGGCCCACACCCAGAGCTGTTAGGAAGATAGGATATTACCGAGCCTGCCCGAGCTTGTATGACTATAATCCCACAAATTATCACCTGCATTGGAAATATGGAGCAACTTTTAAAAGTATGAGTTTATGTCAAGAACTGTTTTTGGGGTGAGTCCAGGACTATGGAATGGTGCCACTGATATTACATTACATATACAATATGTAAATACAGTAAAGATAAAAGACATTTTAAACATAGGTAAAGTGTCCGTAATAACAACCAAGGTCCCCGTCCACTATAACTACTTTAAACAAAATCTTATTTTTGCATTGAGGTGTGAATCCATTTAACATCTAATGCTTCGACCATTCATTTCCATGTGCATTTTAGATTATGAAAAATGTACATTTTAGTCTCGGAACATTTGAACCCCTATGAAATATGTGGAATATTGCACATGTTCAATTGGAAGTTACAGTCGTACTGTTTCTGACACCGATCTTTATATTCCTTATATCATATTTTTATATATTTTATATTTATATTTTTTCTTTCCTAACTGTATAGAAGTAAATTCTGTCGAATGTAAATTCTATTTTCATGTCACAGAGAGTCGAAAAAAGCATTTTACTGCACGTCGTACTGTGTATTGTTGTGTATGTGACCAATAAAATTTGAATTTGAATTTGAAGTTGCATCATCTGAATTTCCTGAAGATCATGAGAAGAAGAAAATCTCTCATTCTTTTTTTCTTTATCGTCAATGATACTGTAATATTGACTGATGAGTGACTTTGAAAGTTACCCGAGCTATAGATTTAATGTAAATCATTGATTTAAAAAAAATCAATTTTAGATAAATAATTAGAATGATTACACATACATATACACATTTTTTGTATTTGGTAATTCTGTGCTCAACCAACCCTGTTAATTATTTAAGAGCAAAATGCAGCTGGTCAGCAAAGAAGTCTTATTAAGAATGAAATTGGCTGAGATGGGTTAACACAGATTCAACATTAATTAAAAATATATATATATATAATAATAATAATAATAATAATAAGGTTGCTACTTTAATCAAGAAATCACTTTTTAATTATTCAGTTATGAAAACACAGTACTTCCTAAACATGACTGTAGTGTTCTTCAACATCAGTCAAAAAAAAAAAATCTGTTCTTATTGAATGAAAGCTGTATGAATGATGATGAGTGAATGAAAATCGATACTAATTGAGTGAATATGAAGTTCTACTCATTAAAAGATGACAATATTTAACATTGTGAGTTATTAGTATACAAGAATTCCTTTTTTTTATCTAAAATGAAATATGTAAATGGTGTGTGACCAAATTATTTTATCCTTTATCTTTGTCATGGTCATGGAGCTAGAATCTGTCCCAGCACTCCACAAGATAATATCAAGTGAAAATGTCTTTTAAATTGTAAAACTTTTAAATAAAATTACACTGAACCAAATATATGATTATTAAACCTCTTTCTACAAATTTCAAGCTTGAAATAGTCTTGCTCTATTGGCAGCTAATTTTTCTAATTTTAAGTTTTTGTTTCCAGAAACAAGCAATAAACACTAAAATGAAAATGTAGAAAAGCAACTAAATCCAGGCTGAATAATATTATATTCGAATTATAATAATCCTGTTTGCCAATATTCAAGATATTTTCACTTGCTAAGGTATCGTTGTTTTTTTTTGTAGTGGGGTTTACTGGGCATGAAGCAGGAACACACCATCCATTGCAGGGCACCATGCACATACACACACTTATTAATACACTGTATGGCCAAAAGTATGAAGACACCTGACCATCACACCCATATGTGGTTCTTGCCCAAACTGTTTCCACAAAGTTGGAAGCACACAGTTGTATAGAATTTCTCTGTATGCTGTAGCATTACAGTTTCCCTTCACTGGAACTAAGAGGCCCAAACATCTTCCAGTATGACAACACACCTGTGCACAAAGCAAGCTCCATGAAGACAAGGTTGGAGTGGAAGAACTCGTGTGGCCTCAACCCCACTGAACACCTTTGGGATGAACTGGAACGCTGACTGCACCCCAGGCCTCCTCACTTAACATCAATGCCTGACCTCACTAATGTTCTTCTAGCTGAATAAGCACAAATCCCCACAGCCACGCTCCAAAATTTGGTGGAAAGCCTTCCCAGAAGAATGGAGGTTATTATGTTTTTTGGAAGTGGGAGGAAACTGGAGAACATGGAAGAAACCCAATAGTAGAAAGCCACGAGGAGAACATGTGAAAGTCTACCCAGACCATAACCTGAGCTCAGGATCAAACCGAGAAGCCTGGAGCTCTGAGCCGATAATGCTATATACTGTCCCGGACATATTTCGGTTTAATTTAATAAAATCTCTCAATCAGTGTCTGACCAGTGCAACACAGTGTAAAACCCCACCAAGATTCAGTAAGAAGGAAGTGAATAGCTTGGCTGTAGATGGAACTTGGCTAGCAGAAGTTAGAAGACCCTCATCCTTATCCACAGGAACTAATCGCCAACAGTATGGCATTCTGAGCCAACCCATTCTAATATTAAACAAAAAGAAAGTGAGAGTAAGATCCCAGCCAAAACCCCCTGATACCCACTTTGCTTTGTTACACTGGGAGCAGAGGGAGAAAGCGAGCAGTTAGTCACTAAAGCAAAGTATGAAAATCGGCATGCAAATCGCAGTCCCGCGGCCGCATTGTTCGGGAGAGGCGTTATGGGCCTGCCTGTTTGTGCTGCTGACAGCGTGCGGCTTTTCCCTTCTTTCTCTTGCCACAGATGAGAGCCTTCCTGCCTCTACTAGCATCCGGAGAATGTCCTCACGCTGAAAATGAAAAGGTAGCTCTCCAGCTGGAGGCATTATGAGGCAAAGCAAAGTCAACAGACCGATTAAAAAAAAAAGAAAGTGTGGTAAAAGAAATGCTGATAGTCACATGGTTGTTTAGTGACAGGTGGTAGTCAGTGAAAAGGCAGTGATGTCCATCTTGGCTTAGGCAACAAGAAGAAGGGTTTTTTAAAAAAGATATTACAGAATACATTCTTTATCATTTAAGTAGGTATCAGATACTTATATATTATCAATATTTGTACATATTATTAAAATCTATCTGTTGCATTGTGTGTTGTGAGGACATCGTGGTGTGTACCATAAGCACTAAGCTCCTAGGATTTGTACGTAGGTCAGTGGGAGTAGATAGTCATTAGTCAGATAAGAAAAGTTTATATACTCATTCAATAGCAAAAAATATTCTGTTTTTTGAGCCTATGATCAGAATAAGTTGAAGTTTGGTTTGGAATCTGTGCCCATTGTAACCCATTCTGTTCTTGGTTGACAGGAGTGGACCCTGATGTGGACTTCTGCTGTTGTAGCCTATTCGCCTCTGACGTGTTGCGCATTCTGAAATGCTTTTCTGCTCACCATGGTTGTAAAGAGTAGTTATTTGAATTACTACAGCCTTCTTGTCAGCTTGAACCAGTCTGGTCATTCTCCTCTGATCTCTCTCAGACGTTTCCACCTGCAGAACAGCCGCTCACTAGATGTTTTTTTGTAGCCTTAGATTATGTGGAACGCTAACATTAAAATGAACCCATTAACATAAACCTGTGCTCTGAACTACAACCAGAACTACTGTCAGAGTTGCTGTTCTAGAAAATTTTAACCAATCAGATTTAAGAATTCAACAGTTCTGGGATATAACTCTCATTAACAGCCCCCTCCACAGCAGCTTGTAAAGACCTCCTTGTGCTCATGTCTTTGTTTCCTTCCAGAACATTCCCCATCGCTTCATTGTGCCACCCAGAACACTCTCATTATTGTTGACATGGCACCCTCATGGTCCTAGTCATTCGTCCATACACACACACCTGGTGTGAGCATTGTATTACCTACCCCCATTCTCCCGCATGTGCTGGTCGAGTGTAATTAGTCTGAGATTATTTACTATAGCCCAGTGCACTGCATGGCTTGTTTTGTCTTGGCTAAACATCTGGCTTAACACTCTCACAGTGGCCATGTCTTCATTCACTTTCTATCCGCAAGTCACTAAGTCAGGACCAGCGTAGCAATTTACTCATCCCAAAAGAATGTCCTGTTTGACCAAAGACCAAAGCTAAAGGAATGACTCACAGTGAGGGGCAAACGTTTGGCTTTGGATCTTCTCTGAAAATGATTAAAGTTATACTCAAACACACATTCTCAGATTCCACACATAACCCACCCCCCTATTACACACATTATAGGACAAATTATAGTCATGTGAATGTCTCGTGATTGCAAGTTTTTGAAGTCCATTTGGAGATACAGAGTTTGACTGTATCAGCGGACTGAGTGTTGCCTCCAGGGTTTATAATACGAGCCAGTCATTTCCTACTGGTGAATCACATAACTACAAAAGTGTGACAACGGATGACAAAGCAGAATCTGATTCATGGTGTTACAGTAGCTATATGATATTAGATCATTAGGACTGTGATTCACAGCACAGGAGATAGGTGGAAATGATTCCTACTTCTCTAACATTAGTGCTTCCGTTGGACTTCGTTTCAGCACACCTAGTACTGTGTGTCTTTACTCTTTTACACTTGTATACTCTAATAATTTACAATCCAACTCTCTGGTGTCACACAGAAGACGATGGGTACCCTTTTGAATCTCTTGCTCTTGCTCTTTAGGGATCTAAATCTACATCCAGATTTCTTAAAGCTGCTTTGTGACAGTGTCTACTGTTAAAATGTATACAAATAAAATTGAATCAAATTGAAGTAAACATAATGTGACTTTAATTGGTTTAACCTCGGAAAGCTCCTTAGTGGTATAATTACAACAGAGCGAAGCCCGAAAGTCAGTTAAGACAAGCTTTGCTTTTACACTGATCATGTGGAGATCAATACACTCGATCGATCTGTGAAGTGTTGTGTAACAAATTAACTCCTCCCATGGGTGTCTAACACGGTCTTTATCTTAGAACCTGGGCTGGAACACCAAAACAACTTGCAACTGCAGACATGAAACCGGAACGTAAATAATCAGATGTTCCTTCACATGGTGAGATGCAGCAAATGGTTTTGCCTTCTGTCCCTTTGCAGTACATAAAACAAATCAGCAAAGATTTCAGACTTATGTATTCTGACTCATATTTCATGTAACAGGCCTTAAATTGCACCACATTGACTCAAAACCTTGTAACATAGTAAAAAAATACAGCCACAAGCTGTAATCTGTGGGGTCCAGGCACCTTTCGTATATAATTCCATTAGCTAATGGCAATTCAGTGTGTTTTAGGCGTGTTCAGCAAGGGATGGGAAACAAATGGTCTCCTCTAGCAGGAAGAGTTAAAATATTCCTAACCACTTGGCATGCAAAATAAGCACTGTCTTTTCACTACAGCACTTTTGCTTGTAATTGAGCTTTTTAAAACTAACCACTAATAAGAATAAATATAACCCTAAGTGGTAATCTGTGGGGTCCAAGCACCCATTGCAAATAGCTTGCCTAGTGGCCAGTTCTTGCCAATACTTGCCAATACAATATGTATACAGAATACTAAAGAGTCTATAGATGAACATACTGTTCAAGTTTCGTGACTGTAGCTTAAAGCTAACCTTGTGGAGTGCCAGCCCTGCTGAAAGCCAATTGGCTGATGGTGGCCATGATTATTAGTAACCCAATCATAACTGGAAATCCACTTGTAGAATAGCAGAATGATGCAGTTCACCAAATTTCAGCTTGACCTGTCCTATGTTTTCTGAGAAACAGGTATTTGAATATAACATCGTCCAAAACAAATTACAGCTTATTGAAACAGTTTTCAAAAGCTGGGAATGACATGGAGCCAAGGTAACATTTAAACGAGAGCTCGTCAATCATCGTTGTGTGACAGTCAACATGATGTGTAATGCTTGCTGCTCCATACACACAATCAAAGATGAAGCAGTACTGTGTGAAGTTCAGCATCAAAGAGCCAAACTCCAGAATTTCACAATGGCTTCATGGATAACATGAATCACAGGCTAATGTGTTGACCAGATGAGACTGTTCAGATTCAGAATACTTTCGTGTGATCTTCAGCATGACAGAATTAGAAATGACAACATAACCCAGACGATTCACTTTGATCCAAAGACATGACCAAATCAGGCTTCACTGAGGTGTACTCTTGCCAAATTAAACAAAAGCGTTGTTTTAAACATCGCAGCCAAGTTTAACTGGAGCTGAATTTAGCTTCTAAACAACCTAAACCCCAGTTTTCCATTTCTCTAACCTCATCCATCTCTCCTGTTTTCCAGCCTGTCCCTCATTAGTCTCCGTAAGGCTGGTTCACACCTCATTGCCACTTCTATTCACTCCTGTATTTGGCGATAAGCCCCCTTTAGTGGGTCAATGGGACCCTTTCTGGTCTGCCTGCCTGCTCCTCTAAAGAATAAAACTCTGGCTAATGGACAATTAGTTAGATTTATTCCTAGGCTCTGCCATTCGACATAATAAGCTGCAGGAACCACTTCCTCTTCTTAGAAAATGCACCTTTTGGGCCTGTCAAGCATCTGGTCACGTGTTAAGAGGGGTTCCTGTTGGCTTGTGTTATCACAATATGGTTTGAGCTGCTTTAAAAATCAAAAAGTCGCAATTGTTTACACCTCTAGGGAACAATAAGGTTTAAATAATTGAGTGGCTTGACTGGAAATCCTTGCGTTTCTGTTTCTGAGAACACAAGCCCTTAGGCTTTTTTAAGGTGTGAGTAAACTGTTACACAGCTCATATGATGGCAGCTTGCTTCTTTCTGGTTTTACGGTGTTGTCTGGGAGGTAAATTGATGTCAACTGAGGTTTAATTGGATTGAGTGTGCCAATCCGGAAAACCGTGACGTCACGTAAAGCGTGGAAAACAAATAAATAATGTTTGATTGAGAAAAACAATGTGTTTTTCCATGACTCTATCTGTCTTGCGGGTGGGCTTCATACTTGCTGTTTAATGACTTGTTATAAGAGTGTTTTTAGCATTAAACACGCCATTTGTTTGATATAAAATTCCTAAATCCATTATTAACATGGATCAAGAAGTGCAATTTGTTCAAATGCTGCTTGGACTGTTTGGAGAGTAGGTTTATTAGCTTTTAGTACTTTTATGACGTGAACACAAACTGAGTTAGAGACGTGTAGAATTTGCACACACACATGTGTACACACACACATGGAATAGTTTTGTTCATCTGATAAAAAATCAGGGCAACAAATAGCGTCAATTTCACTGTAACTATCATCGGCATGGCATCTTATTTAAAATGTCTATATCTATTAATTACAATATCACATCCTCCTACTTGTGTATGTTGGCAAGGTCATCTTAGTCCCATTTCCTAATGACAATATGCAGCTTGGAACGCTACTGCCAAGTATTCTGCACCCATTTAGCTTTTGGCAAAGCAAACATCTGATCCAAGGGCAAACTACAGCATGTTGTAATTGCTGCTGAGGAACTCTCCCATAGTTTGAAGATATTCACAAATCCAGGGATTAAAAAAAAGCATTCCAGCTTGGTGATTTCAAAGCTAGGCCTGTCTGAATAAACAACCTTTACTGTGTCATCCATATTAATCCAGATTCACAGACATGGAGGACTGAGAACCCGTAGCTGGCTAGCTGTGTAATTAAAACGACAAAATGAAAAATGATTGCATAAGCTAGTTAATAGCAATCTTCCAAACTAGTAAGAGTTTTCATACCAAAATGGATAGCAGCAAATGATTAAAGCTTCTTGATGGTTCAGTCTATGATTGCAAAACTACATCCATGTTTGGGGTCAAGCCAAGTCTGATTGGTGTCTGAAACAAAAGTAGGGCTACATCTGCTGGAAATCTGACACAGCTTTGTTGACTTGCCCCTCTTCCTGTAAATGTCTAACAAGATTGGAGAAACTTGCAGGTTAGAAGCCTCTAAGCTTAAGCACTTTAAGCTTGTTTATATTCTTAGGTTTTATGCATGTGGGTTCTGTGCAATTTGTTAGAGTATATACTGTATGTATTTTTGTCTGTACTCAGTATGCTCATGCTTTTGTTGTTGTTTTTTTAATCCATTATCTGACTCATGCCGGTGTTCCCTGGAGGACTTGTGGTTAGGCTCTCGGTGCTCTGGCTGCTGTGGCCTGGGTTCGATTCCCGGCCAGGGAACCAACCCCAGCCACTGGGCTTGCACAAGACAGTGCACTTCCAGTGCTGGTCCCAAGGTCCCAAAGTGGATGTGGCCTAAACAGAAACCCATGACTATGCCCCTAGAAACACTGGAAAACTCTAGGAAAAAAAACAACCCAGAGGTAGAAAAGCCCATTGTCAGCATAGAGGGTGAATTCTGGCTCTGAGATTTCCTCAGAGATTTTTTGTCACTGCACGGTGTATTCTAACCAATTTAGTTGATTCTATTTCCAAAATATAAACAAACTAGTAGCTTTATTTTAACCATAGCAACCCTGACTAGGCGGTTACTAAGGGAAATGCTATGAAAATAAAGCCTCCCGCTTGTGTGACTTTTTTTGGATCCCAATCCTGATGCACATCTCTATTCTCAACCAGACGGCACGTGAACCTTTCTAACTAACACAGTTTCTGAAGAAAAAAAAGTATCTGTATTAGTATCCGTTTATAATGCTGCCTTAGTGGTGCCTCTTTGTAAGTGGTTTTTTTTTTTTGCGAGCTGTAATGACGTCATTTCCCACCTCGGCATGTTCGATGTGTGAAGTGAGAAAAAAAAAACATGGCCGCTTCCACGAAAGCATTTCTTTTGTTTGCTCTGTCAGAACACGTAAATCTCACAAAAAGGTACTTTAAGCTCACTTAAAGCTCACACTGCTCTAGTACAGTGAATTTAAAACATCCATGCAACATTTTAGACTGAAACTGCAGCATAGCAACAAAAGAAGACAATAGCGAGTAGCACTAACGACAAGCTAGCCAGCTAACATATATATAGTATATTATATATATAGTTATGAGTGACACCTCTGACGTTGATGTTCCCAAAATATCAATTAATATGGTCAGTGTTATAGATTTAACCAAGTACTGGATCTGTATGTTGATTGCGCTAAAGCCGGTTGTTGCTTTACTGCAAAAACGACTCACAGATGATGATGATGATGATGATAGCGGTGCGGCAATAGCACATATTTCTGTATTTACTACCTTCCTTTTTTTGCTGCTACTATATTTTATAAAAAATAATTGTATATCATTTCTTGTCACTACTAGACCAATAACTGCTATGTCCATATATGGTATATCTGCTGAATATGTCATAGTATGTTATGTTTCCATTCACAGCAATGTATTATGATGTTATTCTTTTGCACTAGCTGTTATACCTGACACTTTCACACTAGGACTGTGTACTGGTCAGTGCTGCACTGTCTCTTACTGTGCCTATTGTCTTGTTTTAGTAGCTACTGTACTGTCTTGTGCTGTTTGCACACGTTTGCACGTGCACTTTATGTAGTAATGTGTAGTCTCGTGTAGTTCTGGGTAGATTTATGCAGCACCATGGTTCTATGTAGCAAGTGAGTTTTTTAAATCAAAGCCGTGCAAAAGCGAGTGCGTGTGTGCGCGCGTATGTTTATGCGTTGGTGCGTGCATTTGTGCGCGCGCGCGTGCGTATGTGTATGCGTGCGCGCGCGCCAGCTTCTTCCAGTGTCGTAGCGGAGCCGCACGCGCGACTCTGGAATCTCCTCCTTCCTTCCTTCTTTCCCTTATTTTTTTTTTTTTGGAGCTTCACACCGTGGTGGGGGAGGAACGCGGACAGGAGGAAAGTGAGAGAGAGAGAGAGAGAGAGAAATCACTCCGGGATGCGAACGTGAGAGTTTTTCGCTTTCGCAGTCTCTCCGAACACGGAAAAGAAAAAGAGTTTGGGTTTCTTTCTTTCTTTCTCTCTCCTGTTTTTTTTTATCTGCTCCGTAGTTTGGATACTTTGAAGAGGATTTACGATCAAAGAAGCGGTAAAAGTTTTTTTCCTCCTTTTCTCTCCCTCCTCGCCTCCTCGCGCGGAGAGCGAACCGCGTCCTGAACAGAGAGAAAAAGAAAAGAAGAGAAAAGAAAAAAAAAAAGGAGGAGGAAAGAAAGCACGGGTGGAATTCTCAGCAGTGGAAAGGTGGAAGCTGACGGTGCGACTCCTGGTCGGAAATCTTATCCCAGTCTCTAAATCCAAACTCGTCCACGCTTGGATTTGGATTTGGATTTGGATTTGGATTTGTGAGAAGATTTTCTCTCTCTCCCTCAGCTTCAGCGCTTCTGCTGTGCCAAGTGAGCGAGAAACACAACACACTTGTGTTGTGTTGTTTTGTTGCTGTTTTTTTTTTTTAACTAGAGAACAAAAGGTAATACGGAAATAAGTAACTTTTTCTTCAACTATCTTCTACAACACCGGAGAAGAAAGTTTACCTCAGAGGGAAAGGTGAGTACCTCAGGCGACATGCTGAAACTAATTAAATATGCTGTTTTTCTTTTGTTGTTGTTGTGTGTTTTTTTTTTTTGTTTTTTTTTTAAATATATTTAATTCTTTTTATTCAGTTTTAATGTCTGAGATATAAATTATAAAGTGTAAAATGAGAGTAGAAAAAATGAGAGGAACTATTAACCAGGCTGCTGTTTGTGTTTACCTCAGTTACCTCATAGCCTCGTTTCTCATAGTCTCATTTACCTCATAGTCTCATAGCCTCATTCACCTCATTTATCTCATAGTCTCATTTATCTCATAGTTTGATTTATCTCATAGTCTCATTGACCTCATTTACCTCATAGTCTCATGGCCTCATTTACCTCATTTACCTCATAGCCTTTGTGCTATGGAGAGTAGTTTACCTCAGACTCAACAGGAAACACTGCCAAAGCTTGGACCAATTTTCTAATTTTGCCTCATGCTGTAGTTATATAAAATGTGATGTGTGTGTGTGTATATATATTTTATTTAATTATGGCAGAACAAATATGCAAAGGTTTTACAGCCATATATTCCACTGTCATGTTGCGTCAACTTCAAATGTTGGGACTTTTTCCAAAAAGTTTTTCTTTTCTTTTATAGTGTGTTACTAATTTTGTCAACATGTTGCACTGATGATGAAGATCATGATCTCAGTAGTGGCATTCATGCTGTTTATGCAGAGAATTTTATACAGAGAGAGTTTCTCTCTCCCTCTCTCTCTCTCTCCCTCTATCTCTCTGTCTTTTTCTAAGATTGATTTCTGGATTGTTCTGTAGCAGGACTCTCTTTTGGTTCTGAATGGCAGGCTAAATTTGCACTAGTTTTGTATTTATTATAGCAACGTGTCTATTTCATCCTCATTGTGTCGTTTCCCAAAAAATGGGCAAAGTTGTGATCCAAGTAGTTCTTGGATTCGTTTTCATGCATAAACTGACAAGAATTTCCGACATGCACGTAATGTGAGAGTAGCCGTCGATTATGGAGTGAATCTGTATTTAATTGAGTTTAGTAGCTTTCCTGTTTAGACTACATGATGATAGTGATCTCACCATCCACATAATTGGAGCTCTTTTAACACCTGTGTTGAATTTGAATATTATATGGACCAACTAAACTTTCCCAAACGGGACCGGATTGTATTTTTGGGAGCTTCTCGCCTCTCTATGTGCTTTATTTGTGACAGCTGCAGAGACGCTGCCGTGTTTCTTTGAAGGCTTGCAGAGACTTGTACACTTCCACACGTCACAGAACCCAGCCTGTAATTCATTTACATCCTTCTTGGATTATTCAGTAGAAGGCTCTGCATTTTCAAACTACTTTATCTCCCTCCCACATGTACCCGCATATACCCCCTCGCTACCACACGTCCACACAGATTCACCCCCCACCCCCGTTTCCAATTCAGCGTCCCTGAAAACGTTGGCTGCCGATGAGTGTCCATTGGAATTCGCAGTAAAAGCGTTCACGGTCAATTTCCACCTTGTGCCTGGGAAGCAAAGCAGCCTGAATGCCCTCTGCAGCTTGCGCAGATCTGATCTGAAAGTAATGCAAAGCAGGACTGAAAAGCAGAGTGCATAGAAAATATAGATATTAGCATTATTTATACCACAGCACTGTTGAACGCTCAATTCTGTTCCTGCAGAAGGTGTTGATTTATTTTCTATAACAGAAACTTTGTCGGTAGTTCCGGCTGTAATTCAGATCCCCATATATTAATGCGCTTGTTCGAATACGTTATCATTCATTCATACATAAGGCAAAGTTTTTTTTGTTTTTGTTTTTTTTGTTAGGAAATATTTAATTCTAACTTTTATGGAAGGAGTCTCCAGTAGCAGAGCTTTGGAACGGCAAGTTTTCCTCCATGTGAAAGTCTTCAAGACTTCACGCTTTCTGGTTTCTCTGTAACCCCGTATTACAAGCTGCATTTGTTTTGTTTTTTTTGCTTAATAACTTCAAGAGAGAAAAACGAGTGTGTCAAAGGAGTGTTTGATAATAGGTAAAATAATGTACACAATATAATGAACTAACATGTGTTGCAGAGTTTCCCAACTTTAAAATGTAGCTGGAAATAGATAGAAAAGTATGATGTGTCATTTATTAATAAATAGGAATGGTAATTGTTGGCAAATTGCTGTGGTGTAAAAGGAATAAAACACTTCAGGCTGTGATTTTTTTTTTTTTAGGAAAATAATTGGCTTTGAGGTGGTAGCAGTAATCTAGCTTTGTGTCAAGCTGCATCACACCACCACACCTATTGTTGACTGTTGATTATTTTCCATTAAGCGCATGCTCTTACATATTCACAGATGACTACATATTAACCATCAAGAACCATCGGTGTCTAAACAAGTTGCCAAAGTTTTGTAACATTAGATGTATGCTTCACTTTAACTGAGGTTCACAAAGGTCACAAAGGCAAGATGAAATGTCTGTTTTTTTAACGATATTCCGTTCTTTTGGCAGTTATCTTGTTTTTTTTTATTTGTAGTTTTTTTTTTTTGACCTTTGAAATGAAGAACTGGAGCTAACCTTGTAAAAACACAGCCGTTTAAGGCCATAATTACGCCAATTAGTGAAATTGGAGGGCAGATTGCTGCACTAGCTGGTCCTGCAGGATTTGGCCAGTGTTTCTTCTGCGGCGCCTTCAAAGCGGGTCAGAAGTTCAGAGGCGCTGCAGTGAAATGGTGTTCTTGACCTGGAAAGGCTTATTGAGGAAAGTCTAGCTCCACTGTCTTTTCAAAGAAGAATTAGGACAATGGTGGTATGTAATTAAATGCCATCCATCATAGCCACCTTCTTTGTTTACATTCATAGCAGAAATTCAGCAGAAGGGTGTATTTCATAGGGTCTAGTACCTTGTCTTGCAGCATGGTTGAACTAGCAATGTGCATTTCAACTGCTCAAGTTAGGGTAGAGTTGGTCTAACTATATAGCTTATGTTTGCTACATGTAATGCTACATGTCTGTGTTAATCGAGTCTAACTAGCTTCATTTTTGACTGGCATACAGATTGGTGCATACAGCTTCATCCAGGAATAAAGTTTCTGTAGTGCTCCAGTTTCTAATTATTTATTATTTGTGCACACTCTGTAGGCCACAGTAGCTACCCATGGATGAAGTTTTCTTTTCTCCAATCGTGGAAAAAAAGAGAAGCTGTTGAGGGAA
This sequence comes from Pangasius sanitwongsei, assembly GCA_037576675.1. NCBI lineage: Eukaryota > Metazoa > Chordata > Actinopteri > Siluriformes > Pangasiidae > Pangasius > Pangasius sanitwongsei. The sequence goes on from CM075010.1 coordinate 23,468,317, forward strand.
AGACTGTTTATTATTTTGTGTTCGTTCCACAACATTAAACGTAACTATAACTGTATACTTAATTTGGGAAACACTTTGGTGAAGTATGTAGATACTTTTTACATTAATCTTATGAGAAAGCAATCACAAGTTTAGCCTCCTTGGAACTTTAAATCTATAAAGTCACATTCTCTCCAACACGCAGCAGGTTGTTTATTGTAGAGGAACTGGTGATAGGCGTCTGATAATTAGTTATAGGAGTTTCTGCGATACTCAACAAGTAACTATACTGTGTTTCACTCATTTTTTAGGCAGCTTTGCTCAGAGGAATTTGGAGGCAGCATTTGTCCTCCTGAGATGGTGTAAGGAATAAGGAAAATAATCTTCTAAGGGAATAAGGCAATCCCATAAATCTATTCACCAATCCTTAGGCCCATGGAAGCGGCAAGCGATAAAGTGACAGCATGACATTTTATTGCATTTACTCAATTCTGTGCAAATTAGATATGACCTGCTAAAGTAACAATTCCGACTGGCTCGAATGATTAGACCAATCTAATGTCGCATATGGTCCCATGTCTCTTCAGTTCCCCACTCACAACTTTAGATCCTACCTGCAGTTAGTTCACATTTACTGTTTGATGTGCAAAAATCTTATCCTGTCATATACGACCTCTCACTAAATGTGTATAGAGACATTACATAGAAAAATAAAGCTTGAAATGAAGTAGCAGAGTTCATTGATGCCACTGGTGAGTAGACATAGCTAGTACAGTTGGCTTGCTTTGCTAATCCACCGGACAGCGCATGTCCAGTATCCATCCTGACAAAAGAGAACCTACAGAGGCTTCCAAATGGCGCAACAGAAAAGCATACACCCCAACGTCAAGAGATTGTGAGTTTGAATCCCACAGCCATCTGTGGCCAGGAGGCAGTGGAGCAATATTAACCATGCTCTTTGGGTGGAAAGGATGGCGTACTCTCTGTCCCCTGTCAATCACAGCAACACAAGCCAATCGTGGCTGTCTGTGAGCTCATAATATCTGCAGAAGAGGGTAGATAGCACTTTCCTCCGAGTATGTTACGTTGCCATGTGATGCAGCATGAGCAACAGTTCGAAAAGATGAACTTTTCTCAGAGGAATGCACATGTTAGCCAGAATGAAGGGGGGAAAAAAAAGAGAGACAAACTACCAATAACAAGCGACTTGTCTTTTACTATTGGGAACATAAGGTCATGATTTGGCTAGGAGTCTAAGACCGCATAATTGCCTCTTCTCTCTGGGTGGGAAGGACCTCCTCTGCTGTCAATTGTAGCACTAGCTGGTTGCAGTGACTGTGATTCATTTTAGCACTCTCCTCCAAGCGTGATCAGCTGCCATGTGGTGTTGCACTTACTGAATGTCTTCATGCGCCAGTCACTTGGTGCGTATAGTCCGTAGCGGTATCTGTTAGATCTTCTGCTCTGAGATTCTGCGGATGAAAGCAGTGTTCCCACCGGACATTCTTTTGGGTGGGACTGCGCAACAGAGCGTGTGGTAGTGTGGGACAGGAATGATCCACCCTCTAATTTCTGGGGCTGCCTGAAAAAGCAGCAGCCAGCAACCCTTTAGAAATACATCCACCTTTCAAAACAGCCCTGCTATCACTAAGCTTTTCTCCTGCACGTAAATAGCCGACACTCTGTGTGACCTGCAGGCTCAACCTGAAGTTTGGATATTAAGCAAATGAAATGCGTGGCAGCGTGTGCGCAGTACTGCGATGCACCCAGATACGGGAGTGGCAGAATAACTTATTTGAATAGTACACATAGCTTTTCAAGCAAATCAGTTATGCGCAGGGCTCGAGGTGTAAGAAAAGAGAAAATCAAAAACGTTTCCAGCGTTACACCACAAGCACAGTGACCTCGACTTTACTGCGGCCGGACACTTTGGAAAACGTTCCGCTCGGCTAGCAGGCAGCGATAATGAGGGTGTGTGCGCCTTGGCCCCGTTCCCCTCCGCCGATCACAGCGAGACAACATCCTGGGCTCCGTTTAATTAGGGGTCCAACCACTCTGCTTTTCACTCTTCCGCTCCACTCCTGCTTCAGCGTGCGCTTTAATGAATAGCTAGGTCTGTTCCACAGCTTGCATGAGTTGCCACTTGTTTGTTTACATAGAGTAACAGGAAACCCGAACTGCACTTGTTTAGATCTTTTTCAGTTTTCTCCACATGGGGGCCAGGAACTGAGCAATCAACATAGCAATATTTTTGAAATATGAAAAGGTGGAAAGATTGTTGCCACTATACTTATGTGTTCAGTTGTACTGTGCTCTAATATAAGAGAGGGTGTTGGAACTATCCAAAATAAAGGAATAAGAAATGAGCAACAGATTTCTTCCAAAAAAAACCCCAGTATTAGCTAGTGTTTTACAGACATTGTAGGGTTTTTTGATTTCTTTTTTTTATTTTTTTTATTTGATAGATTACTGTCGGGTTCTGTCTTTGCTCTTGTAGTTCATTATGTTCTCCCTCTAATCACCGAATAGCTGCACATTTTGTAAATATTTAGGTCTGAGAGCTTTAAGAGAGATGTGAGACTAGTTTTAAATATTTACATCTGTCTTGGAGCCTTTGGGACGTTTGGTCTATTCAGAAGCTCAGAGAGAATCCTGCTTTTTGAAGTGAGTGTGTCAGGTTTATTGCTTACATTCTTTAACTCTGGTTTAAACTTATTCATATAGGAACAGAAGATCGCAAATTTGTTTTGGAAGGTGGGAAAAAAAATACGTGTTTTCCGACACACATCAGACTTGACGGTCAAAGTGCTGCCTGTCCGTCCTCAGCAGTGCTGTGTGTGTGTGTGTGTGTGTGTGTGCGTGTGCGTGTGTTTGGCTGACATGGTGCGAACGTGACTGGCCGTAAGCTCCTCTCACTTCCGAGTGTCTGGCAGCAGACGGGAGCTGCTGGAAAGGAAGCTCATTCTCTGATTTACACACGCATTTTCCTGTAGAGACCATCCCTCCACCCGGTCCCCTTGTCTCTCTCTCCCTCTCTCTCCCTCTCCAGGCTCCTGCGTTCAGTCGTTTGACCCTCAGGCTCACAGGGGGCGCATTGGCAAACTCAGTAGGGTGCCAGCATTTTTCTCTCTTCCTTCATTCTCCTGCAGTCATAGCATTTGTTCACTGCTCCCGGTGAGGAGCAGCTGGAAAGGTGACGAAATGCCCGACGGAGGGATTTGCATAAACTCCAAGGCAGTGATTAATAGACAAATGACTTTTGCCGCATACAAAATTGAGCTTTTAGTATCGAGGCTAATTTGGCATTGCGTAAAGGGCAGCACAAGATTGTCAGTTGCCTTAAAGTGTGATCTGTCCTCTGCACAGAGCAAACCCCAGAACAAATCCCCCCCCAAGCTAATGAGTGTGTTTGTATAAGAGTGAGTAACATTTGGTGCAATCAATAGGACAAATGGTGTGTTGGGTTCATGCGGGGATGGGATGTACTCTAGCATGGGTGTCTCTGTCTGTCTGTCTGTCTGTCTGTCTGTCTGTCTGTCTTGGGGCTCTCCACTGTTTTCCGTCAGCTCATGGGAAATCATACACATCCACTGTAATATTCGTCTTTGTTCTATTATCAGTCAGTGTTATATGAAACTGTTGCTTTACCTTGTAAGGTAAAATACTCGATTCTGATTGGTCCGAAAGTGTTGATTAATTTTCCCAAAGCTCTGAAACGGTTTTCAAAATGCACTCATTCTAGTACGCTATTGTTTCTATTGTAACAACTAATTCACTCGGATTTACATAATCACATAATCTAAACATAATAATAATCCTACTTAAAAATATGCAGGTATTGTTGATACAGTGAACTTTTTTATAAGTAGATTTTTGATTAACACATTTGTGGAAGGCGTCTAGAGTGTCAGAGCTTTTTTTTTTTTTTTTTTTTACTATAAGTTTTCCAACACAGGAGTCTTCAGGACAGAGGGGTTTGCACTTTGCCAATTCCCTATAACATCACGAGGGAGCAAAAAGAGAGGCTGGAGAGGGAAAGACTGTTATAGCTGTATAGCTGCTATAATGTAAGGAATAAGAGGAACCAACTTGTTTCGGGGGAAATTTCACAACATTAAATGTAACTGTCTTCTTCTTCTTTCGGCTTTTCCCTTCAGGGGTCGCCACAGCGAACCATCACTCTCCACCTATCCCTATCTTCTGCATCCTCATTAAATGTAACTATAAATGGAGTAAAAAGTATGACATGTGGTTTGTTGATAAAACACTTCAGGGTGTGTTGTTGTTGGAAAATACCAGCTTCAGGGTGGCAGCAGTAACTCTGCTATGCCCTCTTGATTGTTTTCCTATAACAGCCTGTCCTCAGGTGTTTTACTCCTTACTTAAAAAGCAGCTTAGTGTGTCTTAATTTTATTTAGACATAACATCTTCTCTCTTCAGCTTCCACAGTGCCAGCAAGTGAAGGATTTAATTTGGAAAAATGTCCATTCCTTTTTCTTATCATCACATTTAAATGTCAGCATATCAGAGTGCAAACGAGCAAGGCTGGAATCCTCGAGTGCTTTAGGGATGTGCTGTACTGTAGTGACACAGCAAGAGTTAGATTTGCCAGGGTGAAGGTACGCTAGTTTTTATCAAGTCATAAATGTTCAGTCACTCCATCTCTGCCGCATGAAGTTCTCAGCTGCACAGCCAAAGCAACATCGCTGTTTCCGAAAGAGTGGTTTTGGGTTTTACTGGAATTCGAGGCCTGTGGTTGTTGTCTTGGCTTCTGGCCCAGTCTGAGAAGTTGGCAGAGTGATTTTTTTTGCCCAGACTGAAGGACATTTTTCCTCACTCACGCAGTGGCGTACATTCAAAAAAACGATTCCTGTTTACTGTGCCATTGAGCTGTTACAGTTCTTCTATAGGTAATGTAGTGTCTAATAAAGTTAAAAAATAAAATGTGTTTTTTTTTTTTGTGTGTGTATGTTAGACCCGATGTCCTAGCTGTGTGTATGGAGAGCTGCGCCAGGCAACGAGCTCTGCTGTAGAGGAGCATGATGAAGAGCACAATGAAGGTCATGCTGCTGCTGTTCTCGGTTCTTCTAACCCAGCCTCTGCAGGGCCGCACCAGGCCGGCCAGCCCAGAGCAAGGTGAGAAACTTTTCTTTAACCCCCCGTACACATGCTTTACTTGGTCACATTCACATAGTGTTCTTGCACCTTCGCTGTTCTTCACTACAGCTATCCACAGTCAAACGAACAGTTTAACTAAATGACCACTCTAAAATCTAAATGACAGGCTAAAGCCTTATTTAAACTTTTGGTTTGGAAGGTTTTCTGAACAGTTGGCAGAATTAAGCCGTGGATTTCCGACATGTTGGAAAAGAAGTCTTTACATGTTTGGTTTTTGTTTTTTGTTTTTCCACAAAGCCAAACACACGATGCTGATGAGTACATTCTTGTATTCCTGAATACTGTTTGCTACGTTATCAACACAGGAAAGAAACACACAATACAATAGAAATGCATTTTCAGCAAACCTCTGGGTTGTGGTTAGTATTCCGGTTTTATAGCTGGCTGTAAAAAGAATCAGCCATGCATGGGCTGTTTAAAATACATAGAACGTTTGTCGAATAGAGTCATATAGCGAGTCAAACAGTGAGTCGCATAGCAAGCCACTAGTGGAAGTTCACATCTCATCCTCTTTTTAGGTTTCAAGAGCATAATTCCTGTTTTAGCAAGTCATAGACTTGAGTCGTACAGAGAGTTGACTAGCGAGTCACTAGAAGTTGTTCACATCTAATAGAGTTTTAAGGTTCCAAGAGCGTAACTCCTCTTTTAGTGAGTCAAAGAGTGAGTCATATAGTGAGTTGAATAGCGAGTCATGTAGCGAGGCTCTAGTGGAACTTCATATCTAATACTTTTAAGGTTCAAAGAGCCATGTGCTAGCGAATTGAACGGCGAGTCACCAATGGAAGTGGACATCTAATACTCATTTTTAAGTTCAAAGACCATAATTCCTGTGTTAGTGAGTCGAATAGCAAGACACTAAGCTGAAGTTCACATCTGGTGATCATTTTTAGGTTCAAAGAGCTTAATTTGTCCATTAGCGAGTCGAATAGTGAGCCACTAGTGGAAGTTCATATCTAATACTCTTTCTAGGTTCAAAGAACATAATTCACGTGTTAGTGAGTCAAGTAGCAAGTCACCAATATAAGTTCACATCTACGACTCATCTTCAAAGGGCATAATTCATGTGCTAGTGAGTCGAAAAGTGAGTCAAATAACCCTAGCCGCTAGTGGAAGTTCACATCTAGTATTCATTTTCGGTGTTCAAAGAGGGTGATTTGTGTGTTTATGTGCTTTTTCAAAACAAGTCTGAAGCCCTGTGTGGAACCCTTAAACAAGGAGCAGGTTAGACTTAAACACCAAACTTCACACACAGATGGTGCTAGAGGAGAGAAAGAGGGAGGGGGAGAGAGAGAGAGAGCACACCATGAAATGAAATCCTGAAAAATGTGTCTCTTGGCAACATTCCATGGTGGTGAAGGCTGCTGTCTCGCTCACAGGTTTAAACGTGCTCCACCTTTGCTCTTCTGTTTGGGAAAACCAGCGTGGCCTGGGGCAAGACAAACACCACACGTTACTATTCCCATATTCTGATAGAAGTACTGTATCTCTCTCTCTCTCCTTCCCCCCTCTCGTTCTGTCTGTCTGTCTATCTATCTATCTGTCTCACTACCTCTTCTGTCTGGCTTTAAATAAACCAGGTTTGGGTTAAACTAGGGAGCCAGTATACAGGGGCGTGTAGTTGTTGCCATCTCTAGCCTCCAGGTACGCAAAAATATCTCTCCCCCTCGTCTTTTTGTCTCTCTATACTCCTTTTGTAATGAAAAGGTATTTGTTGTCAAGGGAAGACTCGACTACCAGGAAAGCTATAAATTACTGCATTTTTTTAAAAAAAGGAGGCGAGGAGACAGCGAGCACTCCACCCTGTGGCGGTATTCCACAGTGGAGATCGTGTTTCTGGGAAAGAGAGCCCAGTTTTCATCCTGATACGCAGCAGAGAGAATATATGAATAAGCGAGGCCTAGATATATCATCCACACACACGGAGGACATTTCAGGAAGTCCAGGTAGGGTTAATGCCGGGTCAGCCAGCAAGAAAATAAAACCTAAAATGTTCAGATAGCGGATTCTTGCACGTTTATGGCTCCCTGCTTAAGAGGCTTGCTGATTGACCAGCGCCTTCAGGGGTCCACAAAAATGGCAGGAGGAAGAAGGAGTGGAACAGATAGAAGAAGAGTCCGAATGTGACAGATTAGCTTTTAACCTTCTCTGCCACTCCATCACCAAATGGTCAGGCGTGCTCAGGGGCCCTCTGCCCCTTTTCCTCTCTTCTCCTCCCATCTTCCTCCCGTCACGGTAAATGGCAGTCTCTTCCCGCTCCTCTTCCCCCCCCCTCGTTTCCTGTGGAGTGAATGATAGTTTCAGCTGTCGACGAGTGGCCTGACGTGCCGGCATTTGTGCGGTTTGTCCACCTCCTCCCCAGGAAAAAACAAACGAAACCAAACACTAGGACCTCAGCAAGTGCCGTTCAAATACCACCTTAAAGCAATCAGCAGTTGTAATCCTAGCAGCCTGTGTTTTTTCATTTTCTTTTGGGTTTTCTGTTTTGAAAATAAATGGAAAATATCCAGAAAATCCATTTATTTCAGTCATCATGTCTGTATTGGAAGAATTCTGCTTTGAATTTACGAAACTCCTCTAAGTTTACTTTTTATATTTGGATTAATTCTGCATTGAATCGTATGCTTATATGAAGTGTTTACGTTTGTAGAGGAAGTTTGGTGTCGGTGTCCATGCATAACCCTTCTGCAGATGAAAGCTTCAGAGCCACTTTGCGTAGGCCTGGCGGAGCTGTGCATGTATACAGGGCCTCACTGCATCTCAGCAGCACGGAGCCACGCTGAGGATCAGTCTCCTATAGATTCCTTTGAATCTCAGCTTACTCCTTCTGAGACTGGGGGTCAGTCAAAGGAAGGCGGAAGAGTGGAAGGATTAGTCGTCGCTGGGCTTATGGCATGTTTGTGGTTCCGCTGTGGTAACAGTGATTTGAGATAATGAAAACTTTATGCGTCGTGTTTTTGACAAAGGTAATAAAACGCAGCTTTTCAACATTTGCAATGTGTTTCATTATTTTGTGCAGTGTATGTCAACAAGATGTTTGGCCCAAGTCAGTGTTTTCTAAACATCCCAGAACGTCCATGTTTTTTTGTTCTTGACTCACTTCCAACACTCCTGTACGAGGTATTCAGTTTTCCCGGTGGTTTAGGAGCGAGAAAGGGCATAATTGTGTGGACGCTGGCTTAAATTGAGTGCCCTGAAGGAAGAACAGTAGAATTAAGAGCTAGTAATGAGAAGCCTGCTTGAAAAAGCTTTCCTCCTGTTTGCTACTTGACCTATTTTGTCTAATGCGCTGTTCAGCTAAAGCTCGTAACCCGGAATTTCCGACCTCTGACTAGAGTGAAAAAAAACACCCTCTCAGCTTGGAGTTACTGCACTGAAAGTCAGGAAGAGGTGTTCAGCCCTGTGTTGAGCACATGACGTTATAACAACACGGATGCGCCCACGGTCAACAGCCACTCATATTATAGGTTCTCAACCTTGGGGTCGTGTCCCCCACGTGGAGTCTCCTGAGAAGCAGGAAATTTAATTTATTTATTTATTTTTTTTTACCAATCACTATTTATAAACTAATGCAACAAAGCATGAATTCTCCACGCCCCAATGCACGCGAGCCGCAATGCTTTTGGTGTGAAACGGACTTTTTGAATTTTGCTCCCAGTTAGTTTGTAGTTATTAAAAAAATACAAATTTAATTAAAAAAAAAAAAAAAAAACGATATCACAACAAAGAAAAGTGTATTGTGTGTATTGTAATTTATCACAATATCAGTATTGTCACATCGCCCAGCCCTACGTTTAAAGTAAGCACTTGTTGCTAGTTCATGAGCCATGCTTTCATGGAAGCGTCCATGATTTTTTTCCCCCACATTGTGGCTTGAATGTGCTGAGGATGAAAATCACACAATTCCAAGCTCTGACTTCCAAGTAAAGTCGATTGCAGCATAAATAACTTTGAAGCAACAGGTATTTGCCCCTGGACATAACAAAAATCCAAGAGGATATTTGAAAGGAAAGCAATCAATTTTCCTGCTTTCTTTTTGTTTTTTTTTTTGTTGTTTTGTTTTTTTTTCTTTCCTGGAACAGATTAGTTAAAGATGGCAGTGCAGCATGGAAAACTGATGCCTGTTTTGGCACTGCTATACGGAACGGGGTGTGTGTGTGTGTGTGTGTGTGTGGCTCATCCATATTTGTGCATAGCGACCTGCTTACATTCCTTTCCACTATTCCCCCTTTATTTGGAATTATCCTTCTCTTTATCTCTCTCTAATACACACACTCGCTTGGCCTCTGTGGAGATGGGGACGGGTGGAGACTGAGGGAACAATAGGTGTGATTCAGTGGGACAGGCTGAGCTCACCCCCACTCCCCTTTTCAGTGTGTGTGTGTGTGTGTGTGTGTGTGTGTGTGTGTGTGTGTGTGTGTGCTGGTGCGTGCTTGGGTTGTGATTGTTTGTAGAACTGCAGCCATTGTGAACAAATGTCATTAGCATCTATGGCTTGATGGAGGCCCTCGTGAGAGCGGTGTGTGAGCGGTGTGTGTGTGTGAGCGGTGTGTGTGTGTGAGCGGTGTGTGTGTGTGAGCGGTGTGTGTGAGCGGTGTGTGAGAGCGGGGGCTGGGAGAGCATTCGCCCCCATTTGCTTATTGCCTTCACGATGAGAAGAGATCTCCACTAATCAAAGCGAGTGATAGGTGGACCTGTGCAGATAATCACATTTGCTAATGAAATTCACATTCACATGCTTTGATTCTTGTTTCATGGCTTGCTGTTAGGGCCGTAAAGAAAAACTCTTGTATACGGAGTCAAAACTAGGACACATCAGTGCACGTTCTGTTTATCGGAACTGAATCATTTTGGATCAGACATGAATCGAATCATGTCGGTGCTGAACCGAGTCATATCAGATCAGTAGTGAGTTGAACTCGTATCATTTTTGGATTGTATCGTATTGTCTGAAAGAGGGAGATTCACACCCCTACATTCTAACCAGACATTTGAAACATCTGTCCAGTCCTCTTTTCCTCCCTCCATCATTCAGCCACGAGAGCGGCTTCCTAAAGGAAATCCCAGTGCTCGTTTTCTTTGTTCTATTGCTTCCTATTCGGAACCAATGAAACCTCTAATGCCGAAAGCTTTCTGATCCAGCTGGTGCATTTCAGCCTTTACTTTTTTTTTTTTTTTGCAAAAAATACAGGGAAAAAGCTTCCTGTCGTGATTGGCTATCATTTATCATGCATGTCAGTCAGTCATTGAAGATGGTTCGGGGTGGGAATGGGGAAAGCGCCCGTTCCTGGCGAGCTCCTTTTTTTTTTTTTTTTCTGAAAATATGGCCTTTGATCCGACATAATCCCATCGTGGAATCTGGAGGATTGGATAAGTCAGGGAGAAGACGTGCAGCTCGGAAGGATTTCAGCTTTTGAAAGAGAAGAAGAGAATTTAAAAAAAAAAAAAAAAAAAAAAAAAAAAAAGTCACTTTTTCCATTACAGAGCAATAATCAGTTATTGTTAGGATTTAGGACACAAAGTGATTGTAGAAAACACACAGTGAACAGCGAGTTTAAGCAATCTCCTTTCCTTTATTGGTTTAATTGGTATAGTAAAGTTGACAACATCTGTCCTCTGACGCTTGTACAATATTACCTTGTTTCATATTGTTTTGATTCTTGTGTTATTATATTTGTGTTGATATCCAGGACGGAAGTATATCCATTAACACCCACGTATCAGCTGGTCGCCTGCTCGTATCGCTTAATTTGCGTAGATTTGTAGCAAAGGTCAGTAGTGGACTGTATAGTTTCCTGACTCAGTTAAACGCCCGTGTCTTGTGTTTCTGTCCGGAACGAGAGAATATGAAAATCTCTCTTGCGAGGGTTTGTGCGTCCTCGCTTATTGCGCACGCAGCTACTGATAATGCTTTGGGGCATTTCTTGAGTGGCTGGCAATTGACCCTAATAAAGAGATTAGATGTGAGATATGCTCGTTGTGGCACTGTGATGGAAATGTGTATGGTGAGAGGAATTTGTGGCCACTGGCAGTTGGTGTGTGTGTGTGTGTGTGAAGGGTAAAATGGAGAGCTAAACCACAGTGGCTGGCTTCTGCAGCACTTCAAAGTGACACTGCTTTTTACAGCGACTCTTTTATGGCCTGCATGTGACCTGGAGTAATAGCATGAATGTTGACAGAGGCTTATCAACTGAAGGGAGGGAGGAAAAAAAAAAGGTTATTAAAAGGGTGGAGGGATGGAAGGGAAAAATTTAAAAAAGGGCTATGACCTACGAAGTCAGCACGACATGATCTTTATCCGTCGTTCAGCCTCAGTTCCTGACAATCCGCTGACTATCCGCTTATTTTTATTTTTTTTTTTTTCCCTGTCTCTGGTGTTTTTCCAGGGTGAAGTTGAGCCCCATAACCCTTCTGTTCCTGTCAGGATTAGTAGTCTGTTCAACAAGCAGGAAATACCTTAACTGGGCCTTACTGGGGTCACCATGGTTACTTTTCCCGAGAACCTGCCGCTACAGGCCTCCAGACTTTTCTCTCTCTCAGTCTGTCTGCTTTGCTTGTACTCACCCTTTGCATGCTTTGTTTGCAACGATAATAGTACTGACGGAGGGGGCAGGACCGCTGCATTGTCACTAGCCAGTAGGGAATTCTGGATTTGTAGGCGTGGCGTCGTCTTTCATCAGACTCAACCTGACATATGTTGGAAAAAGTACGAGCTCTGCAACATATCATTAGGAAACCGGGAAAGCCTTTTTTCATCATGAACACCCTATTAGCCTAGTTTGTGTTGCCTTCATTGCCAGTTCTGCATGCATTTTAAAGAAATGTCAACTCTCAATGCAAGCTCTATCCCTTTTGTAAATCGTTAACTACATTCAACAAACCGAAGGCACCACAACTGAATTTAAAAAAAGTATTAAAATTACCATTTCAATACAAAACCATTTGGCATTTGTGCTGTTCTGAGATCTCACCTTGGCCTATTGTGATTCAGGCAGGAACAATTAGCATGTGACTCTATTTTACAAGTGAGACTTTTATAAGGAGCGCTGAACCAGAAGACTAGAAGACCTCCTGCCAAGTATCCCAGCAAGGACCATTTGTCCTATCAACCACCCCCCTCTTGCCCCCCAAGATTGGCTCGCTAGCTAGTTGGACAGATTTGGAAGAGAGAAAAAAAAAAATGGCTCGTTGGTGCATCAGTGTCGTGTTTACCATCCACATGGAAAGCAGAAAATCTCAGTCGTCTTCCGCTCACCATCATCAGAAGCAACAGGGGCTCAGGTGGCTGTGATACTCCCTTCCTCATACTCTTCCAGCCCACAATTCAATTTGGGCTCCTGCTTATGATTGACCTGACAATTGGCCGTTGACTAATTCAAGCTGAGATTTGATTGTGCTGGATCCGAGCTTCGAGTAAGGTTTTTAGCAGGCTGATGTTCTGGAGGCAGGAAACTCAACAGTTTGGGATTGGATAAAAGATTAGGAGGATGTGTAGAACAAAAAAAAAAACAAGTGTATTTTATTAGATTTCCTCTAGAGCAGAGGTCACAAGGAAGTCGCTGATGACTCTGAACCCTGTGAACCCTGTTTTGGATGAACCTTATACATGGAATTCTCATGGTGATGAGATGCACGTTACTCTGGAAAATAAAAGCCTGTACACACCTCTCACTACTACTCGTTTCCTCATGACATGCTTTGCCTAGAAATTAAGCAAGAACCTGACGGTGAATATTTCATAATGTTTTCTTAAGTAGCTAGCCTCACAGAAGCCTCTTTGCCACTGCAGAGCTGACACATTGTTTCATGACTAGTTGTGTTACAGTTTGAAATTTTTACTGTATGTATAATAACCTAGTCTGAATATATCATGGTTATCACAGTAAAAGTACAAGCTGGTGGTGATTATTAGGGAAAAATGTATTTTAAAAAAAAAACGAAAGATTTTTTTTTTTCTTAAAATCTCTTACACAGTCAGCATTTATCACATTGTTGTTATAAGTGGAAAGAGGAAAAAGGTGCAAGGAAAGGTGGTGCTGTGCAGGGCTGCCAAAAACAGATAGTTGTTTTGTGTCATTCTGGCCACCAAATCCAAGTTTTTATTTGCATTTGAGAGCCAGGATGTGCTGAATACTAAAGTTACGAACATGCCAGGAGTCACAGCAGAGGTAGCAAATGTAACGTGTAAAGGGTTTTCAGTGCACTCATGTCCCCTGTGCCAATAAACCGAAGGTGCTTTCATATGATTTAGAGCGTCCAGTGGAAGGGGTTTGTGAAATTTTTTTTTTTGTCTAGCTCACTGTGCCAAAAAAAAAAAAAAAGTCCCGAGTGTGGCTTGAAATCATTCTGGGCTTAATCGTACTCATGTGAAAATTCCATCACAGTGGTTTTCTCAGAGCTTCAGCCCTACAATGAAACAGAAGCTATAGTTTTCCTGTCATGCTGTCTTCTTCCCTGTCCTCTAAGTCTACTATTTTATCTGTCTACTTGTGTCGTGTGCAGTTGCCCTGTTAGAAACCGCCGTGTACACCTTGTATGAGGGCGATAAACTGGAGCTGAAGTGTAGGAGTAAAGAAGAGCCTCAGGAGGTGAGTTGGACCAAGGACCAAGTTTCCCTCACTGATGGGGAACACACTCATCTACGCAACGGTCAGCTGGAGATCGAGGGAGTGGAACTAGCCGACTCGGGCCTTTATGGCTGCTTCGCCCGAGGCCCTGCAGGCAACCACACAGAGTATTTTAACGTCAATGTCACATGTAAGGAAGAGAGCTGTGAAAAAGTTTTCCAGATAAAAGAAAACATGGCCAGATCTTGTTTGTGATATGACAAGATCTCATTTGCTGAGCTTTTTTTTTTTTTTTTTTTTTTTTTTGTCTTAGATGCCCTGGCTTCATCTGAAGATGATGACGACGACGAGTCTTCTTCAGAGGAAACGAAGCAGTCCAGCAGCCAGAAGTTACTCTCTAACAGCCAAGAGCTGTCGCGTGAGTGTGCCTGTCGCCTCTGTAGACTCATAAATATCTACACTGTAACATGAATGAACTCTAAAGCTGATTTAGTGAGCCTGGCCGATGCATTTACACCATTTGCAAAGCTCTGCGCATGAAGTATTTTTCAGTCAGGCAAGTAATGGTGTAATTGTGGAAACTCATGGACTGGTCCTCTTAGCAGTCCTGAAGTATTCCAGCAGGACGTTTCACCTCAATTGCTTAGAGCAGTTCGGTGGAATGCACTTTAGGCTAGAGCTGTGGGTTGATAGGGTTTCCTTCCATTTGGTGGATTAGTCTTGATGTGCTAAGGCATGCTCATTACACATCTTACATCCTGTGCTGCTGCTGCTGCTGTTGGAGATGATGTACATCGGCCACAGATTTGTATGTCGACTCTGATTCAATCCACTGTCTGTGACTTGTTATACCATGCCACTGTAGAATTCTCCCTTCTGATTGGTCAGATAGTAAAACACTTCAGGATGTTGTGTTATCGGCAAATAACCATCTTCGAGGTTGCAACTCTGCTTCATCACCCCGACTTGTCATTAATTCTTTTCCTATAACAGCATGCGCATTCCCAAGGGCGATGATGTGTGACTACAACGAATATGCCTCAGACGACTCTAAATATGAATCTCTCCCATTCTCGTGAATTTTCTTTTGGTTTCACTTGATTGTATCTCGCTCGTTTTCATTTTTCAGCAACGCCTCCAGAATGGGCTCAGCCTGATAAGATGGAGAAGAAGCTCCACGCTGTTCCAGCCAGCAGGACCGTCAGATTCCGCTGCCCGGCCATCGGAAACCCGACACCCACGCTCAAGTGGCTGAAGAACGGCAAGGAGTTTAAGAAAGACCAGCGCATAGGAGGCTTTAAGGTGAGAACATCATCAAAGCGTCCTCATTTCAAATTATTCCTTAAAAATGATCTGAAAGTGTGTGAGTGTTTGTTTGTTTAATTTTAATGTGCTGTGTGTGTGCTGTGCTTAAGTTCCACACCAGCGCCGGTTGAAAGGTAACACCTGTCCCTATACACAGACACAATGAGGTTGTTTTTTTTTTTATATACGCAGCTTCAGGGCAGAACTCTGTAGTATGTCTGACCTGGAAGCTTCAGGTTTTCACTGCACTTGGACAACAATGGGCTTGGCTATACTTCTTTTATTCAGCTGCTTGCATTGAAGACAAAGTGGATTCTTAAGGACTGATATTTTTCTCTAGTAATCACAGTCTGTAATAATATTTTTTTTGGAATTAAATCTTCCAAAATTACCGCTTTTTTTTTTTTTTTTGCTGCTTGCCAAAGAGTTAATTTGTCCACTCTTGGGCTCGTTTTCTAATTTCTTCCTTATAATTACTGCTTTTACATTTCAAGGCAGAGGAACATTATGTATCTTTAAGTAAACTCGTAGATTCCTGTAGCTCAGTGCCTAAAGCTGCCTAAAGTTCAGTGCGTCCCGAAGTCCAAAGGAATTAATTACGGCAATGTTTCTGTTCTTCTACCAGTAGCAGCTCATAAGAAAATGGCAAAAGTGACATTTTTCTTTGTGAAATCAAAGTGTAATGCATCACCAGTCATGACTCAGTATCCCCATTTATTCATTTAATTTCATGACATTTAATATTCACTGCATCATATGTTCAGGACAAATTTGTTCCCTCTCACCACAAGGGTCACTACGTCTCTCTTTTTTTTTTTTCTTCTGTAGACTCTCCATGCATCAAGTGTGTGTGTGTGTGTGTGTGTGTGTGTGTGTGTGTGTGTGTGAGGTCATGTGGTACAACGTATATGCTCGCTGGTCACAGTAAATAAGGAGGAATAGTGACGTTTGATTTTTGCAGTAGTTGTCTGAGCACAAATGCTACAGAATCAGATTGCATTGAGAAATAAACTGAAATTGCAGTACTTTTTTGTGTGTGTGTGACCCATAACTCAGTGTATTCTTCTGGGTGGCTGTACGGGACAAGTAATAAAAACCACAATATTGAACTAAGGAAGAACCCACAGAGTTTTATTAAAGTCTCACATAAACTAGTCAGTCAGACATTAGTCATGTTTTCCACTGGGTAGAGTTGGAGCGAGAACAGGTCTCGTTTTAATCAGGAACATTACGGCTGCTCCTCTGTTTAGACCGATCAGAAGCCTGGCTTGATGGTGGTACTGCATTATAGCAACTTGGCGTGTCTGTGTTTCTCATTGAGGTGTTCCTCAGCTGGGAGGCATTAGGCCTCTTCCTCCTCTCTCGCTCAGCCCCACACCATACACACTTTACCATCTGGAGAGTGTTTCAGCCTGCCGCAGTCCATCACACGTGCACACAAACGCTCACCTTCTCACACACACACATACCCCTTGATGTTTACACGCATACATATGCACAACTGCAGCATATACCGTAATAGATGTGTGCAGACGTTTTCATCTCTCACACACATACAACCACAACCACGTGCACGTCTGACTTTGAAGAAGTGCAGGGGTGCCGTTCAGGGGGGCAGTCGGCTTTTATGAATGAGCCCCCACCCCAGTTTCTCCCAGTTTCCACCTTTTTTTTCTTTTCTTCTGGTTTTAACAAGAGTCCAGCTTCATTGTTCAGTTACATTAAGCATATGTTGAGAGGAAGTTAGGCAGACCATATGTGTGCGTGTGTTTGTGCAACAGACCACATCTGGGACCCTGCAGCTGGAACAGCTATAACTCCCATTTAAACAGAACCCTCCAAAACGCCCTTTATCCTTCTCCCTAATAAGAACGAGAACAGAAAGTCATACACTCTCTTTCGGTTTGCAGATCTGATCTTTGCCATGACTTTGAAATGGCTAGTAGAATAATTAACAGACCTTATACACTCATTGGCCAGTTTAATAAGAATACCTGTACCCCTGCTCGTTCATGCAGTTATCCAGTCAGCCAGTCATGGGGCATGTGGACTGGTTCGAGCTGACAGGAAGTCTGCTGTAACTCAAATGACCAGTCTTTACAAATGTGGTGAGCAGAAAAGCATCCCGCATCAAACCTTTAGGCAGATGGGCTACAACAGCAGAAGACCATGCCATGTTCCATGTTTTGTGCATTCTGAGATGCTTTTCTGCTCACCACGTTTGTAACGAGTGGTTATTTGAGTTAATGTCAGCTTGAACCATCATCAAGAAGGAATTTTGCCCTCAAAACTGCCACTCACTAGATGTTTGTTTTTTGCATAATTCTGTGTAACCTCTACAAACTGCTGTGCATGAAAACACTGCAGATCAGCCGTTTTGAAAACCATGCCACAGTCAAAGTCACTGAGATCACTTATTCCCCCCCCATTCTGATGTTTGATGTGAACAATAACTGAAGCTTGCTGATTGGAATTGTATCAATTATATGAATAAGCAGGGACACAGGTTTTCCCATTTAAAGTGGCCAATGAGTGTATGTGCTCTAACAGTATCTGAAATAATAAATGTTTTCTTGGATTTGGATATGGTCCTGTGTCTGTAGAAATAATTTTTCCCTGTAGCGTATTGTAGTTTAGGTATGTGCCGTTCGCTGGATGTTGGACTGACTGCATCGGGGTCTACTGCCAATGTCCTCCTGTTAAACATATTTATTTTCTGATTTGTGTTGTTCCTATCCATTAGTCATGTTTTATCGTTTGCAATATCTCTGCTGCCGATTTTCTAGAGATGTGAAAACAGCCTTCCTGGAAGCCCTGACAAAACCCTCGTGTTAAATCTCTTCCTTTCAAGTTGAGATTTCAAATCTTCCTGGATTTGGTCATGGTTTTAAAAGCTCCTTAACTTCCTAGACATAAATAATTGCATATAAAACTGTATGCAAAGTGTTTCTTTTGTCTCAGTGTCCGTCGTCTGTGAAAGTCTTAAATTGTGCACAGAGATTAAAGTTGCAAATAATAAGCTGTGAACGCAAAGAAATAAATGGTTTTCTTTACACGCAGGTGCGAGAAAGTTTGTGGGCGATCATAATGGACTCGGTGGTGCCCTCAGACAAAGGCAACTACACCTGTGTGGTGGAAAATAAGTACGGCAGCATCAACCACACCTATCAGCTGGACGTTGTTGGTGAGCTTACGCATTTTCTGTACCTTTTCCCCCCCCCCATTTTTTTTTTTTTTGGTACATACTTGCTGCAGGATTAATCAAGTACTAATATATATGTCTGTAATTATACTCTTGTTGTACTGGACTTGTTTAATCGTGTTAAATTCTTTGTACGGCTTTAAATCACTGAATCAATCTTATCTGTTTGAAGCTGCAGCTAATTTATAAGGAGGTTCCACAGAAATGGTTGAGAATGTACACATTACATTAACTAGATATAATTAAATGCAAATGTGGGTAATTTTGTGTTGGTCCAATACCGTTAATGGGTAACACTGCTGCACTGACATAAATAGATGTAATGGTGCAAACGCCATGTAGGTGTCAAGAACAGGCACTTCTTTATTGATGAGGCACTGGAAAGTGTTTATTAAGTCGACCGTGTGCGAAAGCTGGAAATGCGGTCACACGATGAAGGCAGAGCATTTGGAATAAATTAGCACAAAGCTGCCGATTGGCTGGCATGGATGATGTTTACACACGCAGCAAGTAGATAATAAATCACAGCCCAGCGCAGACTTTATTTAACTGTAGTCATCTGACACGAATAACATGTCATATACAGATACACACAGGCATGCAAACATTTGAAAAACCACTCGCACACCCCTTATAATTCAGTGACATTTCTATAAGCACTCGGGCTGTGCTTCGAGACTAATCCGCGGCGCCACCGTGCTCAGCGAGAGTGAAAACAGGCGCTCTTATCCCATGCTGGCACGCAGTTGCTCCAGACGCAGCGCTTCATTAGCTGCCCCTCCTTCAGCACAAGCTGTGCTTTATAGCTTTCTTTGACTCCCTACAGTTGCAGTCTGGACATTTTGCATGATGGTGTCCGTGTAGACTGTGTAGAAGATTATCGCAGGATAAGCGATTAGTGTAACGTATGGCTAAACAAAGCAGGGAGTTTGACTAGCGTGCCCAGGAAGTATTGTTTATGTGGTTGCCTCCTCCCGCTGCACAGCTTTAAACACCGAGTAACAGAAGTTCTCAAGTTGCCCTAGAAGCATTATGTGTATCATGTGTATCATAATGTCTGAAAGAAGGAGATTCGCGTCCTTACTAATGAGTGTTTCTCAGCTTCTCGGTTTTTCTCTTTTGCGTGCGTGTGTTTCAGAGCGTTCACCTCACAGGCCCATCCTCCAAGCCGGCCTGCCTGCTAATCGTACAGCAGTGGTGGGCAGCGATGTGGAGTTTGAGTGCAAAGTCTTCAGTGACCCTCAGCCACACATCCAGTGGCTCAAACACATCGAGGTCAACGGCAGCAAAGTGGGAGAAGACGGTCTGCCCTACGTCAAAGTCCTAAAGGTGACCATCAACCTGTTGTACACTGAAACAGTGAAGTTCTTCGTAAACTGGTCAAATAAAATGTAGTAAATGTTTTATAGAGGAATGTTAAGCATACGGGGGAAGAAAAAACGTTTAACAGCATGCTTTAGCTAAAAAATGCAGAGTAAAGGTGTCCTCGAATGTAGCTACAGCAAAGCTATGTCACTGCTGATTACGAAAATGTAACTAATGATTCATATCGTAGGTTCTTTTCTTTTTTTTAATCAGCATGTGTTATCTTTAAGTAATGCCATCATAACCTTCAGTAACCAGTCATGAAAATCTTTAATATTGCACAAACCATTGTCACTGGTTTGGTTTTGACCTGTTGTTTTCCATTGCCACTTTTTGACAAATAACATTGTGAGGTGAAAATTCCCTCCATAAACAGTGTGTGCAAGGTAAACACAGCCCATGTCCTTGGCAAACAATCATAATTCACTTTGCCAGCGGAAATGGCCAATCTGTACCCTCTCATCCCCATTTAGTCACCATGGCAACTTGTGGCGTGACAGCTGCGCTCTCTGTATGCTCAGGCAACCTCACTTTGACCTCTGACCTTTGTTTGACCTCCGCAGCACTCTGGGGTCAACAGCTCGGACACGCAGGTTCTGACGCTGTACAACGTGACGGAGGAGGAGAGTGGGGAGTATATTTGTAAAGTGTCCAATTATATAGGCCAAGCCAACCAGTCAGCATGGCTCACCGTCACTAAACACGCCTCCACAGGTAACACACCACTTACAGGAGCCCCGGGAAGATAAAAAGCAGAAATATAGATGGATAAACTGGATAGCAGGCAGTTAGGAAACAACTCTGAGACATCTCCCTCTCCTCCTCCTTTTTTCCCCCCCTCCTTGGTGCCCTGGACTGTTATTGACGCCATGGAAAAACCCAGCAGAGCCAACTGGAAGTGTTTGAGCCTTCACGTTGGACTCATTCCTTTTCTCTTCTCCACCTAACGATTACCCTGTGCCCACCTAATAAGGGCACATTTTTACTCTCTGTCAAATTAGTTTTGCTTGCCTGGCCTTCAAAGGCTTTTCCACTGAGCTGAGAGAGCAGGCATGCCTTAGCCTTTATCAAGCATGTTGTTTTTTTTTTGTTTTTTTTCCCCCTCTCTTCTCGGCAGCTTACCCAACTTGTTTCTGAGCCTTTCACTCCTTGCTTTCTCTTCTTGTCTCTCTTATCTGTCTAGAGGTGTCTGGGGGATAATTTTTTAATCCCATTCCTCCACATTCATAAGGAATTCTGAACAGTGCCATCTAAAGGAATTTAGACCAATCCTGCCTAATCCCATAGGAATTCTGACTAATCCTGCCTTTTCCTGAAGTAACTCTGCCCAATCCCATAGGAATTCTGACCAATCTTTCCCACTCCCATAGACATTCTGCCCAATTCTCCCCATTCCCGTAGGAATTCTGACCAATCCCTCTCACTCCCGTAGGAAATCTTGTCTAATAATTCATAAATCCCTAAGGAATTCTGACCAATCTCACCCACTCCTATAGGAATTCTGACCAATCCTGCCTGTTCCTGAAGGAATTCCAACCAATTTTTGATGCACACTTCTACATCTGTCCTTCTTGTCTATTTCTCAGTGCTTTCGTTTTCTACTTTATCTTCCTGCGCTTTCCTTTTCTCTTTTTAGTTTTATGCGATATCGCTGTCTCGTTTTCATTAGTCCAGCTCTTTGTGAGTTTCTTCTCTGCTGGGTGGCGTTCCATGTGGCCCATCTCGTGCATGTAGAGATGGACTGTAGGGTGGTGAGGTCAGCGAATGGCCACCTCCATCCTCCAATTGATACCTCGTCCCTAGGTGTGGGTTTCCTTAGCAGGTGGAGCGCTCTTCTTCTACTAACCAAAGATCTAATCATCAGTTTATCAGCAGGGTCATCGCTGGAGCTGCGAGAACAACCGTTGATTCTTCTCTAAAGAATGGTTGATAGCCATATGGACCTCTATCTCCTTCCATGATCAATCCACCTTTTTCTATATCTTTTTCCTTCTGGGTGCTTTTTCAAAAAAAAAAAAAAAAAAAACTCCTCTGTTCTCTTATATTATAAACCACTCTCTCTCTCTCTCTCTCTCTCTCTCTCTCTCTCTCTCTCTATCTCCTCTGGGTTTATTTCCGGTGCTCTCCTTCCTCATCCTGTGATTCTTGTCTCTAGACGGCAGGCGTCAACACCACGGATAAGGAGATGGAGGTGCTGCAGCTCAAGAATGTGTCTTTAGAGGACGCTGGGGTGTACACGTGCTTGGCTGGCAACTCTATCGGCCATTCCCATCACTCTGCATGGTTGACTGTCTATGAAGGTATCTACGGTTCTTTTGGTGCTTTATTTTTCGGTTTTTCCCTCTCACCCCCACACAAAGGGTCACGTTCAGCCGCACCACGCCGGTCTCACCATAACAGCCTGTAATTAAATACGCATTCAGGATTTGTTGCCGTTGGCAGGACACAACCACAGACCATCACGGTGTTGTAAGCTGAATCTGCTAAAGACACAATACAACAAATTGCTCTCATCTGTTAGCATCCAGTCTAGTGCTATTCCGGAGCATTCTGATTACGGTTTTAATGAAGAAATTATATAGATCCAGCTTCATGTATTACCCAGAGAAGGCTTAGTTTTATCATGCGGTCACTAAAAGTAAACTGTTGATAGCTTTTTTTTTTTTTGGCAATATCCCTGGTGGTCACTGCGGCTGAAAAGATCCCATCCTGTGTGGAAGCTATTTCCTCTGTGTGGTTCAGCCACTCCTTCATGATGTATGGAAGGAAGGTGAACCACTTTTCTTTCCCTCTCGGTTAAAATGGAAGTGGGAAGCCAAGTCAAACACCTCAAAATCAACAAAATTGTGTATGAGGCTGCTCCTGATTACCTCTTATGAGGTTTGTTTTAATGTTTACTGAATGCTATAACTGAAGCATACAGTTTACAGCAAGTTAATTTAGCTGTTTAATCAACAGATTTAGGGGGAAATTGTAGACAGGTGGGCTTGAGGTTGTGATTTGACATGGCTACGGACATTCCACTTTTAACCCTTGCTTTTCTTTACTCCACTAATTAATATATCCGTTTCATATTAATATCCGTGTTGGGGCGAAAAAGTTGACAAGGCTTCCAAAGAGTGCACTTTTGCCAACGTCATTTCTTCTAGCGAAATGAATTCCTGGCATGCTCTTTGGGTTTGCTTTGATAAACTGCGTCCCTCCAGGGCTTGGAGCGGATGTTGGTTTATCAATTTGCTTGTCAATCAAAGCGTTAACACTGGCATCTTGGAAAGTGTGTGTGTATGGTGTTGGTGTTCAGCATGATTGGAGCTTTTACATATCTGTCTCTCATCACTGTTCTTTTGCACAAGCTTTCCAACAATTCCTTAGATTAAAAAATATATACACAAGATAAGTGTGGAAAACATCCAGTCACTATTAGACAAGTCATTTGATGTATTTTGTTATTTAAAAAATACTAAGTCATTTTTATTATTATTATTATTATTATTATTATTATTATTAATTTGACTGATTAATAGATGTGCTGTAGAAATGTATCTTTATTGTTCATTGTCCTTTTTTCCCTCCCCTGAGTGCACATGCGTCTAACTCCCCTACAATAACTCGAGCCTTAAGGCTAGAGAAAATTGCTTCCTTAGAGTAAGAAACAGCTTTATCATTCAGATTTATCTTGTAACATTACCCCATGACCTAGCTCTCCGATTATGCGCTGTTGACATGTGCCATCTGGGCTAGAACAGAGCCTCTCCTCTCAGCCAACACATGCGAACGAACGCAGTTGATTTTACTAGAGTCTGCTCACTTTAAATCAAGCTGCCGTCTTCGGTGAAGTCGTGCACCGCTTGTGTCACAGCATGCAAGTCTTAAGTGACTGATAATACAGGACGTTTTTTTTAGTAGGTGAAGGCTGCCAAATGTCACAAGCACTAGTTTCATTCCGTCTCCCAGCACATAAGCAGCAGAATGCAGCCTGAAACCCGATGCTTGAAAGACGTGATTATGGCGCTACAATAGGAGTTTGTGCTCTGTGCCGTGTGTCACTGTTTGCTCTACATTTGTTTGTGTGTGTGTTTTTGGGTGGTGTTGTTTTTGGGAGGGTATATGTGAAGGCATGTGTGTTGCGTGTTAAATCGTGATTAGGGTATGTTTAAGGATAAAGCACATATCTTCCCTGCTCCCCCCCCCCCCCCGTCACCCACAAACCCATCTCACCTTTTTTGTGCCACCTGTGCATGGCGCGTCTCTCCCGAGCAGCCTTGCCCCCAACCCCGCTGCCCAACCAGACCTACCTGGAGGTGCTGATCTACTGCGTGGGATTCTTCCTCATCTGCGTGATGATAGTGATCGCTGTGCTGGTCAAGATGCACAGCTCAGCCAAGAAGAGCGACTTCAACAGCCAGATGGCCGTGCACAAGCTGGCCAAGAGCATTCCACTGCGCAGACAGGTAACAGAAAGTAGATAGGGGGTTTGATCTACTCTACGCATACTCACCATACATTATATTACCAATGCTACGCAATACTAGTGTGTATGTAATGATCTCCCAGAAAGCATCTGGAAATATACAAGATTTTAAAAAAATATTCCAACAACCAAGCAACTGAATACTTGCATGACTGCTGTAGTGTCACTGAAATAAGTAAGGAATAAGACAAATCAGGTTGTGCTCTGATAAGAAAATAATTAAGGACGGGGATGCAGCCCGATGAAAGTCACTGTTACCGCCCAGAAGTTGATTAATTTACAATGATACCATAACTTCATGTCCTGAAGTGTTTTATTTCTCTTATACCACAGCAATGTACCAATGATTACAGTGTTTTATTTAAGTAAGGAACTTACTGTTGCAAAACTTACTGACTGTTACAAAGCACCGACAGTAGAGACTCCTTCCATAATTTTTTTTTTTTTAATAAAAATCTCTCAGAAATCTTCAATATATCAATCTCATTGAATTAGAGCAGGAACTACTGTCAGAGCTGCTGCTATAGAAAATTAATCAACACCTTCTGACTAATCTGATTTGAGAATTCAAAAGGTCTGTGATAAAAATGTCAGTGTATGACTCTTTAAATATCTAGCTACATGTTGCATGAACTCCCCACAGGCATTTGCTTATTTTCATAGCAGTTTAGTTTATTACTGTTGTTCCACCAAAGAAGAGTACAATTACATTACACTTATAGTTTGAATCTTTTGGAAGTGGTGAAATACGGATTTGTGAGTATACACTTTTTCTAATTCTACTAAAAAACACGTAAACACACACACACGTTCACACTGTGTGATGCTGTGCCGGTGAGTGGAGAGTAAGGTGTAAGTTTCTGTGTGCAGGTGTCTGTGGACTCGAGCTCGTCCATGCACTCTGGGGTGATGCTGGTCAGACCGTCACGTCTCTCCTCAAGTGGCTCCCCCATGCTGTCTGGAGTGTCGGAGTATGAACTGCCTCAAGACCCACGCTGGGAGCTGCCCCGAGACAAGTAACACACACACACACACACACACACACACACACACACACACACACACACACACATACAATTACATGCCATCATTCCAGTCAAATAGCCTGAAGACTTTTTTTTTTAAATTTTTTTTTTTACTATTTTCAATTTAGACTTAATTTTTTTAGACTTTAATGTTTAGAATATCATGTATTTTAAAAAGGTGACACTGGATAAAATTTGAGCTGAGCGTGTAGAGGAGCTTAGTGTAGAGATGCCTGATGAAACTGCTTTGGGGAGTGAAGTGAACTCTATGCTCTGCCTAGCCCAAGATCCTCCAAGCCTAAAATATACCCCAATATGGATGAAACACGTAATTGATATCATTCTGCCTAGACTGATTTAACTCGCATCTTCTGGGCCCGCTTCTAGGCCTGGTTCTCCTATCACAGAAAGTATTTTTTCCACGTCTGGAAATCAGCATTTATCTCTAAACCTTCACGGTAGTTTAGTTATCTGCAGCTGATACCTGATCCTGTTTAGTTTTGAAGTTCTGTAGATCTGTCCTCCCTAAATTATAACAAGGCAAAACAAATCAAATCCAGATAGCATGATTACTGGAGCGTAATGTAACTCTAAAGCTTCTCTCGTCTTGTCTTTTAGGTTGGTCCTGGGGAAGCCTCTGGGCGAAGGTTGCTTCGGCCAAGTGGTTATGGGAGAGGTTCTGGGAATGGACAAAGACAAACCCAACCGTGTTACCAAAGTGGCTGTCAAGATGCTCAAATGTGAGTGATCTTTTTATTTTTTTTTTATTTTTAAATACCTGTTATGTAAGGAATAAAACATGACAGAACATGCTGTTTTAAGAAAATAGTGCTGTGGAATAAATCAAAATAATGAAGTCTGGGTATGTTGAAACGCAGACGCCATTCCTCTGCATGCGGTTAGATGAGGCGTGAGGACGTCCGCTTAAATGGCACTTCTGACGATTCTCCCAAGTGCATTCACTTTTACCGTGGCATTAAGTCTCATTCGTATTCCACAGCCGTGCACAGCATCTTTTCGTACACCACTGTGCTACGTGTGCTGGTTTTGCAGATCCTGAATACCCCTCCCCCAAGGACACACCCAACCTTATTTACATTTTTTATCTTGATAATGGCCAGACCTCAGGACACTCTCATTAGTTACTGCTTTCTGCATCCAGAGCTGAAGACATCCCTTCACATTGCAAATGGAATTGTAATGGTGGCAACATAAAGGCATCCACTGACAAACTGCTGTGAAAGGACTGATGTTTAGAATTTGCCCTACTTCCACCTTTGGATATCGTCCCTAATCCTCATGCATTAGAATATCTCAGTCCACTCACATTCAGCTAGCTTTATGCACATCGTGTTTTCAGATGGCCTGCTGTTGGCACAGTGCCCTGGGTAAGAGAGATGGGTTTTTACAAAGGCCTTGATATATGACAGGCTTTGTAAAGCGAGGAAAAGTGCAGAGCTGGGAAGGCGAAAGTCAGTTCATCTAATGTGAATCCTTATGTTGTGTGGAGTCATAATACTATTCTGTGAACTGTGTATGAATTAAAGGAATTAACCCAAAGAAGTGCTACAGCTAGTTCCTTCATTTGAAAATACTATGGTATAACAGAGACGCCAACATCTACAGTTTAGTTACAGCATTTACAAGTTGACCCCGTTGCTACGACGATATGGGAGAAACCTGAAATCTAGGTGAACCTTGACCTGTGAATTCACAGTCCTCGGTCTTGTGAGCCAGTAGAAAACACGAAGCTGGTACCGTGGTCTATTTGGTTGGTAAGAAAAAGGGCGGAGCTTTTTATCAGTAGTATCACACGAGACTGTTGCCTCACTGTTTTCTTGGCACAAAGCTACACTTTGTTTTGTTTTTTTTAATAACATTTCTCTTTTTCCCTCTGCTAGGATTTTTTTTTGTTGTTGTTAGCAGAGTTGGCACTGCTGGTATAACTTATGATTGACACCTCAATATTCTATCTTGTCCATAACGCCCTGTGTTACTAAATTGGATGTCCCTCTGAGATTTGATGTTGCGTGACCCGTCACTTTGAAATGAGAATGTTAATGCTTGGCTTGCTTTCTTTCTTTCTTTTTTTTTTTTTCTTCTTTTTTTGTTTACAGCTGATGCCACAGAGAAGGACCTGTCAGATCTTATCTCTGAAATGGAGATGATGAAAATAATTGGCAAACACAAAAACATAATCAACCTGCTGGGAGCCTGCACACAGGATGGTAAGAGCGAGAGAGAGAGATCTATCAGTCATTTTAATTTCATGATCCAATGATGAATGACTCACTCCGTATGCGTCAAAGTGGGGATCAATATGCTTGGCGATTTACTGAATTGAGATGGACCTTGTGATGCTGTGTTTTTTTTTGTTTGTTTTTTTTTTTTTTTTTGCCATTTCCTCTAAATGTTATCTTATTACATGAGTAATGTTCTTTATCTTGAAAACTATAATTGAATCATCAGTGGTAGATCCTAAAACAATGCTCTATTCTTACCTGTGTTTAGGATATTACAGTGACTGAATCTCGTATCAACATGAGCCATGTACTTTGATGGAGTCAGATATTTATGATTCAGACTTTCATGTGTAACTGATCTTTTAGGTCCTCTTTACGTCATTGTGGAGTATGCCTCAAAAGGGAACTTGCGTGAGTACCTGAGGGCCCGTCGGCCTCCTGGTATGGAATACTGCTACAACCCAGACCAGGTACCTGTTGAGACAGTGTCCATCAAAGACCTGGTGTCCTGCGCCTACCAGGTGGCACGCGGCATGGAGTACTTGGCATCCAAAAAGGTACAAGTCCCATTAACTCTGTTAAATCAAGTTCAGCTAATTCAAAGCCTCTCCCTCCTGTCCTTACTCTATTATATTAATGTGTGTGTGTGTGTGTGTGTGTGTGTTCAGTGTATCCATAGAGACCTGGCAGCACGTAATGTTCTCGTGACTGAGGACAACGTGATGAAGATAGCAGACTTTGGCTTGGCCAGAGACATCCACCATATTGATTACTACAAGAAAACTACCAATGTGAGTCACAAGGTCATAGTCAAACATTCAGTTTCTATATTATGCCCATGTGTGGCGGCCTGGGAAAACCCTTCATACGGCGAAATACTGATATTTTCTTCCATATACAGTATCTAATATATAATATAATATCTTCAACTGTTTTGGTAAGCCTGTGCCCACTGTAGCCTCAGATTCCAGTTTTTGGCTGACAGGACTGGAACCCGATGTGGTCTTCCACACGGTTCTGCATGTTGTGTGTTCCGAGATGCTTTTCTGCTCACCATGGTTGTAAAGAGTGGTTGTTGTAGGTATTAGCCTTCCTTTAGGTATTAGCCTGTGTGAGGAAATCACACTTAGCTAGCAAGGTTTTGGACATGTTTAGGATGTTTTGATCACTGCATTTGTTAAACTGCCTCCTCACCCAACATGCTGTCTTCAGCAAGATAGCCAAGGCAAGGATAGAAAGTAAAAACCTTCTTAAAAAAAATAAATAAATAACTGATGACTGTAAACAAAAATTTCCATGTCCTTTTGATGAAAGATATTATATGACTTAAAGCTGAAGTGTTAAATTATTTTTACTGGTAGGAGGAAAAAACTTTTTGGTTGTTTTCCAGAATTCAGCCACTGCATTCAGACATCTGATAGATTTTCCCAGACCATCTCTCACATTACTGTCTAGACAATGCTATTTGTTCTTGTAGAAAAAATACAGTATACGTTACAGCACTGCTTCTCAGTCCTAATACTGTGGATATCATTCACATTCACTGGAACCTTTTTGCTTCTCTTGCTCTTGAATGGCTATTTAATCACCTGATGAGATGAATCAGGTGTGTTAGAGCAGGAAAAATGCAAAAACGTGCAGGTGAGGCATTGTTTTGCATTATCGATCCGTGCTCAGAGAAATGACTGGCTTTGGTTCACCGCAGGGCCGACTGCCAGTAAAGTGGATGGCTCCAGAGGCACTGTTTGACCGAATCTACACCCACCAGAGCGATGTGTAAGTCAAACATGCCACTTCTGAGCTTTGTACTATTAAGTATGCACAGCTGACACAGCAGTATAATGGTGAAAATGATGTCCTGTCTCCCTTTCTCCGTGCTAGGTGGTCTTTTGGTGTGCTGCTCTGGGAGATCTTTACTCTGGGTGGCTCTCCATATCCCGGTGTCCCTGTCGAGGAGCTGTTCAAACTGCTGAAGGAGGGCCACCGCATGGACCGCCCTTCCACATGCACCCACGAACTGTGAGCGTTTATATTTATATGAATGAAACGTGGCGGAGAGGTACTCTTTCAGATATTTGTGGTTCTTGACGTCCCATTTCTCTCATTCTCTGTTCAGGTATATGATGATGAGGGACTGCTGGCATGCCGCGCCATCTCAGAGACCTACCTTCAAACAGCTCGTGGAAGACCTGGATCGCACTCTCTCAATGACGTCGAATCAGGTGAGACTTGACTGCTGTACCATCACCTTTTAGTGTTGTGAATAACATTCCTTTTCCATCATTCTACATCTTACATTGTATATAAAGTAATCTTACATTGTATATATAAAGTGAGTAGTGAGTGTTACATTGCTGACACATCCACTGGCCTCCACATACAGCCTTCCCCATCTAACTATAACAACATCTAGTAAGTGAAAGGAGAAGAAAATAAAGGAGAAAGAAATGAGGGGGAAAAAAATGACCACAGTCCTAGTCTCTTTCCCAATCTGACTGCAGCTACACATCAGACAGACAGGTTGACAGACAGGTTGACAGACAGGTTGACAGACAGGTTGACAGACAGGTTGACAGACAGGTTGACAGACAGAACGCAGGCTTATAAGGTGTGGTCTTAGGTGATGCTTTTCAGCTCACCACTTTTGTAAAGAGTGCTTATTTGAGTTACCATAGCCTTCCTTTCAGCTCAAATCCATGGTATACCCTTTTTTTTTTTTTTTTAATTGTTAAATCAATGTGAGATTTTTTTAATTAACAGTTTTCTTCAAAAACTGTGCTTTGATTTTTGATTGGAACATTTCTGCTCTTTCTGTTCAGGAATATCTGGACCTGTCAGTCAGTCTGGACCAGTACTCTCCCAGTTTTCCAGACACGCGCAGCTCCACCTGTTCCTCCGGTGAAGACTCTGTGTTCTCCCACGAGCCCAGCGTTGACGAACCCTGCCTGCCTAAATTTCCCCCAAATCCTAACCGCGTAGTGGCGTTCAAGAAGCGCTGAGCACCCTTCACTTGCTGTAGCGTGCTTCTAAGCTGGACTTCATTGGTGGACTGTAGAAGAGAATGCTTAAGGACGATGCACACTATACAGTGGATGAGGATGGTTTAGGACGTGGCTCATGTTAAGACTTCAAAGCATTGACTAATCATTTACAGACCCACTCTATAGGGCACTTGGGACAAATCTGAGCATCTAAATGGATAGACTCTTTTTTTTTTTTTTTGGTGGATCCATCTCCCTCATCTGGACTTAAAAAGAAGCCAAAAGAAGTGGAATTGGGACATAAATGCTGAATGTTACACACATTGGATATTTTTCATTTCAAATGAACAAGGATGCTTCTCCACCACCCTCACTCACACGGAGACAGAATTCCCTCAGATAGCGTACTTCATTTACAGGACTGTCAAAAAGTATTCTAACGAATGGATTGTTACAATAGTAAAGTCATTTGGTTCGAATGACTTCCTTGTAAATACAGTTAGAAATTTATAAATATGAATATATATATTTACGCTCTACTTTTACCTTTATTACATTAATTGATTTTGTGGCTTTTTTTTTTTTTGTATCTGGATGTCCAGTGGTTCATTTAGGGGCATTTCTGGAAAAGGGACAAAGCATTTGTCCACATAAAAATATGCTAATATTCTATGAATTGATAGCAGGCCAGTTTTTTTTTTTTTTTTACTGATTGTTTTTTTTTTTTTGGTTTGTTCTTGTTGTTGTTGTATACTCTTAATGGTGGTAAGCTAATGTAGCTCGGGGCCGCTGCTAGCTTTTCAATGGCATTCACTACATCCTCAAGATTAGTTAAGCTACGTAATCGTAGGCTATTTTAGTAGAAATCATTCCCATGTGTTAACAGTTGCTTCTGTATTAAAAGTATCCTCAGAACGGTACTTTTTAATGGTCTTGAGGTTTACTTAAAAAAAAAAAACACACACACACACCCCCCACAAATTTGCGACTTAAGATGTGCCTTGGGAACTGTAACATGTTTCGACTTCCATGTAATGGATTGACTGTGTATAAAAGCAAAAGCCGCCATTCCCTTCTTGAAGGGGAAGGAATTGCGGATCACTTATGTCACTGTAAAAGCATTATGTTAAATAAAAAGCTATTGAAAAAGGAACCAGAGCCTTCAAAGTTTGGAACGAGCTTCATCAACAGCCTCATAAATATCCGTTACCAGGGTGAGTTTACAACAGTAGATTATTATTAGGGACACTAAAGCAGGCCGCTTCGATCCTGTGATTGATGGATCTGCAGATGAATAGCACAGTTATTCACCATGCTATAAATAAGATATTAACGGCTAGCAATGACGCCGGCCAAGGAACGACTTAAATTAGCATATATAATTGGTAAGTTTATGTAGCTTGAGGTTGCTGCTAGCATTTCAATGCCATTCACTGCATTTTCAAGATGAGGTAATCTATGTAACTGTAGGTTATTTTAGTAGAAATCGCTCCCATGTATAGGGGCTGCTTCTGTATTATAAGGTAGCCTCAGAATGGTCATGAGGTATATATATATATAAAAAAAAAAATTATACACTCCCATATTCCCAAAAATGCAGCTGTGAAAAAAGAGCGAAGCAGAGCCTTTAAAATTTGGAATGAACTTCATAAACAGCCTCATAAATATCTGTTACCGGGGTGAGTTTGCAACAGTAAATTACATTAGGGACACTTAAGCGGCTGCTTCGATCCTGTCTTTGTTTAATCTGCCACGCCGATTAAATATGTTAATGTAAATGTCAGTCCTTGGCCGGAACCATCGCTAGCCGTTAACATCTTATTTATAGCGCGTTGGATAACTGTGCTATTCCCCTGCAGATCCATCAATCAGGGGCCGCTTTTACCGGTGACGACTGGCTTCCTACCAGCCACTGATGCACTGCTTCCATCCTTAGCAACGCACAAACGCACCTCAGCCTGACGACACGCTCCTGCCTCATTGTCCAGTTACTTTTACTGCCTCGGCCGCCGCGAGCTGCCTACGAGGCTTGATCTATTTGCTCGTAAGAATTCTTGAAGGTTGAACAAGTGACTTTAAATTTAATGCGTCAATCCTTGAGGTTAAAATACAAGGGCTTTTATTGGACTCTGGTTGTATAATATAATCTATAGTCATAAAATGGAGTAGCTCTCTGTGGGATTGTTGGGCAATGAGTTGAGAGAGATTATAAAAATGATGCCTGTCGAGGTTACTCTCGTCTCACAGTGTAAAAAAAAAAAAAAGTTTCCTTTAAAGCAACAATCCACCTTGAACGACTTGCACATGTATCTTTAAAATTAACCTGTGATTTAACTGCAGATTCGTTCTGTAATGAAATTCTGCCTTTGGTTTAAACATCTTTCATCGACAGTTCTGTTCACGGGTTCCTGCATTACCCACAATGCTTCTCGACTACGTGCTCCCGTGCAATTTGGCCATCGTTTCACCTCTACCTAAAGAGAGTGATGCGGCAGTGCTTTAGTACTTTAGTCTGTCTGGCTCTCACGGCTTCTCATCTGGACTCCGTTGTAACTGTGCCAGCAATAACAGTGTCCTCCTGTGATGTCAGTGCAGCAGACAACCGCAAACATCTCGCAGGAATAACAAAAAATACCACATCAACCAATAAATTAGTGCCAGAATTTCTAAACATATCACAAACATGTTCAGGATAAACCTATTGAATGTGTGTCAGGGTATAGGTTTCCTTTAAGCATCTAGTATTGTCTTCAGTTTAAAACTTCAGTGCTGCTGTCTCTGCCTTCATCCTCTTAGACTGAATTCTGCTATTCCTTGGTAACCTGGAATTTTAAATGGCTGTTTGTCTTCTGATAGACATGGGTTTGTATAGTAAAAAAAAAAAAAAGGCAGGTGGAGGAGAGAAACCATTGGACTAATGGCAGAGTAGAATATAAGTGTGGGATGCTGAGTGTGTTATTGCGTTTGACAGAAGGTGGGGGGTACTGGATAAGTGAGTTGTAATACTTCACCCTGAAACACATTAAATATGATTGTTTTAATATTTGCCATGTGTTTTTTTTTTGTTTTTTTTAAGTAATTCTGGTGCTACGCTGTTGGTTGATGCTGCATTTCTATTATTCCAGTGAGCAGATAGTGGTCATGTGCCATGCTGATGTCACAGGAGGACATTGTTATTGCTAGTGCAGTTACAATGGCTTTCAGTAGGAGAATGAATTCAACAATCTCAAACAGAAACGATAATCAGGTTGTTGTGAGCTCCTAAAAACAAAAGAGCAAGAGCTTCTTTTCTCACTCACCATTTTCCAGTGATGTCATCATAATTAAAAAAAAAAATCCAACGTAGAAGTAGTGGAGACGTTGAATGCTGTGCAGCTATATGGCTTGGCTACTTAACGATCTGTTGACGAGTGTGTTGGCGTTTTGATGGCAGTATTAGCGTGAAAGTTGAAGCGTTTGATGCAGGACTGTTTGAACAGGGTGTACAGGTGAGGAGGTAAGAGAGGTGCCCGCAATTAACACACTGTGCTGAGTTTTATGCTTAACTTTTATGTTCAACATGATCTTTAATAGAGAGCACTTCATTTCTGCGAGCACTGAGCACTGCCAGGGGTTCATCTGCGTCTACACATTCCTCACGAGTCAATTCATGACAACTTCTGCTCATTTTTTAAAGACCATGCTCACTGATATTGCTCTGCATGGTTTATTAAAGACACTGTTTAAACGCAATAACATCATAAACATAAAACTTAGCATGAGAAGTTCGTTGCTAGCAGCAACCGAAATATACAGAACTAAATAAAATGTTCGCTCGACTTCAAATGGTGATGGATGTCAACACAAGGTGTTATTTCAGGTTTGATATCGTGTCTTTTATGAATAACACCATTTTTACTTTACTTTTTTGCCATATCAAAACCTCCCTCTGCATATTTGAAGCTTTTTATAGTCCAGTGAAATATGTAGTAATGAGATTTTGAGTTGTTTGGCATTTTAACATGATCATCTTGTGCATCTTTAATACTGGAGCTGAATAAAGAGGCTGATTCATTGCCCAATCCTCTTATTTCCAAAAGCCAGTCTGATTAATTTGGCAGCTCCTCTCAAAGTGTGTGTGTGTGTGTGTGTGGGTGTGTGTGTGTCACTCTGTGCATTTTCCATCACTCATCCAGCCGTATCTGCCAGAGCATTTGCCCTTCACCTCAAAGACACACACTCCCTGTCAGAGTTAGTCTCACATCTGCATGCAATGCTGTGTGTGTGTGTGTGTTTGTATGTGTGTATGTAGTAACTCCTGGCACAAGGATGCAGCTCCTTCCTTCAGGAAAAATGGAAAACGCGCTGTCATTAGTCATTGGCAGCACAAATATAAACTGCAACAGCAAAACTGACACACACACATTTCCCATCAGGCCGAGCGGCTTGGGATGAGACTTCTAAATAAGCAGAGGAGGATCTGTTATCTCTCTGCCTAAAAGAGCTCGTCTTCAATGGCCGGTGCTGTCTGTGTTTGTGTGGTTATTCTTGGATATCTCAAGTCTTTAGAAAGGTGCTTTGAAGATAAAGTGAACATGTCACTTAAATTTGTCCTTCACAGAAAAGTCACAAGGACTTTACACGAAAGATATGAAAATGCACGAAAATGCAGGAAAATGTTTCTTCTATTTTTACGTGATTTTTTTTTTTTTTACAATTTCGCATGTATTCTTTTTTTATCTCACATAATTACTTTATCCACATGATTCATTTTTCACATGATTCATTTTTCACATGATTCATTTTTCACATGATTCATTTTTCACGATTCATTTATTTTCACGTGATTTTCTTTTTCACACAGGATATATTTAATTTCACATGCAATTTTTGTCTCACATGTAATTCATTTTTTTTGCATGATTCATTTATTTCCATGGGATTCATTTATTTTCACGATTCATTTATTTTCACGTGATTTTTTTCCCCCCACGATTCATTTTTTCCATGTGATTTTTACACAGCTCATTTATTTTTACATGCCACTTTTTCTCACGATTTCTGTAAATTCATAAACTCATGTGTTTGATTTCAGTATTTCAGCAGATCAAATGAATCACTTCGGCTTCTGTAGCAGATCCACAGACTTTCAGAGACTTTTTTTTTTTTAAATTTCATTTAACTTCTCTGATCTGATTAGTGAACTGACAACATGGCTTATTTTAAAAAGAATTCAATAACAAGAAAACAGGATGTTTAAAGACGACTGGACAGAGAAGTATGCACTTATTTTCCACTTCAAGATGAAAACAGATGTATCTCATCAGTTTAGAGTCCATGTCACTAGTTAAAAGTGGTAACGTGAAGTGCCACTACGAAACAATAATCACTTGAAATGTAAATTTAAATGAAAAAGTCCTCTTTATAGTCATGAGCTAATCATTAAAAGGTAACTGTTGGACTTTCACAAAGTTTTCCTGTTCTAAATGCTGTAGATTCGATTTTTAAAAAGTCTGACAAAAAAACCCCAAAACCTCACATTGCACAACATTGTGGTTTCAATTGAAAAGTTTCAACAGTTCCCCTGCAACAAATAACTCTAAACGCTACAACAACCAACCAGTTATTTTTGTACTTTTGTTTCTCCCATGCACAGCCATTTTAGGAAACGTGTCATTTCTTTGTTTTGACTAAAATTACTGTGAGTGGTTGCTGCTCATTATATGCTGTAGAGAAAAACGGTTGTGGCGCAAGTACTTTCCAACCACCATGTTTACGTAGTCGCTTTAGGGCTTTTCAGGACCCCTGCTCTTTATGAAATAGACACACACGTGACCCTGGGCTGAAATCTTTTCTTCAGGAAGAAAGCTCTGTCATGTTCGTCTTTAACAAACTGCTTCATGTTTGATAGATTTAAAACATCAACAATAAATCAGCCGAATTCCATTCTTACAGAAAAGCCACCCAAACTTTATATGTAAATAATCACATCGTTCACGTGGTTTCACACGTGTACACTGCAACAAGTATGCCATCTTAGATATTTATCTAATATTTCCAATTATTAGATTGCAATAAATCAAATATACGCTTATTAAATCTGTTTCTAGACATTTTCTTTTACTAATTTCCAGCTTTATATTTTTTTTTATTCTATTGGCAAATAATTTTGTTTCTATTAATTTTGCTAGAAATGAATGCTAAAAACAAGCGAAATTATCCGCCAGTAGAACAAGAAGATTTCCTGCTTGTAATGAGTAAGCAATAAGTAAACAATCGCTAGAAATAGGTTTAATAATCTATTTGGTTTACTGTAATCTTATAATAGGAAATACTAGGTTTTTTGTTTTGTTTTTTTTTGTTTTTTTGCAGTGCAGTTCAGTTTTTATTTTTCTATATATGATTTTTACATGAATCATTTATTTTGACAGGATTTCTTTTTAATGGATAGGTCGTGTATTTCATGTGATATTTTTACACATAGTTCATTAATTTCACATTTGATTTTTTTTTTTTTAAGATTCATTTCTTTTCATGTGATTGTTTTTACACACAATTTGTTTACAAACACGTGTGTTTTTATGATTCAGTTATTTTCACATGGACTTTTTTTTAACGATTTATTCATTTTCACATTCATTTTTTACACGAAATTTTTCACGTGATGAGCCTGTAAGGGATGAGCCACGACGCTTATCCGACAGACGCAAAAAAAGGCGTGAAGAGTTTCTGACCTGTTCAGGGTCACTGGCTGTGTGTGTGTGTATGTGTGTGTGTGTGTGTGTTTGACAGGGGTTTGCATGGGGCCAGATCGTCAGGGTGGAACAGAGAGCAAGGTCACATGAAGGTCATCCCCCATCAATCAATCTCAGAGTCCCATATTGTTTATTTCCTGCCTCTCACATCCTCCATTCTAATTCTTCTACTTCAGTAGAGAGAAAAACTGTGCATCGTAAATCTTAAGAAATCCTTAGACAGAAAAGGAGTGAGCCAGTCCGAGACAATGGCACGAATACATTGAGAGAATAGATTTCTACTCGAGCCTTGACACATTTCACGGTCCTTTTGTAATGTTGTGAACAGGTCCGGTTTGTAAATCAAGACAAGGAATTTGGAGCGAGGTGCAAACATGCTGTTTGAACGTGCTGACATTTTAGTTGACGGAGTCTGGTGAAGTGATCGGGACAGAGAGCGTAGACCAAAAACCAGATGTCTTCTTCCTGAGAAACTAATTCCCATGCAGCACATGCACGGCTTCAAAACACTTTCCAGCATGATCGATGTGTAACTGTGTAAGTGTTACATGTTACTCTGTTTAACGAAAGGAAATTAAACTAATTTTATACCTAGAATTTAACAGCAAAGTCCAAATGTTGGGGTCCACCAAAAAACTTAAAATAAAAAAAAAATCATTAATATTAATTCATCAATTTTTGTTATATTTTCCACTGAAAGCCTGAGACAGCTGAGTCAGATATATTTTAAAGGAATAATTTGGCTAAATTTGAAATGTACACAGTTTTCCTCTTACCGCAACATAGCTGATTGAAGTTAATAATATTAGTATAACAATAAACTTTCTTAATAGAGCATTTTCATACACGTGGTAGCTCAAAGAGCTACAGAGCTGTACAATCAAGTAGTAAAATGAAATGAATATATGAAATGTAATGAAATACAAGAAATAATGTAATAGAATGTGCAGAATAAAAGATGGAGTTGTCTTTTTATCTGTTTAATGTAAATATAAATAGAATTTTTTTTTTTTAAGTGTGTGTCCTTTTTTAATTGATAAAAATGTAATCGTTGGCAAATTCCTGTGGTGTAAGGGGAACAAAATACTTTGGGATGTGCTTTTATTGGAAAACAAAATGCCAAAAACGAGCTATATATGGAAAAGAAGTGTGAGCGAGCTGGTTCCAGACACCCTGTGTACAGCCCCCACAATGCACCTGGCCCACAGGCAGTGCCCCGCCCCATTCTCTTTCTGGATCAGATTCCCTCCACAGGTGAGTCACACACACACACACACACTTACACACAGGTGAGTCTCAACAACCTTGGCCTGTCAGCTAGCTTAATAGTATTAGCCCCCCGGCGAAGTTAGTATTATGTGTGAACAGACAGCCTTCACAAAAAAAAAAAAAAAAAAATCACTGTCTCGCTTTACATGCACAGCTTTTTGGCTTAAGGCATGTTCTACATGTTCCTTTTGCTTTTAAAGCTGCAAATAGTGAGAACAATACTGCACAGCATCATAAATGTGATTGCCTTGTTTGTATGAAGATTCGGGGTTTTTCCTGCTAGCAAAATCTGCTAGCACATTGGAAACGAACAAGAAGCTGGTTAGGGATTTCCATTTTGTACTTGCTGTTGGTCAAACTCACACCACATGCCATGTAAACACTTTCTTTCCGAAAGCAGTGTTTTTGCTCAGCAAGTCATCCGAAACTAATAGAAATCAGACCTTGAGTGTGTGATTTTCCTCAAGGTAACTCCTATTACCAGTCTCTATACTTGTTCAGTATAACAGGAGTAACACTGTGTCCTAGACCGATATTGTATCTTGATTTATTACACTATGCCACTTTATTGCACTGTTTTGTAGGTTTATGTTATATATATATGCTACATATAGTTCATATACGGTGTGATAAATCGAGTTTCTGATTTCTGTCGGAATTAATAAGTGTGTGTGGAGTTAATCAATTACTTTCTGCACAAATACTATTAGTGGTCTACTTATTTTGCAGAGCTCATTTACCAAACCATTATAACTGCAAAGCCAATATTCCTGACGTATATTTCTAAACCAAATCACCATTTATACTGAAGACGGATAAGCTTAAATAAGATTAAATATGTGCTGGCATCATCAGCGTGGCAACCGATTATGATTGTCTCTCGTGATGGAGTCTAATGTGACTCAGTAGACGTCTGACTGTGGCTTTTTAATCACAGCCATGTGTCTATGGGCTCACTTAAATTGAATTGGTCAGATAAAAATGCGTGGCAGCACGTCTTATTGTTTAAACTTAAACCTAATCCATAATCCTGGTTCAGTCAGACCGTAAAGCTTTAACATTCTGCTTTTCCACATATGAAATTCAGGACATGTACCTGCAATCTAAAAAAGGTATTTAAATCTGAAACATTTTTTTAAAAATAGATACTGCATAGTTTTATCAGCTCAGGATCACAGAGTACATCACACACATTTAAGAGGCAGCGAATGTCTATGAAGGCTTACAGACACCCAG
This sequence comes from Pangasius sanitwongsei, assembly GCA_037576675.1. Classification (NCBI taxonomy): domain Eukaryota; kingdom Metazoa; phylum Chordata; class Actinopteri; order Siluriformes; family Pangasiidae; genus Pangasius; species Pangasius sanitwongsei. The sequence continues at coordinate 23,507,869 of CM075010.1, forward strand.
GTCAAATAAGAACAAAAAATAACAAAAGCCTATCCTGAGAACACTGAACACCAAGCAGAGATGGGATGCCAGGAACAGATATACACGTCCACCCAATCATTTATACCTAGGTGCAATTTTAAGTCACCAATCCACCATATTTTTGGGAGGTGGGAAGAAACCCGGAGACCATGAAGGAAACCCACACAGACATGGAACGCGCGAAACTCAGCAGAGACAGTAACCCAAGCTCAGGATCGAAACTCGGACCCCGGAGCAGTGAGGTGGCAACGCTACCCACTAGAGAGGTGCATCCGGACTGGGATCCCATGTGACTCAAAAAAAAAAAAAAAAAGCCACAGGAGTGGGTGGTTTTTACTTTCATGTGGTCAGATATGAAGCTCGTGGGACAAAAAGGCCATGTTCGTTAACATGGGGGCATATTGGGTGCTCATGTGGTGCTGTACGAACCATTTAGCACCTTCATTCATTCATCTTCAGTAACTGGTTTATTCTGGTCAGGGTTATGATGATATGGATATGATTTAATTACTAATTTGTTTAGGTTTTGGGAAATACGATCAACTAAATTAGAAAATATCACAGGCAGGTAAAACAAAAATAACTGTGGGAGAGGACAGGATTGGTCAGAATTCTTTTGTGAGGGGGTTGGGATTGTTCAGAATTCCTTCATGAGCAGGCGGAATTGGGCAGAATTACTTCAAGATCAGATGGGATTGGTCAGAATTCCTTCAAGAGCAGATGGGATTGGGCAGAATTCCTTCGGGAGCAGGTGGGATTGGTCAGAATTCCTTCGGGAGCAGGCGGGATTGGTCAGAATTCCTTTGGGAGCAGGTGGGATTGGTCAGAATTCCTTCATGAGCAGGCAGCATTGGTCAGAATTACTTCAAGAGCAGATGAGATTGGTCAGAATTCCTTCAAGAGCAGATAGGATTGGTCAGAATTCCTTCAAGAGCAGATGGGATTGATAAGAATTCCTTCGGGAGCAGGCAGCAGTGCACACACCACTACTACCCTCTGTGCCTGCTTATTTGTTTTAAATACTGTATGTTTACTTTGAAAATAAAAATATCATAAATTGTTTTGGAGATAAACTGTAAAATAGAAGTAAAATTTTTCACCCATATTCCAAAAGTTCACCCATGCTCCAGACACGATGAAAAGTTTCATCCTTAACTGTAAAAATTCTTATGGAAACAGGCACCAATACAGCCTTTCTTAATAAGAGATAAAGACAACGTAGCAATGATTAAAATTAACATCATATACAAAGACTAGTCATTCTTAACACTTGATATTTTTATGTTCATTAGATAAATTGAACCAAGCATAAACAAGAGCTGATCACAGAATCAGAAACTTCACATTACCCCAATGAATCCGAAAAGCTAAAGCCCAAACAATTCAGAGGTTTTTGTACTACTATTCGCATGTTTGTTGTATTTAGTGTACCTCAGTTACGAATTCTGTCTCAGATTAATGGCTCCAACTTATAACTTTCATCTGGGAAAAAAATATCTCCAGAATGACATGGTCTTGAAGCTGAGCCAGCTAGGCCCAGGTTACAAATTGCTTAAATATGGCTGCTTATAGCTGGGACATTTCTGGCCACTACACACTTGTCCTTGCCATAAATGATCCTTATGTGCCTGAACTCAGCCATATTTGCCCTGAAATATTCAGGTAACTCAGGTGTAGTGGCAGCTCTGTGACCCTCAAACCATCCGAGCACATAGGCCAGTCGCCACTGTGTGTGGAATTTCCCATTAACGTGGCACCTGAGGAGAGGCAGGAGACGTCAAGCTTCCTGTTTCAGCAGCAAGCAAGGCCAAAACCCAGAGAAAGGCAGAAAAACTCAAACAGATGTGTGAAAGAGACACAGAGAAAGTCTTTCAGAGTGCCTGGCTTCGGATTCAAGTCGGGAAGTGGCTTTGGGCTGGAAACTGGAATCCATATTTTGCTGTTTTTTAGCAAATGAGCGTGTATGAAGCGCAGCAGTGATGTGGAGTAGCCAGAGGCCTAAAACATCAACAAAACGGAAGTCAAGATGGGAAGATTTCCAAAGTAGTCAGAAATGAGAGTGATTTAGGATACACCTGCGATCAACAGGAGCCAGAGGAGACGAACAAGAAAGCAGGATAAATACACATACACATAATTTAGGTGGATTTATAGATAAAGTGACTGATGAAAAGCAGTTTTATGGTATATAGTTAAAGTGAGTACCTTTTTGGAAGGACACAGCCCTTTACCCAGTGGCATAGCTACAGCCAATTTTTCAAAAAGGAGCATAAAATCCTTGGCACCCAAAATGGTGGAGGAAAGGCAGATTTGGGAATCACAAGGCCCGGCTCCAAGAGCACAGCTGGTAATACTATGCCTGTGGGAAAAGTGCTGAGTTTGCAGAGAGCAAGTACGGCTCATAGAAAGTCTCTCTTTCCTCCTCTTCCTCCTTTCTTAATGTATTTATTGTCTATATTGCATCTTCATCCATCAAATACATCATCCTGCATTCTTAGAAAATAATGTGTGAGAGAATAGTAATGTTCTGTTTTAATACCTGTGTGTGTGTGTGTGTGTGTGTGTGTGTGTAAAAGACAGCTGGTGACACTCATGGACTTGCATCAGGGAACGGGCTGTGCCTGATACCACTGTGCTGTTGTGTTTTTGTGTGTGTGTGTGAGAGAGTGAGTGAGACAGAAAGAGAGAGATACTGTATATATATAGAGAGAGAGACAGAAAGAGAGAGAGATACTATATATATAGAGAGAGAGTGGTACTGTGTGTGTGTGTGTGTGTGTGTGTGAGCACACTGAGCAAGTGCATGTATGCAAAAAAGAGAAAGTGCTGTTTTGTGTGTGTCCATGAGAAAGTGAGTGTGTGAGTCAGTGTGAGGGTGTGTGTGTGTGTGTGTGTGTGTGAGAGAGAGAGAGATACTGTATATATAGAGAGTGGTACAGTGTGTGTGTGTGAGACCACACTGAGAAAGTGCATGTATGCAAAAGAGAGAAAGTGCTGTTTTGTGCCTCTGTGTGTGTCTATGTGTGTGTGTATACATGAGAAAGTGATTGTGTGAGTCAGTGTGAGGGTGTGTGTGTGAGTCAGACAGAGAGGGACAGTGTGTGGAAATGAGTGAGTCACTGCAAAGATGGTATGTGCGCTTATACTCTACTGCCCCCTGGTGGCCGTCTGTGTACTGCACCTTTTTAACACATGGTTCTCTGTTTAGTTTCCAGTATGTGTACTTTTACTCGCTACTTTCTCCTTACTACATTTTCAAACATCAGTACATTCCTCTACAATCATATATTTTAAAGCCGTAAGTATGTAACCTAATGTTAGCATCAGATAGCTTCACGCAGTCTATCTCAATTCATAACAAATCTAAACTTTCACACGTGGCAGCAAGAGTGAGTCCTCATACTTTGTATTAACTGAGACTTTTTGTCTTGTAACAGATAGCTATTAGCATTCAGCTAGATTGTCTGGTCAGAGTTTTCATGCTAGCTTGGCAACAAATCTGTTGTTAGTTAGCTTTAATGCTTTCCTTGGGGAAAGAGATCGACGCTCGTGCACCATCATAACTAAAAGCAGTGTTGGATGAGGTAGACATCTTTTCATTCGTGAATCTTTTTTGTACTTTTACTTTTATAATTTTGAAGAATTTGAATTTGTACGTCAACGTTTACCAGAGGATTTATGTAATTTCACTTTTACCTGAGTGAGAATTTGGGTATGTTTAGAAGCTACCACTCTAAACTGGTAACTTAGCAGTAAATGTTCTTTGCCAGAGAAGGTTGTGAGTTCAGATCTTAGAGGGACATTGATTAAAGGGCTGGTTCTCTGCTTGAATTTAAATCTGCCCTAAATTTCTTTTTCAACACCCTAAATAATCCACAGGAGTTACTGAATAATATGCTTTAAGGTGAATAAGCCATGAACTTCAGGGGTTAAGAAGAGCCTCCAGGATCTGAGCTGCTTCAGCTGACAGGGGCTGCTGTTCTGTCTTCGACAGTAATTGTGAGTTTTGCAGTTGTGTACAGTGTTGCGAAGGCTTTTTAGAGGAAAGGAGCTAAAGCTCACTAGACAGTCACTAGAAGACGCTAGATGACATCCATCCATCCATCTATCCATCCATTTTCCTACACAGTGCCGCACGGAGCCTGGATCCTATCCCAGGGGACTTGGGGCACAAGGCAGGGGACACCCTGGACGGGGTGCCAACCCATCGCAGGGCACAAGCACATACACACTCACACACTCATTCACTCACTATGGACAATTTAGAGATGCTAGATGACATCATAGATTTATTTGCGTATTAATTTATTCATCATGATCACTGGCATATCAAATTACAAATTAGGGTACATGAAGAAGGAAGATTTTCACTTCGAATATAATAAAGTAGAATAGAATCGAATAGATTATAATTTAGAGAAATAATTTTTCTTAGAGAAAGAAGTCGTCTTTGGTCATGGCACCACAAACTAAACTTTAACGCGCTTTTAAAATACTGTACTTTCTATCAAGAAGCAGTGACAGTGAGTAGTAAGGGAACAGTTACTCACTTTATTACTTGTAAATATCTCCAAGAAGAAAGTTTCAAACAAAGAACAAAGAAGTGCGAGGGGTGGGACAAGCAGCGGTGATCAGTGATTGGTCATTGGGAACAATGGTGATGCGTGATAGCATCCTTAAATATGATTTTCTCCTTTTTTGGGGGTGGCCATATTTTAATATGCTAGAACCTTATTTCTAATTGGAATACAAACGAAAGGAAAACCTGTAGTTTTCTGAGGTTCTCATGAACATAACCTTATTCAAATAAAGTCAGTAAATTCAAAACTATTCAAATATTAGGCACAATATTAGGGTTTTATTGTGGTTATTGAGGTTTGGGTTAAAATCAAGTGACCAGTCAAATAGGATAATAACTATAAGATCTCAGTAATACATACTGTATAATAACTTTGATAATGGTGAGTTGTGATTTCCAACACTGTAACAAAATGTAAACATTTGGGACCGCTGGATACGTGCTACAGACACCACTTTAATAAACACGGCTCTAAATTATAGAAAATACTTGATGTGAAAGGTTTTCCCAGCCTGCCACACATATACAGTAATAAATAAAATAAGTTGCTTTGTGTGAAGCACATTTGCCATCTCAGGATTGATGTAAGTGGAAATTCAATTCGAGCTTTACAGATCATGATACAGATATGAGGTGCATAAATGACAAAATTCTTTCCAGATCTGGACTCAGTCTGAACTGTAAGTCATGGCTATGTGATATGCGATAACATTTGTACTGTTTCATCTCACACTTATACTTAAACGATAGTTAATAATTCAGTGTATAGTTTTCATGAGTGTGTGTGTGTGTGTGTGTGCGCAGAATTGCTGGCTCACACACCATCCTGCAGTCCCTGCTAACACAACTGCACCACTGAGATGAAGAACAGCGAGATCCGGTGCTGCTGCAGAGTACGCACTCCCTACATACCCCCCCCCCCCAACCCCCCCCCCCACCCCCACCACACACACACACACACACACACACACACACACACACACACACTCTCTCTCTCTCTCTCTCTCTCTCTCTAGTGAGTGCATGTCATTTGCTTACAACATCACTCTTTCTTTCTTCCTCTCTCTTTCTCACTGTCAGGCTCTGCCTCACTCCTTCTCTCTTTCTTTCCTTTTCCATTCCTCTCCTCCAAAAGAATTCCTCTCCTCTTCTTCTCTCTCCCACTTTCTAGATTTCCTGCACTTAATCGAAGAAGCTCCATTCCTAACTCCCCCAAAAAAGAAAGAAGAAATAGAAGATCAGGATCAGGACCAGAACCAGGAGAAGATGTCCAAATCAGAGTGCAGGAGTGTATCAAGGTGGCCGAAATGCATCAAATCAGCTGCTGCCTCTCTCTTTCTTCTTCTGGTGTGTATGCAGGGAATGGCTGAGGGACGCCGAGTCACCAAAATCCCTCGCTGTCCAGCTACCTGCTCCTGCACCAAAGACAGTGCCTTCTGCGTGGACACTAAAGCCATCCCCAAGAGCTTCCCGCCTGGCATCATTTCACTGTGAGTAAACACACACACACACACACACAGTGTACAGTGTACATGAGGATGGAAGTAAGCTGAAAGTTTTATTGGACTTTCTTCCACCATCACCTTTTTCTTGAAGATTCCTATGTCTTAATGCAGAACCATGTAGGCAATGTGACGACAGTAGCTATAATAAACAAACAACATTACAAATTGTGTTTAAAAGTCATATTTCTATAACCAAGATGATGTTATTTTCTAACGTTACTATTTATAACATGTTGTAGAATTCTTGATTCTGGTTGGTCAGAAGGTGCTGATTAATTTTCTATAACAGCAGCTCTGGCATTCGTTCCAGCTGCAAGGTTTATATTAATGCGCTTGTGCTAATGCGTTATGGTTTCTGTGGTAACAACTTACACAGGGACACAGAAAGCTTTACGTTTTGTGGTTAATCAGTCACTTGACAGGGTGCTTTTTCTTTTTTTTTTTCTGTCGTAGTAACTTCGAGAGAGAGGGAAAAAAGGAACGGATGTTTATTTCTGTAAAGTGATAACAGGAACTAGCTTGTATCACAGACGTTCCATAACATGAAACACATATATAAATGGATACAAGGATAATGTATCATTGTTTAATAAATACAAAATTGTAATTGTCGGCAGATTGTTGTCGTAGAAGGGGAATAAAACAGTTTGGACATGCTGTTATAGCAAAATAATCAACTTCACTATGGTAACAGTAACTCCACTTCATCACAGCATCATTTTGTTGATTAATTTCCTATAACAGCACATCAGGTACTGTCTTATTCCTTAATTTAAATGTTACAACTGTATTTCTAAAAATTCGAAAGCGATGGTGTGGACCAGTGTCATGACATTGCTAAGTAATGAGCAGGGTTAAATAGTGGCTGTCATAGAGTTGCAGATTCTGAGAAAAGAGAAAACAGATACGTTCAGATACATTCAGAAGAAGGAAGAAAGGCAGGTGTAGTGTTTTTCCCAGCAATAGGACATATTAACCTTATGACCCCATGCACTTTATTGCTGAACACTGACGGTGTGTGTGTTAATGCCGTTGCAATATGACACTGTAATGCACTTTGTTTGAGAACACACAAACCGTAATGTGTTGCTTAAATATCTACGGTCCAAGACAATGCATGCGTGGTTTAATACATTAGTACCATTTTATTCTTCATAATCTGGTCAGTGACCACAGAAACCTCTAAACTACCACCACAGTTTACTGTCTCGAATCACATTAACTCATTCACCTCATATTACTTATATATGTATATACTCATATACCTGTGTATCTCCATTATGTATCAAATATGTGTGATACATAATCAAACAACATTCAGATCAGTAAAAGAATTGGTCGTCTGATATTAATAAAAATGTATATAGTTCAGGTGCCCTGATTTTTTTCCCTCCCACATACTGAAGACTGAAAGATTTACGTAACAAGAGTGCTTGTCCTACTTTTGAGAGATTAAATCCTTCCTCAAAGCAACCTAGGATCCGCTTATTTGAATAATTACTTGAGAGGGTGGAAGTCATGGAACGGCTGAATATATAGATCACTTTATAGGGCACGGATTGAGTGTTGTTTCTTAGAGGAGGACACTTGATTCTCCTCCAGTTGTGGTATATTATTTTTATATAAAGACATCACAATATACAATCTAGCACAATGATCCTGATTTCAGAATGAATGCTGACCTTGTGTCTTCAGAGAAGGAAAGAAAACAGGGACGTGGTATCATGAGAGCTGTCCATACTATAACATAGAAGAAGAAAGTATACTGTTAGAATACTGAGGCAATGTGTATTTACAATAAAACCAATTTTTTCCAAATCGTTATCTATTCGGACAGTATTTTTACTTTATTTATTTCATTAACAAAATTGATCTAAGTATATATCATGGGAACATCAGGAGAGACTTGTGGTATTTTTAGCGTTCAATTACGGAGCTTTTGGAGAAGTTCTTCCACACATGTCACGACTGCTTTCTACTATGTATATGCTTTATATAATGTTGATATCTGTTGTTCTTTTGCTTTGTAGGACAATGGTGAACGCAGGCTTCACTGAGATCCCAGAGGGAGCGTTTTCTCACCTGCACTTGCTGCAGTTCCTGTAAGTAACATATCCTGAAAGTCTCCTGCAGAATTTTTGCTGGCGTAAACGATTCCCAAAAAACAAAACAAAAAAAAAACAACAACAATACTGCAAATAGGAAGAAGTGCTGATAGAGCTGAGGTGTTCTAATAGCAGATGTGATAGGATGCAAGAACTTTATTTGTGCTGAGACTGGAACCCTGAAGCCTTATGTTAATTATAGGCAACAGTTAGGGATGCGTCAATACGACCAATGCAATCAAGAATGAGTATGACACTGATACTGAAAATGAAATGAATAACCTAATTAGTATTAATCAATCAGGGACGTCATGAAACATTTTATTTAGTAGGTTTAATAGAAAGCACGATGGTGTGCAGAGGAGTATCAGTGAGTGCGCGTTAAAAATGAGTGTCTCGGTGCTCAGTGCTCGCAGAAGTGAACTGCTCTCTCTTTCTCTCTCACACCTGTATCAGTTTCTTTGCACTCTCGTTTCACTGATTCATGCTCGAATACCTTTGTGCACATACAAAATGCACACTCATGTTGTCCACCCTCACGCTCTCTATTATTTTTCACGCCCTATATTATGTTTAAACACCATAAAGATATATTTTTATCAGGTTACTTCTTTGTAGGAAGATGCTGTACTTTCCCATCTTGATATTTTCACAAAGCACAGGTTGCAGCCTGCTTTGTTTTGATTGGCATCAAGTGAAATACCTCCTGATCACTATCACTTTGTGTTTGTTCAATAATGCGACAGCGTACACTAGAGACAACATCACATGGTATCACATGATATCCGTTGTTGGTATCTGAGCATTTTGTGAGCATGGTACCGATACCCTTTACCAGCATCCGTATCAACGCATCCTTAGCAACAATATATGTTTCTTCAGTTCAGACAGACACTTTTTTCTCTTAGTTTTTTGCACAGAAATTTGAGATAAGAAGCATAACAATCTATATTCCAAACTAGAAAAATATGTGTCTCTTTGCATAATTGGGAGTCACTGTGTGTGTGTGTGTGTGTGTGTGTGTGTGTGGGTTAGCATGGACTGGAACACAGTGTGCAGGGCGGTGTGTATCAGTGACAGGGTCAGCGTCACTTCTGCACTCAACACAGCCAGCAGCCTCCCCTCTACACACTCCTCATACTCAACCAACAATAGCTGGTCTGTTCTGGCCGTGTGTGTGTGTGTGTATGTGTGTGTGTGCATGCGTGTTTGTGCGCGATGGATTTGTTGAGAGGTGGGTTTATTGAGATCAAGGCAGGCAGGATTCAGCAATGTTAAAACTAAAGACAGTGAAAAAGCTATTAATCAACTGAATCAATTACAGCCTCCACAGTGTTTTACACAGAGCTACTGCACACACACGGCGGATTTCACCACCATGAAGGCATCACGCTGAACCCAACTGAAATGTAACGAAGTCTCAAATGCTCACGTTTACACCATCACTTCCTCGATCACTTACACATCTTCATGACCAAAGTGCAGGACAGCAGGGCTTAGGGTGCCATTTGGGACAGGACCTATAAAAGATCTATTTTAATTCCAGTGTCTTCTCTCTCTCTCTCTCTCTCTCTCTCTTGCCTTCTTTCCTGCAGTTTGCTGAATTCCAACACTTTCACTGTGATTGCTGATGATGCCTTTGCTGGTCTCTCGCACCTGCAGTATCTGTGAGTTAGCACTTCACTGAAATCAAAAGCAATAAAGCTGGGAAGAAAGAAAGAAACACACAAACAAAGAAGGAAAAAGAAAGAAAAGGAAGGAAGGAAGGAAGGAGAAAGAAAGAAAGACAAAAAAGCAAAAGAAACAAAGAAAAAGAAAGAAAAAACATGATAGATAGATAGATAGATAGATAGATAGATAGATAGAAAAATAAGAAAGAAACAAAGAAACAAAGAAACAAACAAAGAAGGAAGGAAAAAAATAAAGAAACAACAAACAAGCAAAGAAAGAAAGAAAGAAAAAGAAACAAAGAAAAAGAAACAAAGAATATGAGATAGATAGATAGATAGATAGATAGATAGATAGATAGATAGATAGATAGATAGAAAGAAAAATAAAGAATTGGAAAAGAAAGAAAGCCTGTCAGACAGAGTGTGTGTATGTTGTTGGGGTCTCTCGGAGTGTGTGTTATTGATCTCGTCTCTGTTCCAGTCAGTCTCAGTGCTGAGGTGGACATTTTCCTAATTGCTGCAGCGCAGTTCTGCTCTCTAATCTATAACTGGAGGCTGAAGTGTTTGGCCAGATGTTAGCGAGTGTGTTTGTATGTAAGTGTATTTGTAACGAATCCCACAGAACACACAATGGATTTAGCTACAGCCGACTTGTGTTTTCTCTTCCACTCATGAAGGACTGGATTCTGATCTACAGTTACCTCAGTGTGTTGTAACTCAGTGACACTATCTGTTTAGTGCTCCAAATAGTCATATCTATATCTGTATTTGGATTTAAACCCGTAGTGGGTGTGGCCAGAAGTTTTTTCTTTATAATAGATGTGACAATTATTTATTTAATTATAGTTATTTAATTATTTTTCTCATGAAGCTAGCCAACCGCATCTTTTCGAACTGCTGCTCTTGCTGCATCACAGGGCAGTGTAACACACTGTAGCTTCTGCCTGTGACATTTTCTAATCAACTTAGTTGGTTCTATTTCACAAAATATTGGTCTAAACAAACGAGTAGCTCAATTTAAACTACCACTACCCTGACCAGGCAGGTACTAAGGATGAACAGATGAATGGTGTAAATGCAATGCTGTGGTCTTTCTTTGTCCTTCATATTTGACAGCATGACATTAAAATTATACTGAAAGCTTTCTGAAAACAAACAGTTTTAAATAGTCTATTAGATACTTAGAGCTTTCTATTCCTGAACTTTTCACAGACAGGACACATTAGCTTCAAGCTTACATTATTCATAGGTTGAGTTATTCTTGAATTATTAAGGTTCAGATTAAACCCATTCAATTCAAGGGACCAGTCAATACTCAATACTAAATATAAACAACTTTGATAACGGTGAGTTGTGATTTTCAAACATGTAACTAAATTAAAAAAAGTCAAAGACCGCCCTGGCCCAAAGACCTTCATGGACCCAAAGTCTAGTGGTCCTTCCATCTTCACCCATGATTTCCTTCCTGCCGTTAAAACCAACTTAAGATTCAGGTAACATTTAAAAGCTAGTGAGAGAGAGACAGAGAGAGAGAGAGAGATGTGTGAGAGATGAGAAGACGCCGCAGCAACCTCAATGTCATTAAGCTAAAAGGTTTTATAAGATAAATGTGACGCATAGGTCACAGGGAGCCAAGTGCACCGACTCAATTTATTATGCAATCTTAATTGAATTTCACAGGTCGGTGTTTCATGAATCCAAGAGAGACAAAATTAGAGCGAAAGAGAGCAAGGAAAGATATGACAGCATGCAATTATATCTACAGTATTTGCCAATTACCTCTCTTTCGAGCTTCACACCCTTAAATCTTTTTAATCCCTGTACTTATCTTTCTTTCATTATCTTGTGGTTTGAGGAATTGATAGTTAATTGAATCCCAATGCTCAGATTCTCTCGGTCTGTTTGTTTAACTCAGTCATTTTCTTTCTGCCCTGCAGGTTTATTGAGAATAATGACATTCAGTCACTGTCCAAATACACTTTCAGAGGCCTGAAGTCTCTAACACATCTGTATGTATCATCATACCGCATTGTACCACTATATCAATAGGTTTTTGTACATACACTATGTATAAAAAGTGGTCATTTGATGATAATATAATTAGATGGATGAGCCAATAAGAAGACTCTTATTTTTGACTATAACACAGCTTGTAACCTTGTATTTTTAATCTTACAGATCTCTGTCTAACAACAACCTGCAGGTCTTACCCAGAGAACTGCTCAAACACCAGGACATCCTCACTGACCTGTGAGTCCACTTTAAACGTCTTACAAAATACTTTTTTTTTTTTCCAAAGCACACAACTGTTAATATATGTGCAGTAGAATCCAGAATTCCTCTTTCACAACACATTTTTACCTCAAAAAGTTGACCTCATGATTCACTAATTTAAAAAAAAAATGAAAAAAGAAGGTTACAATTCGCTGAAAGAGATATTTATAGCTACTATAAACAAGGGAAAAAAGAGAGACAGGATAACAGCATATAACTTGTATCACAGGCATTCCACAACATTTGATGTAACTATAAATGGATAAAAGTATGACGTCATTGTTTAATGAAAAACCTGTAATCATTGGCAAATTGCTGTGGTATAAATGGAATAAAACACCTCAGGTTGTGGTGTATGTGGTGTATTCCTGTTGTTGATTATTTTCCTACAACAACATTCCTTGTCATGTTTTATTCCTTACTTAAATAAGTATTGAGTCTGTGTTATTTTTTAAAAATATATTACTAATAATGAATTCAATAAAAACAGCTATAGGTTTTAGGAACCAATGTAGAACTTGTGTCCCACTTTCCTCAGAGACCTGAGAGGGAACTCGTTCCGCTGCGACTGTAAGATTAAGTGGCTGGTGGACTGGATGGAGAAAACCAACACCTCCGTCCCAGCTATATACTGTGCCAGTCCCTTTGAGTTCCAGGGCCGACGCATCCAGGACTTAACACCACGAGACTTTAACTGCATTAGTGCAGGTAAGGAAGGAGCACCTTGGCATTCTGGGATCTCCTCAGCTGACAGATGCATCCAGGAAAATACCTAAATTAGGGAATGGTGTGCCATACAGTTTTAGCTGTAGTGTTTCTCAGCTGTAGTAAATTTCATTTAGTTTGTCTAAACTGCTATGCACTGTTCCTGATTTAAGGTTAACAGTTTAACACTTGAAGTCTATTTCAATTCCAGACTCTAACATGACAAAATGTGGAAAAGTTCAATGGGGCGAATACTTACAGTATGTATCTTAACATCTATCCCCAGATTTTGCTTTGTATGAGACCTACCCATTCCAGTCCCTCTCTGTGGAGTCGTATGACTTTATTGATGACTTGTATGTGGTGTTCTCTCAGCCCAGCACAGGAATATGTACCGTTTACATCTGGGATCATGTGAACATGCTTTTCAGGACCCATTACAACATCACATGTAAGTCTCTTTATTGTCTAGTTTTCCAAGATTACTGACAGGTGATTGACAAAAAAATGTCTCAAGTAATGTTTACAACACACATGCTAGATGAGCTTCTGAAGACGGGAAAGTATTACAGGTTTGGTTTAAACAATTCTTTGGACTCTCTTATACACAGAAAGGTTTTAGTGAATCACATACTGTCAGCAGCTGAAGCATGAAAGTTCCTTGCCCTCCTGATCTCTCTCCATGTTACAGTGTGACTAAAAGCATCTATTCTTACTCCACTCAAGCTGCTTTTAAAGTAATGGGCCTTGCTGAGAGAGGTTGGTGAGGTGACGGAGGAGGTTAATCACTCTGGCTGTGAGAGGGAAAGGAAAGAAGATATCTAAGGAATAAAACATGACAGGGCATGCTGTTGTAGGAAAATTACCAATTTTCTCGTTCTCGTTACTACCCTAAAGTTGATTATATGCCTCTGAATATTCCAATGTTTACCATTTTATTTATTAAATAATGACATATCATAATTTTTTTATCCATTTATAGTTATATTTAATGTCGTGGAACATCCATAAAGCAACTTTAAGTTTCTATCATTTATGTTATTGCAACTATAAACAGCAGCTTCACCAGCCTCCATTTTCTCTCTCTTGAAGGTAGTACAAAAAAAAAAAAAAACACAGCTTGTCATGTTACAGAGAAACTTACTAACTGTTACAAAGTGCTGACACTGGAGACTCCTTCCATAAACATATCCTTACAGACTTCAACAAGTATTTAAATCCATTTATTATGAGGAAAGGCTTAGGTTATATTCAGTGTCCGTCATACAAGTCCCTATGAATGAGTTGTTACTATAGAAACAGTAACGTGTTAGAATGAGTGCACCTTCTGGCCGATCAGATTTGAGAATCAACAGCACTGTGGTACATGTGGTGTACAATAAAGATGGTGAAATATATGCAGACTGATTTTTTTTTTTCATTCGGGTGTTCCTAAGGGCAATATTCTACAAGGATATTTTTAGTTATGCTCCTCACAAATTGCATAGATCTGCAAAATGCTTCGGCACCATGTGAGTCGTTTGTATGTTTCCAGCTCGATCTGCAGTGTGTCATGGCACCATGTGTAATGTTTGTATGTTTCCAGCTCGATCTGCAGTGTACTGCAAGCCTGTGGTGATCAACAACACACTCTACATGGTGGTAGCCCAACTCTTTGGAGGATCCCATATCTATAAGTAAGAGACTCAGAGTTAAAACACAATTATGACCATATTTGGGGACTGGAGTAAAATGACCAACAATCTGGTCAATACATATAGCCAGAATTATGTATACTTTTTTACATAATTAGCACAGATGTGTTTTTTTCTGTTTGGCAGAATAATTGAGTTAGGACATTTATAACTGCTATATGACTTATTTTAAATCTGCTAAGACGATCATTCTTGGATACTGATTTTTCCCTACTCGCTATTTACCATTAAAAAAAAAAAAAAAACGCAAGTAACGATTTAATCAGTCAGAAACTGATGGCATAAAAACAGATAGGTTTTAGGTTTAAAGACAGTATGTGAGGGTGTAACATTGTAATATAATGTGCTGTGCAGTCGGGAACTGCTTGCTGGCAGTGGCAATTGCAAAAACTCAGCTTGATGGATTTTCAGGCATTTCCACTATAATGCACAGTAAACAATAAAACAAAGTAGCAGTGCATTTTCAATATAATCCTTTTGCAAATTGGTTGTCTAATGACCACATTATTTATAAAGTGTTAGATTTGACACTTCATTTGCCCTATTTAATCTTTTTTAGCTCAAAATTTTCGTCCTTTTTTTTCGGAAATAATTTAAGTAAATTTAATAATTTAAATAAATTCTTGTCTAATGTGAGCTACAGTAAGTCAATTAATGAAAAATATTCTCTTTGACAAAAAGCAAGGGCACCTGAGTCCAGTTCAGAGCATGTGAGATTGGGGAAAGGGAGCAGGGCTTCCAGGACATGTCATTTAATATCATTTCCTGTTTTTATTCAGGAAAAAAGCCTGCTTATTCGCCATATATCTTTAAGAGATAACTTGTACTTGCGAGCTTCTAAAGGTTGGCAGGTCTCGTAATACAATACAATACAATACAATACAATACAATACAATACAATATAATATAATATAATATAATATAATATAATAGGAGTAAATGTCACTGGATATCGTGGCAGTGTAATATTGTGTAGTGACGATAAAATCTTTATGTCGCTTAAACCTACTGTAGAAACTTAAAACACAATGGAAATATTACATTTTTTCATTATTATAGTAGGTTGCTATGCTTGTATACCATCATTCCCTTAATTTGAGCATTACATTTAATTATGGCATAATTCTATTCTTCTTAATAAGAAATGCAGAGCAACATTATTCCGTCTTTTACTCAGGTGGGAAGAAGGGCCTTTGCAGTTTGTCAAAATCCAGGACATCGATGCCAGCCGTGTACGCAAACCCAACTTCATCGAGACGTTTCAGATTGAAGGAGACTGGTACTTTGCTGTAGTGGACAGCTCCAAGGCAGGCTCCACTAGCATCTACCGCTGGAACAGCAACGGCTTCTACTCACACCAGTCTCTTCACCAATGGCACCGCGACACACACATACACTTCCTGGAAGTGGACGGTAAGGCCCGGCTAATCCTGTCAAGCTCCTCGCAGCCTCCGGTGGTGTACCAGTGGAACCGCGGGACACGCGAGTTCGTCTTCCACTCGCAAATCCCACATGCAGGCGATGTACACATGGTCAAGCACTTCTGGGCCCATCAAGCGCTCTACCTCTGCCTGACACGGTTCATTGGCGACTCGAGGCTTGTGCGCTGGGAAAGCCAGCGCCTTGTGGAGATCCAGACGCTGCCCTCACGTGGCTCAATGGCACTATATCCGTTTAGCGTAGGAGTGAGGCAGTACCTGGTTCTGGGCAGCGATTACTCCTTCTCACGGATCTACCTGTGGGACGAGCTCACACAGCGCTTCCAGCCTTTCCAGGAGCTCAACGTTTTGGCGCCTCGTGGCTTTAGCCTCGTCTCCATTGACAACAAAGACATCCTGCTTGTTGCCAGCTTTAAAGGGAAGACTGTGGCATATCAGCATCTACTGGTGGACCTCAGCGCCAAGTAAACTTGAGACTAAAGATGTTTTCATCCAAGGGGTATAGATTTTGTTAATGGAAGATCAATATGTTTCCTGGCTTTGGTTGCAAATCCTGTTTATATGTGATACAGACTTTAAGTCTTTTGGACAGGTTTTTAATTTTAGTCTTGTACAAATGTCACAAATAAGCATGCTGACTTGCCCTTCAAGAATGGAACTGTACACTGCTCAGTAAATCTGTTATGGACATAAGCTTATACATATATATATATATATACAGTAGATATGAAGATAAGTATATGCTGACCTCAAAATAAAGCAAGATCTACACTCACCATTAACTTTATTAGGAGCATCTGCCAGTCAGCCAATCATGTAGCAGCTGTGCAGATACAGGTCAAGAGCTTCAGATAATGTTCACATCAAACATCAGAATGAGGAGAAAATGTGATCTCAGCAACTTTGACCTTGGCAGGGATTGAGTATTTCAGAAACTGCTGATCTCCTGGGATTTTCACACATAACAGTCTGCACACCGTTTACACAGTTTACACAGAATGGTGCGAAAAACAAAAAACATCCAATGAGCAGCAGTTCTGCAGGTGGAAACGCCTTGTCGATGAGAAGCTCAGAGGAGAAATGGCAGACTGGTTCGAGCTGACAGGAAGGATACAGTAACTCAAATAAACAATCTTTACAAACACGGTGAGCAGAAAAGTATCTCAGAATGCACAACACCTCGAACCCGGATGCAGATGGGCTACAAGATCTGGGCAAAATCATGTCACGATCATGTGAGCCACGTGATTGGCTGACGGGATAATTGCATGAATGAGTAGATGTACAGGTGTTCCTATTAAAGTAGACAGTGGGACAGTATCAATATATGAAGCACACTTTTCGGCATGAAAAAAATTAATTTTTTGTCATCAGTCATCTCATTAATCGTAATTTGATGGGCATGTCCAGAAAATACAGATTACAAATGACCAAGATAAAGTAATATACTATTTATAAAAATCAGGATTTAAATAAATGCTTTAGACCACACAGTATGTTTGTGAGTACACACCATTACCCAGGTTAAATTTTTATATCTCATGGCCTCATCGATGGTTATGTACAAAATCAATTTGTGATATAAAAATTGCAGGTTTTCATGCAGATTTTTTATGCATGTGCTGTGCTAGACTAACAAATATAATAATTTCTATAGTAGTAACTATATTATTTCATCCCATTTTCATCTACACACTTTATGCCATCCCACAAAAATCTGTAAGATATCAAAGTCCAAACTTATTGTCATTCTGTGCACTGAAACTACTGAAAAAAAAAAAAACATCTCTTTGGGTTGTGTGTATGACTGAGCATGTGGAGTCCAATTATGAGGAACTATGACTAATATGAAACATATGTCACAAATGTTTATCATCAGTGTTAAAAATAAATTTATACAATACTTTCTCACCATCTGTTGTCAGTGTTGAATCAGGTTAAGCATGATTTTGTATGACAAAATTCCTGTTCTGAATATTTTATAAAGGAGAAGGTCTTAGGGAAACTTTAAAGAAAATTTTTAAATTTTAAAGAAAATTTTTGAATTTGAAAATTTAAAGAAATTTTCAGTGTATGAGATTGATTAAAAGTTCTGAGGAAAAAGGGGTCCAAGGATAACAAGTCAAGTGGGTTTTTATTGTTTTTATTGTCAATGCCCTATATAGCTTGCATACATACAAACATAGAAACACAATGTTGTTTCTCCAGGACCATGCGGCAACACATAACAATACAGTAGTACAGTACTGCACGACTACACAGAAAGTGCAAATACACAACAGTGTGAGATGCAGGACAATAAATATATAGAACAGTATATGCAGAGCAATAAATAAACAGGACCATGAGCACACATGACAACACAAAAGTGTGTTGTGTGGGAAAGCTATTGCACAATGGACTGTAAACTATTGTGTAGTGTAGCAGCAATAAATGTAGCAGCAATACTGGCAGCAAAAGAAAAAAAAAAACACTTTCTAGAATTTTCCTCCCCATTGTATTGTTTTCTCTCTTTGTATTTTTTCTCTTTTTTATTTTTAAATCTACTAAAACTACACAATTCTTATTCCTCACCTGTAGTCTTCCTGTGCTAAGCCTTCAAAATGCTCACACAATTGCTAACAGTAGCAAAACATATACAGATTCCACTGTAATCAGCCAAATGTCCATCATGAGAACCATTTACAAACTGCTGCACCAGAGTCATGGGTTTGATTTGGGTCAATTTCCGCCCACAGGCGACAGAGCATCTAAAACTGCATTTTTTTTTGGCACACCTTTCTGGCCACAAGCATCAGAATCTTCTGCACTCTGATTGGCTGTCACTTCTTCTGTGTATGTTTACATAGGTCCAGGCATCAGTTTCTAGCAGGAAAACAAATTTTTTGCACAAAGTGACAGAATGAGCTTTTTGGAGTTAGTTATTGGGCTAAAAAGGTTGGAATGGAATCCCATCAGTTTTGTTTTTAGTGATGAATAAACTAAAATAGAACTATGCGAACATGAATTCAAGCAAATGTCAAGAGAAATATGATAGACAATTAGGGATTACTAGCTTACTAAGGTAGGAAGGGTTATATATATGCATTAATGTATTTTATTAACGTATGTCTGTAAAAAATTTAGCATGTCCACTGAGGTAAAGTGTCCATAAACAAGAAAGAAAAGTCAAAAATTAATGTTCCTTGAAAGAGATCCTTAAATGTTCTTATATAACAGCTCTGGGTTAAGAGGAAATTGCAAAAATATCCTAAATTGAATCCTGAATTTGTAATTTAAATATGTAGCAATTTTATTTGTTATACACTTCTAAATATGTATCAAACCTCATCATGTTTCAACATAATTTTTCGACAGATAGTAAAAATAAGTGCTTTAGGCCTACTGCTCATCTATCACCATAATGCAGTGACTGTATTTTCAGTGCAGAAAATGTGAAAACCTCTTGCATTCTTAAACCTATTCTTGTAGTTCTACTTCAAATTCTCTCTTCTTATTTCTTATTTTGCTCAACTGTGTTTCTTTCTGTGGTTTATCTTTGCCAGAGCTGTAGTTGTTGTTACTCCAAACCGCTAGGTGGCGCGGCATCACTAACTATAGTCCAGGTTAAGACCAAAATAAAAGAAGAAGAATGCGCTGAGCTGGTTTCCGGGTTGTTTGGCTGAAACTCAAACGACTTCCTATTGGACGTGTAGTGCACACTATGTAGGATGTAGAAAACGTTATTTCGTAGCCTATGAAGTGCTGGGAATAGTTATTTAGGATACGGCTTATGTAGCCAGAGCAAAACAGCATAAGAGGAAAACGGGGATGAGATTTTCGTTTTGACGTTTGGATTTCTTTTCCTATGAGCAAGCATGAAGGTTTTTATTAAACCATGTAAAGCAGAGATGTTGGAAGAAGGCATTAATGTTGCTTAGTTTATCCGCTAATGCTTGTATAAACCGTAAAATTAAGGTTAGTTGATGTAAATACTTGACCTTTTGCTGTTGCATACCTTTAATCTGTTGTTGTTTTTCTCTCAGTATATTGTGTATTATTATCTCAGTATATTACGTATGTTAATCACTTAGTGCGTACTTTTGTTTGCTTATAAAAAATACATTACTGATATTTATCTGCTGTAATGTGTAATAATGTATAATCCTGTAATAGTATATAATGTTTTTCAGTAGTTTTATTTTTTCTCCAGCTTCTTATATACACTTTACTGACTGTTTCACTTAAAGTGACTCTGAAATCATACCTGTCCTTTAGTATTATGGACACAATTCAATGGTATAGCTTTTAAAAAATTCTTATTTTAATTTTATAGTTCATCACTTCCAGGATAACAGTTACTTTTTTTTTCATGACTCATCCTGTACTACTGTTGTGTTTGTCCAATTAAATGCTGTCTAAAAGGTGTAGGTCCCACCCCTAGGGGCGTGTCTTGCTCTACTTTAGCAGATTGTTTGCAACATGAATCGTCGATGTGTTGTTGTTGTTGTTGTTGTTGTTGTTTTCGTTTTCTTTTCCTACCAGCCCTTGGTTGAGGAAATAAATGGTTGAGGTTATTCCTTTCGAAGAAGGTGGAGTTTGTGGAAAATTCACAGCTAAGTGACAGGCACTTGTGTTGTGTTTGCCAACTAAGCGATGTTCAGTGTAGCAGTGTCTCTGCATCTCTGGACTGATTGTGAATGAGATTCTGTCTTTATACACTGATGGGGCTTCTCCATCAGTAAGAGTTAGCAACAATAGTAGCAACCTTGTGTATTATCCTGTGCACTAAACGTATTAACTTCTCTTTTTCTTGTAGCACAATGCCAGTGTCACTACAGCAGAAAGTCGGGACGTCCTCCTCCGAGTTTCCCCCTGACTGGGAAGATGACGAACGGATGGCCTTCCTGTTCTCGGCCTTCAAAGAGAACCGAGAGGTCGACCCGACTGACTGGGACGGCAAGATGAACTTCTGGACGCCTTTGGTGGTGCAGAGCTGCAGACGGCGCGGATCTGTTTGCATGAGCTTGCAGGACCTGAACGAAGGTTTTCGGCGAAAGGGGAGCGTTCCGCTTGGCCTAAGCACCGTTGTACAGAGCATGATCAGGTACTGCAATGCCGCTTTGTACACTTAATACAAAGCTCATATCTTTATTGTAGAGTGAAAAGAGCATAAGAAGAACAGCAGTGGTAGTTGGATTGTTGGAAAGCTGAGTTAAAATTGATTTCTTTGGCAGATGCTTTTATTCTAAGCGACTTACACCTGAGAGAGGATACAACACATGTAGCTTATTGCACTGGTGCAATTTGAACCTTCAGATCAGATCAGTAGCCCTGAGCTTTAACAGCCCTGATCCACCACTGCCTTAGGATTAAATAAAATCCTAGCACTGCTCAGCCATTGAGTGAGACCATTAAAGGTGTAGTCAACAATTTTTAAGTCAAATAAATGTATGCCAAAAAAAATGTGAATATTAAAACAGAAGAGGAGTTTCCGTATGTCTAAACATCTCATTATAATAACAATAAAGCATTATAATGAAATAAAACAATATATTTAATCAATAAAGTAACTTATTGCTATACTAATATAAAGTACTACTGGTTTTAATACTGATGGACAAATCCAACCACTTTAATTTCAAGGTCTTATAATAATAATAATAATAATAATAATAATAATAATAATAATGTACATTGAATTTATTTATACTACTGTTTTTCATAGTGATGTGTATTTCAGGCAGTTGTTTCACTCTTCCTTCCAGGAGCGGGAAAGCGCAGAAAGAATCTGACTTTGCTGCTAATGTCGATTCTGGCTGGTTGTCGTGGGGCGTCGGATTGTTGTTGGTCAGACCTCTGAAGTGGACACTGTCCGCTCTACTGGGCAGTGGGCGAGTTCCACTCGAGGAGTCGTTTGTGGTAATCGAATTGGTTAAAGTAAGTTCCTGACAGTTTAAGACTACAGTATGAGTACCAGTTTCATAAACTCTGTGCCCGGTATTTTAATGTTAAATCTCCTGTGTGTTACAGGAAAAGGCTGCAGCACTGATGGCTGCGTATCGGAGCTCTCCTCTCGCGGGGCGCTCTCTGCTCTCATTTCAGGAGCTGCGCTCTTTCTCCTCTCATATCTGTCCCGATGAGACCACACTGTGTCTCGCACTGCTGCAGCTCCAGAGGGAGAAACACGTCACCGTCTCTCTCCATGAAGGGGAAAAGGTGTGTGATATGCAGCACAGCAACTCCTATTACAAAGCCGTGCGTGTTCATTTTTTTCTGTACAGCACTGTGCATTAACTCGTCTTCTGTCCAGCTGGTGAAGTTCAGTCAGGCAGGACAGGGACGCGTGTCTCCGGTCAGTGAGGTGGATCTGGGAATCTACCAGCTCCAGCGTAGTGAGAAGCTGCTGGAAGAGAGAGTTGAGGCCCTAGGGCAAGAAGTGGAGAAGTAAGTGAAACTCATTTATATAAATTAATAAAAATTTTCCTGAATTGACAAGTTCATGAATAAGTTCACAATGAATAGGGGCTGACCCCTCCTACCCCTCCCATAGTGGCTGACCCCTCCTACCCCTCCCATAGTGGCTGATTCCTCCTACCCCTCCCATAGTGGCTGACCCCTCCTACCCCTCCCATAGTGGCTGACCCCTCCTACCCCTCCCATAGTGGCTGATTCCTCCTACTCCTCCCATAGTGGCTGACCCCTCCCATAGTCTTTGACTCCTCCCACATCTCCCATAGCAACTGACACCCCCATAGTGGCCTCACACACCTCTCTCAGTTTCAACAGGGCCCAAATTCCCATCACCACGCACTACCACCTTCAGTCACTAGGCACCTCTTCTCCTTCGCTTTTTCATTACCATACCACGTTCGTAGATACATACTCAGGAATGTCTTTAAGCATTGTTAACCTATACCAGTATTACCTGTCACACAGGTTCAGCACAATAGACGCTGTTCTGTACTTTTGTAATATAAACTGAATTGGAGTTTGGTTAATGAGGCACATATTTGTGTTATCACTTTTATTTTCAGATGTAAAGAACAGGCAAAGGCTCTGCTAAAAGAGGGGAAGAAATCGCAGGTATGAGGACATTATTACATTCAAAAACTTTTTATTTGTTTTATTGATTTTTGTATAATAAAGATTTTATCTATTGATTACTGATACCCCGGTTTTAATAAACAGCCTCTCATTCTCTCTCTCTCTCTCTCTCTCTCTCTGTCTCTTGCTCAGGCATTAAGGTGTCTAAGAGGTAAAAAGCGTGTAGAGGGTAAAGCAGATCGGCTGTACGCTCAGCTTGAAACAGTCAAAGGAATCCTGGAGAGGATAGCGAGCTCACAGACTGATCGCCTGGTAAAATACACATTTACATTGAGTCATGTTGAAATTGTGTGAACACTTATACATCCAGGGTATTTTTCATATTTTTAAAATTTTTTAATCATAATGACATTTCACATGGAAATTTGTTGGTTGCAAGTCATTTTAAAGATTTGTTTTATCTGAATTTCAGGCTTTAGATCAGCTGCAATTTTCAAGAGATTACTGTACATTGTATGCTAGAAATGTATTTTAAGATAAATATACATTTCGTATTTCACAGTGTATTATCAAACTAAAATGAGTAGTTTCTGCCTAACAACAAAAAGATGCCAACAAGAGCTCAGTATGTGTGGTAACGTATATGTCTGTGATATGCCAGAGTTTTAATGTCATTATGATTATTCTTAAATGTGAAAAATAGTTTAAAAGAAAAAAAAAAGAAAGAAAGAATCTTCATATACAAGTAGATGTGCCTAAAAGTTTGCTTGGTACTGCATATCAATTTATCAATCTGTCATCCTGACTGCAGATAATACTTTGTGCTGTGTGTGTGTGTGTGTGTGTGTGTGTGTGTGTGTGCGCGTGCACATGTGCTCACTGTAGGTGATGCAGGCATACCAGGCAGGTGTAGCAGCTCTGAGGATTTCACTGAAGGGCATAACAGTTGAGAGAGCAGAGAACCTGGTTGATCAGATTCAGGAGGTGAGAGAGTTTTATAAGTGTCTGTCCGTGTGTAATTGTGAGTTTTTCTATCACAGAGCTCTTCTGGTTACATTGGTGTCCTTTTTTTTTCTCCTTTCCTTTCAGCTGTGTGACACTCAGGATGAAGTTAACCAGACTCTGGCTGGAGGAGCTTTAGACTCAAGTATGTCGACATTCACAAATGTTCACAAATGGGACCAATATGGCTGATTTCCATTGCACATTCAAAAATGAGAACCAGTAGCACTTGTGAAAAGGTCACACTGATGACGCAATTCACAGCTTCATTGTCATTATGGCCGCTGATGACGTAATAGTTAAATTCAGCATCGACTTTGCTGCTTGTATTAGCTACAACAAAATGACAGACAAAGGCTCATTGATGATGGATTTTTTTAAAATATCATCAGCAATAACAGCAAGTGATGATGACAGCTCTCTGTGCTGGTTTTAGCTACGAAGCCAACCACGTCTTCATGCAGCTCAGCATTACTCCTGATCTCAATAGATTGCTATCATATTCTGCTTTTTTTATTTGAATATCGCATAGCTACAGCAACTTATTTATATTTTAAAAATAACATTATATGGATGTTACATAAAACTAAAATACCATCACAAAGATGTTACACACACTAAAATATGATTATAAGGATGCTATAAACAATAAAATATTCACATATTAGCTGATGTTGGAGTAAAAGAATAGAGCTACAGCTTTTTTGGTGCCTCAAGTTACAGTACTATGTGCAATGGAAAAACAAGAGAGAGATGGTTTTTGTGTTACGAAGCAGAAATCCTCACCTCTAATCCACTAAATGTGAGTAGTGCAACGGTAACGACTTTGTTTTCCTCCCAGCTGAAGGAGAATCAGAGGAGCTGGAGGAGGAGCTGAAGTCTTTATTGGAAGATCGTGCTCCAGACACGCGTCTAACACTACCGGAGATTCCACATCACCCTGTCTCTACTAAAGACACCAGTGTATTGGATGACGCTTTCTTTCACTCTCTGCCCTCCGTGCCTGCCACTAACATCACCGATGAGGAGCTGGAGAGAGAGCTGGGTCGACTCAGACTGTGCGTTTCTTTCCTCCTTCAT
Source organism: Pangasius sanitwongsei (assembly GCA_037576675.1). Classification (NCBI taxonomy): domain Eukaryota; kingdom Metazoa; phylum Chordata; class Actinopteri; order Siluriformes; family Pangasiidae; genus Pangasius; species Pangasius sanitwongsei. The sequence goes on from CM075010.1 coordinate 23,532,969, forward strand.
TGCCCTGTGTGGTTCAGAAATGGTTTTGTGTCCTTCATTTTCAGGTTCTTCTATCAGCCAGGTGTTATTTGAACTACTTTGAATTGTTATCTTGAATAAGAATCACCTTCTAATATAAATAAGCTACCGAAGTTGTTATGGTTGCATCATCATCTCGCTCTGTTCTTGTAATTTTTCCCCCTAAACATTTTCATGCACTCGTTACGCCCCAGTCTAGGGTCTATAGATAAAAAGCCTATAGTCTGTAAATAATTCTTTTCTCCATAAGTCCATCATTTATGTTGTTCTAAGTGAAGCCAGTACAATATATGTGTAGCGTGCATGGGTTGTTCTGATATACGCATATGCAAAGATTTCTTGTGTTTTTCTGTTTCTCTTTAGGAAGGCAACGTAAGAGATGGAATGCTGGTTCGATGTACGTGATGACTCCTGACACGGCACAGTGAAAACGGCCGGCGCAAATAACTAGATAGGCTTGTTGCTGAATACAGTGAAGGCAATCCATTAGCCTATGTGGGTTTTTTTCTTTGTTTCTTTGCCTTTGTTTATGTTTGTAATGGCATGTTTGTGATTTTCTTTTAAAAAATATTTTAAATAGTGGCCTTTGGAGTAATATGTAATATGTATTCTAATAAAAATGACAAATTATGATGCTTAACAAGGTTATGCGCAGTTGAATGATATGTATTGATTGATTGAACGTCATTGGAAATACAGTAACATGCACACTGTACAACAGTGACGACCGGTCACGATGTTTCAGGAAAAAAGATGATAGAATAAATAATTTTTAATTTTGGGCTAAAGAATATCAGCCCAAATGGAGATATTAGAAAGAAATCAGCCCCAGCCTCTCTTCTTCATACCATACAGTGTATTTCCTGTTGTGCTCGGGTTCCTCAAAAGTTCAAAATAATCTGACATAAGACATGTATTAACAGCAAATTTGATGTGGATGCCAACAGATTTTGATCTGCAGTACTTTTTTTTAATGTCATGATGATCATCAAGATCACTATTATACCAAAGCGCTGTTGAATTCTTGGTATGAAGGTGTTGATTATTTTTCTGTAACAGCTGCTCTGATAGTAGTTCCAGCTGCAAAGTGTATATTAATGTGCTCGTTCCAATATGTTATTGTTTCTATAGTAACAACTTGGACAGGGATTTGTATGGCAGATGATCTACATAAATAGATGATCTCAGTGTGTCATGATGCTGTTCTTTGACACAGTGCCAGTTGTGCATGTCTAGTAAGAAAAATTTTAATGATGTCAAAATAACAAGAACCTTATCTGTCAGTCTAATCGTAACACTACTCCCACCCCCCAAGAAAACACTCTTTACACAGGCCCTTTTCTCCTTTTATTGCCATTGTTGGCTTTGTAAACTAGGAATGACTGTTTTTCAAACTGATACAGTGGTGTAAGGAGTCAATAAATTGTGTGTGTGTGTGTGTGAGAGAGAGAGAGAGTCTCGAGGGCTGTGCTCTGTATTGTACAGATGTGTTGCTTGCTTTCCACTCTTGGCCATCGGTGGTGTTATCACAGAATTCTACCACTTTCAGGATGTTCTGATCTTCAGTTTAATGTCAAACACCCCTGGCATTGGCCTATCATTTTGTTAAATTAAACACAGACTGGCTGATTTTTTTTTTTCAAACGAAAGATGACTGGCTGATCATTTCGTTAAACCGAAAAGTGATTGGCTGATCATTTCGTAAAACCAAAAAGCGACTGGCTGATCATTTCATTGAACCAAAAGGCGACTGGCTGATCATTTCGTTAAACCAAAAGACGACTGGCTGATCATTTCTTTAAACCAAAAAGCGACTGGCTGATCATTTCATTGAACCAAAAAGCGACTGGCTGATCATTTCATTGAACCAAAAAGCGACTGGCTGATCATTTCATTAAACCGAAAGACGACTGGCTGATCATTTCGTTAAACCGAAAGACGACTGGCTGATCATTTCATTGAACCAAAAGACGACTGGCTGATCGTTTCGTTAAACCAAAAAGCGACTGGCTGATCATTTCATTGAACCAAAAAGCGACTGGCTGATCATTTCGTTAAACCGAAAGACGACTGTCTGATCATTTTGTTATACTGGAAGTACACTGAGTGATCATTTTATTAAACCAAACGCAGACTGGCTGATCATTTGGTTAAACCCTGCCAGCACGTTTACACCAGTCCCTCATGCTGACGTGAATGCCTGTACTCTGTGATCAGGGGTGTCAATAAAGTTTGTTTACGAACCGCGCATGCGCATTGGCCAACCACCCGTCTACGCACGAGCTGGTTGTCGGCTCGGATGTTATAGCATTAGCATTGGACTTAGCAACAGTGCCGGAACTGGATTTTCCTGCTGTTCGTTTATTAAGTGCGGATACACTTATAAATGTTTCCTACTCGGATTTTATCATTTAGGACACTGACTTTACAGCTTTTCCCGCGATGGAACAGCTAGCTGCTGCTAATCTAGCCAACGGTGGGTAACTTAAGCTAAAGTTTCGTAAATCAGCGCGAGACAGTTAGCCAAGGTAGCTAATCAGTAAGGCTTTAAGCTACAAGAGTGGCTACCTTCCAGTCTACCTTCAGAATAAAATTATTATTAATAATAATAACAACAATAACAAGGTAGTAGCTTGCTAGCTTCTCTTCCTCGGTTTGTGGGAAATTGTTCACGACAGCAAGTATAATATAAATATACATATATTTATATGTATAAATGTAATGCTGTGTTATTTATTTATTTATTTATTTATTTTTAAAGAAGTAATAGCATTTAATAATAAAAATGTAGGAAAGGTAGCTTTGGGTATTTAATATTTAGGTAGTTTGGAGAATAATTTAACATACATTATTTATAACATATATTATATATAAAATAACATATTGCCAAGAATCTACTTATACTATATAATATAAAATATTAATAGATAAAGTAATAAAAATATTACCAGGCACTTGAGTAAGAAAAATACCCAAAACACTAACACAAAATAGCACAAAATGACATTTCTAAGCAGTTAAGTTTTAAGGTTTTATATTATATAGTATAGTGTATATACATATATTTAAGGTTTGTTTATATATATATGTGTGTGTGTGTGTGTGTGTGTGTGTATTTATGTGTGTATGTATATCTTTTTTTCCATCTTTCCAACGTTGCCAGATCTGTATCTGTTGTTAAAATGTATATCTGGCTTGACTTCTTATTTTTTCTTTGCTACATACATATATATATATATTTTAACGTGTATAAAGGTATAAATGAAATGTTGTGTGAGCCGTATGTTAATGTCGTGGTGAGGTGCTCTTTCGTGTGGAAGATGATCATGTGAGCAGCAGGTTTTTGCCACGTCTCCCTTCACATGTGGCTGAGTTTATTACAGGTTGAAGTTGAGTCTTAAGAGCAGTGCTGTCATCTCTCCCTCTCTCTCCCTCTCTCTCCCTCTCTCTCCCTCTCTCTCATTCTCATTGTCAGGCTGAGAATGGCAGTCCATAAGGAGAACTCCTGTTTAGAGGAGAAGATCTCCTTAAAGGTGTGAAAGTTACAGCTTCTGCAGTCTTTTTTTACCATTGGATACAGTCCACAATGGGAAGGTAGGTCCATGAGACATCTGTTACCATGATTCAAACATATAATCTATTGTTCATATAGTTATTTATTACACCACAGCGCTGTTGAATTCTCGATTCTGACTGGTCAGATGGTCTTGATTAATTTTCTATAACAGCAGGTTTTTATGATATTAATGCGCTTGATGTAATGCGTTATCGTTTCTATGGTAACAACGTAAACAGGGACTTGTATGGCAGTCACTTTCAGATAAACAGATTAATAAACATGTGTAATTGTTGATATGGTGAAGTTTTCTGTCAGGAGATGTTTATTTAGGGTTTTTTTTTTTTTTTTTTTTGGAAGGAGTTTTCAGTGTCGGTCAGTGTTTTCTGGCTTAGGAGAGGATTCATGATGCTTCAGGGCTTTGCGGATTCTCGTGTCACGTGACAAGCTGTGTTTTTTGTCTAATTAACTTAAAGAGAAAAAAATGCTGCTGCGAGAATGACACTCTATAGCTGTTACAACATAAGCGTTAACAGGAACTAACCTGTTTCGTGAACATTCCACAACACCGAACATAACTACAAATGGATAAAATGTACACATCATTCTTTAATTAATAAAAAAAAAATATATCGTTGGCACATTTCTGTGGTTTAAGAGGAATAAAACACTTGTGTGCAGTTATTGATAAATAACCGTCTTTGGGGTGGTAAGAGTAACTCCGCTCGATTATTTTCCCTATAAAAGGATGTTCTTTTTGGCGTCCCTTGGCATTTTGAAGCATTTTATTCTTTACTTAATTCTTTAATCTTTATAAGTCCTTTCATTACTCATAAGTCAAGTTGACTGTAACGCAAACTGAATTGTTGTGCTTTTGAATAAAGGTTTGTTTGCTAATCTAAGGTTAGGAACATTAAAACCAAGAATAATCGTTGTCAAACTGAATCTCTGAATCTTTAAACACCGGGTTCGATTTTGCAGGGTGAAAAAATTAGGAATAAACAGCACACGATATGGCCAAAAGTTTGTGGACACCTGACCATTAATTCCCCCTTTTGCTGTTATAATAACCTCCACTGTTCTTTCCACTAGATTTTGGAGTGTGGCTATGACGATTTGTTTGTTGAGCCATGAGGCACTGATGTTGAACGAGGACTTTGTGCACAGGGTTATTGTCATGCCTGAACAGGTTGGGGCCTCTTAGTTCCAGTGAAGGAAAACTGTAATACTCCAGCAATCATAGACATTCTATACAACTGTGTGCTTCCAACAGTTTAAGGAAGGACCACATATGGGTGTGGTGGTCAGGTGTCCAAATACTTTTGGCCACATGGACCTAATTTGATTATAGCTATAAAATGAATGTGCTGTGATAATAATTTCTTTTATATATAAAAGGAATCCAGTTCTGCACCATGCATCAGCAGTTTGTCATCATTTATTAATCAGCAGTGACTGTGACGGCAGTTTCTCCCGTATCCGTTTCATCCACAGGATCAGTATTTCCTGCTTGTTTCCAGCATCATGGCACTTCAGCTTTTCCCCTGCCGTGTTTCCCCGCTTCATGATCCCCTCCTTGAGGCAGCTGCTCCTGCTCGGTTCAGTGGTGGTGCTTGCAGGTCTTCTCTACCTGCTGCTGATCACAGGCAAAGGCCACAACATCTGGCACCAAGACAAGCACTATCACAGGTTGGCTTCCTTTAACACGTTGAAGGTTTTGTATTAAAAACATATAGTGTATGGAAATTTTTTTTTTAGGTTTTATTGTTTGCTATAAAACTGCTTTTACTGTTATACATATTTGGGGACACAGAGATATTTTGGTAACATTTGTAAACTGTCCTCCTCACTTCCAGACGTTTATCACGGGTGACGGATATGGAGGCCACTGACACGAGTAACCCCAATCTGAACTACGGCGTGGTGGTGGACTGCGGGAGCAGCGGCTCGCGCGTGTTCGTGTACACTTGGCCTCGGCACAACGGAAACCCTCACGACCTGCTGGACATCCGGCAAATGAGAGACCAGAACCGCAAACCGGTGGTCATGAAAATCAAACCAGGTCTGTGTGGAGATAATGTAGAAGAACAGGACAGTTTGACCATTATTACGCTGTCTTTAGATCTTATAAAGTGACGCATTATGACGTTATTTGTTTATGAAAGATGATAAGTTGAGCAATTTCAGGAAATAATGGCAAGATCTTTTATACAAAAATGATAGATATAGAATCACTTACAGGCCAGAAGTTGTTTTCAAAGCTTTTACATCGATTCACTGACGAGCAAGCAGAAAGACGTCCTCTGTCCTGGAGAGTTTCACAAGTCCCTGTGAATGAGTTGTTACTATAGAAACAGTTACATATTAGACCAAGGACATTAATATAAACCTACCATTTACTGTCAGAGTACTGATTTACTATCAGTACTGTCAGCTGCTGTTAGAAATAGAACGAATCGGACCAATCAGAATCAAGAATTGAAGAGCGCTGTGCGATAAATGAATTCATATTCAAATGGAAAGTATCATATTTAAATAAGGTATTTTTATATTTGTTGTGGCCATAAAGGCCTTCAAATTCAAATTAGAGTTCTCTAGTGACTGAACCCACGTGTGGTCAGGTGTCCACAAACTTTTGACCATAAAGTTAAAGGTGTTAGATTTGTAGATGGCCAACAGCTGAATATTTTTACAACATGCAAGCCAGGTCATTTCTGAAATAAATCACTCTCATTACAAGGCTGTACTGTGTGTGTGTATGTGTATGTATATGTATGTATGTGTATGTATATATGTATGTCTGTATGTTTGTATATATATATATATATATATATATATATATATATATATATGTATG
>CM075010.1:23541925-23553490 GCA_037576675.1 Pangasius sanitwongsei
TGCTATTTCAGTTTTAATTGCGTTTAATAGATTTTAAGTAAGCTATACAAGATGTCCAGATTTACTGGTCTTGGTGCTTGGCCCCATTCATTGCTGCTTGACTTGGCTTTCTGGTTCAGAAATGATTTCTTATGAACTGTGCGCTCACAACATGGTGTATTCTTAGGTGACGATGAAGTCGTGGAGGTGCAGGTTCCCGGTGGAGACCAGCAGGAGACGTTGGTGCGCAGACGCACCGCCGGAGTGCTGGACATGGGCGGCGTCTCAACTCAGATAGCATACGAAGTGCCCAAAACTGTAAGCTTTGCTTCCCAAAAACAGGTTATTATCTACAACAATTTCCATTCTTAAAGCCGAAAGCTTGGTTTGGTCATTGACATGCTTTCCTCTTGTCTTTGTGGTACCTGGTTATCATATCTTGCCCTTCCCTGTGGACTGAGAAGGCCTGTAGTGCTGAGGCTTTGGGTTAAAATCAGTCTGCCGTGTGGTGGTCATGTATAAGGTGTAATTATTTTCCGGAGAAAATGATCAGCCTTATGACATTTTGCAGTGTGTTTGATTTGAACTCTGGCTGTAAGGTTGCTTTATTTTACATTGTTTCTTCACTAACAGGCTGGTGTTTCACTAAAACATCTGATCACCTAAGAGCAGGTTGTTCCATTCATGTACTTTTACAGCTTTTTTTGCATTATTGCTCCTGGCTGGAGGGCATGATGAGTTTGCCTTCCATGTTTTATCCTGAATGTATTAAAGATGGCTAGTTTAGCAGTGCTAACACGAAAACACAACAGTGTACCAGCGTGTGCTTATTAACGTCAGTGCTTGGCACTTATGGCTTGTAGTGCGCATGTGTATTAACATCGTTGGTAAGGATGATAGATGTTCTGTTTTTTTTTTTTGGTTTTTTTTTTTGGTTTTTTTTTTCCCTTTACATACCACATGATAAGCTCACGTGTGTCTGATTGCCTGTGTTTGTGGTTTCATGTGCATTGACAGGAAGAGGTGGCTAAGAATTTGCTGGCGGAGTTTAACCTCGGCTGTGATGCTCATCGCACTGAACATGTGTACCGTGTTTATGTTTCGACATTCTTGGGGTTTGGTGGGAATGCAGCACGCCAGAGATACGAGGAAAACCTCATCAGTAGCACTCGCCTCCAAAACAAGTAAAAACACCACGGGTCACAGATTTTAAATCTACCTTTGCAGTTTTTCCTACTTAACAAAGAAGCACTTTTGTTTCACTTGATAAATGAGTTGAGGAAGGAATGAATATTCATTTCTTTCAGATATTGATGGGAAATGTGGTGGTTTAGTCGAATAATGATTCATATTTCCTGTCTGATGTCTACTTTTCTCCTGTGTGTGTGTTTTAGGCTGCTGGATCAGCATCGTGGTGAGACTCTTGACTCCCCTGTGCTCGACCCATGCCTGCCCTTGGACCTCCAGGACGAGGTGGGTCCCTCCGGTCAGAAACTATACCTGCGTGGGAGTGGAGATTTCGAGCAGTGCCGCCTGCAGCTGCAGCCCTTCCTCAACCGCACCAACGAGACCAGCACCTCGCTGAACGGTGTCTATCAGGCCCCCATCGACTTCACCAACAGCCAGTTCTATGGCTTCTCTGAGTTTTACTACTGCACGGAGGATGTGCTGCGCATGGGCGGAGATTACAACTCCACCAAATATACCAATGCTGCAAAGGTAGGCTTAGACCGCTCTCAGTAATTTTCTTTACTGCATAAATATTGGATTTGTGAAGCGTCCTTGTGCTTAGAAGAGAGACTACATGAACTAAACTCAGTTATTTAGGATGTAGACTTGTTGTTAAGTTAGTTTTAGTTTGGTTGAGTGTAGTTAGTCCTGCTCTGGGATTTTTGTGAACAAATTTTGATCGATTTTTGCAGGACTACTGCGCTACCCAGTGGAAAATTTTGAGAGAACGCTTTGACCGTGGCCTTTATGCCTCTCATGCAGACTTGCACAGGCTGAAGTATGTTCCAGCACCAATTCCATCCACAGACTATAATATATATATATATATATATATATATATATATATATATATATATATATATATATAGCTATGATGAGCACTAAAAGAACTAGAGATCTCTCCACAGGTACCAGTGTTTTAAGTCAGCATGGGTGTATGAGGTGTTCCACTCCGGTTTCTCCTTCCCTCGGGGCTATGAGAACCTGAAAACGGCTCTGCTTGTCTACGATAAAGAGGTGCAGTGGACTCTGGGAGCCATTTTGTACCGCACACGCTTCCTACCTCTAAGGTACAGCTACATCAGTAGGGTGTTGGGTGTAAGCAAGCAGTCAGATAAGAAGCTTGCGGGTCAAAGAAAGACCACATATTCATTAACATCAATGTCATTCATGCTAAGCAAGGAACAGTAAACAGATACACCCCTAGTTGGCTAACTGTCAAAGAAAATGCTAATTGATAATGCTAATTAATGCTTTGAAAATTAATTTTGCGTGAGACACTCATGTTAATACTAAACCCCATTTTTTTTTCTCTGTATTTTCAGGGACATCCAGCAGGAGAGTTTGAAGGGCTCGCACTCGCACTGGCACCGTGGCTTCACCTTCATGAACAATCATTATCTCTTCCTGGTCTGCTTCATGGTGGTGCTCCTTTCCATCATGCTCTACGTGCTCCGACTGAGGCGCATCCACCGCAGAGCTGCGCTGAACCGCGGGCCTTCAGTCCAATGGCTGGAGGAAGGGCGGGCCTCTCCAGACCTTCCTGTCACCTTATAGGACATGAACAAATCAAATAGCTTGAAGGGAACTTGGACTCTTTAGACTGATTTTTAAAAAAAGAAAATATGTTGTAGAGCCTGGGTCCTGTGAATCCCTCACCTCTCCAAGGCCTGAAAGAGGGTTTGAGGCTTTTAAAGCCATCCCATCCATCATCCTACATGATTTGGGAACTGCTCGTCTTGGCTGATTCTTGACCTCGCTTCCTTCCCAGGCCCCTAGTGTTGGGAACGATCCTCAAGTTTTTCATTATAATGTTGATAAACGACTATAAATGGTTGAAAGGCCAGGGGGAAAAAGCTTTTCAGTGCAATCGTTCTTCATTGAGACTGCTCCAGAGTGCCTGGCGAGCCGGACATCACGAGTTCAGTTCGGCTATGAAGCTCAGAAAATTAAAGACAACTTCTGCTGCCTTTAAATATTGTTAATGTGAAAAGTACTGAATGTGAGGTTCGCATGAGGTTCAGGTGTGTACTCTCATGCAATGATCTAAGGTCCTGTCCACACCTTTACGGATATTTTTGAAAACATAGTTTTTAAGGGCACTGTTTTAAAAAAAAAATTAGTGTTCTTAGAAAATATCTCCACTGTAAAGCTTACATGAGCATACCAGCCCAGTAGGTGGCAGTAGTATATCAAAAACGGTTATGTCAAACGCCTGAAGAACACGGTAAAGAACTAGCGAGTGGTAGAGAAGGTGAAATGCAGGAAAACGCCATCACACATTGTTTTTTTTTTTGTTGTTTTTTTTTTTTTAAACAGACGAGTAAAACATACTCCTTCAAAAATATCCAAATACATGCGGATAGGGCTTAGTTACTTGCTGACAGGATTTAAGCATCAGCCGCCCCACACCCTTATGTATTTTGGACCAGTGGTTAAACCAGAGGCAAATTGCAGATTTATTTTCTTGGCCAATCTATAGATCTTGATCTTGCTGTGTCACATGTGTTCATGGGTCAACAGGAATGAGGAGCTAAGTTAAATTTGATCAGTTAAATGCAAGTCACAACTAACAGTTCTTAAAAAGTCTTAATGCTCAGTGCAAAATACTATAAATAATAGTCAAGTTAGCCAGCTACCTAATCTACAGCACTGCTATAAACACAAAAGTTATCTTTGTAGCAGCAGTTCGCTCACAAGCTGACTAACGTTTGGCCAAAGGTTATGATTTGTGTAAAACTCTAGATTGCTATTCTGATCAAGCAGTTCAGGTTTGATATTTGCTGATCACATTTAACAAAAGCCTCTAAACTTGTTGATTCCTGACAAAAGCAAAATCAGGACATGGTAGCAAAGGTACTGAGTCTATTCTGATTTATATATAGCCCTAGAAATATCACGGAGAAATGCAGCATTGGTCCACAGATTTCACACTCCAGTCAGTAGTTTTATGGAGTAGTTTTATGGGTTTTTTTTTCTTTTTGTCATTCTTGCAAATTCTGGCTCTGATTTCCAAATGTTCAAACTTCGTCATGAATTAACCAATGTTATCGTTCTCCTCACCTTTACTTCATTCCCTTCAGAAGAAAGTGTCCACGAAGTGAGCCAGTGTGTGTATGGGTGTGTGTGTGTGTGAGGTATTGAGAGTACTAGTCACAGTAATAGTATTTGGACTGTTTTGTAGACGACACTGTATTACTATTTATTTAATTCTCTCCTTGGACTGTTAAAAGGAACCCAGGGAGTGTTCTTTTTCTAGCTTTACTAGCTCAGTGTTTTAACTACTATTTTTTTTCTGTAACGCTGTAGTTGATGCCAGTCTTGTAATTTTTTTTTTTTTTTTTTTTTTTTTTTTTTTATGAATTATTTAATAGTAATTTGATGATGGTTGTACATTTTCGGTCTCAGTAGAAGTATGAAGAGGAGCAGTGCAATATTCATGTGAAAAGGAACACACCGATATTTCCTCTCCCCATATAGAGTTGCACTCAGATGCCAGGGATTTCTACAGCGGTATAGCCGGCTACGTTAAGACGAACGCAGTCAAGTTCTAATGATTTAAACACGTGATCCGAGACCAGCATTCGTTTGTGGAATCAAATTTCTGCATCATTACTTCTGGTAACTTACCAAAGAGTAAAAGAGAAAACATCCTTACCACAGTGTTTCTGTCATTCAAAACTCTGCATTCAGAAGCCATCAATCCCGGTATGATATGCGTAAACCTAGGGGAGAAAAAAAAAAAAAAAAAACTGGTATCATTTTTATGTCGTTCACAAGCCAAATCCGTAATGTGCATGTGGAAGGCAGTTCTCCCGGAAATGTTGTTAACTTCTGAAAATTAAACCAAAACTTGATTTTCCAGTGTCTTTATCGTTCTTCTGTGGCCTATAAGATAAAAGATAAAACACACTGCCAGTCAAAAGTTTGTGGAGTTTGTTTTAATATGGTTCAATCTCTGTTTATGGCACAGACAAAACAAATAATTTCAGGATGCCTGGATTGAATAAAGAAATGATTAAACAAGTGTTTCCTCTAAGAGCTCTGTACCTCACCACTTTAACCAGCTGCGTGTGTTGGTTTAATAAACATATCATTGATATGGTGCAGGTTTTTCTAACAAGATGTTCATTTAACAGTTAATGGAAGGAGCCTCTAGTGGACCAGTAAGTTTTCCGCCATGGGGAAGTCTTTAGGACAGAGGAGTTTGAGCTTTTTTGTTTCTCTGTAAAATGACGAACTCTTTTTTTTTTTTTTTTGTGTGTGTGTGTCTTATTAACTTTGAGAGATCGACTGTTTCTAGCATGACATTTTATAGCTGTTATAAATAATATGTTCGCAGATGTTCAAACATTAAATGAAACTGTATACAGATAAATGGCACAATGCGTCATTTACTGATACACAAAAATCACACCACCTTGTCATTAATTATTTTCCTATAATAGCACATCCCAAGTGTTTTATTCCATATAAACAGTGCTAGTAGCCTATTACATATGTGTTTAATTAGAGTTACCAAAATCTAAGTCTTCTTATTATTTCCATTTTTTATTAGTGGGGTCCAAAAGTGTGAATCTATTTTCAGTTCAAGTTAGGAAAAGGTTATATTAATTGACACAAGTTGTCTCTTTCAGATGTTTGACTAAAAACCCTGATATTAAATTTAAATCTCTCAGAAAAATCTTGTCCAGAAAAACATGCTACATTTAATTTTAATTTTCTCCTACAAGCAGACATTTTGAAGCTATCAGAAAGTAAAAAGAATGTCACCAAATATTACAACAAATTGTTCTGAATTAAAGGCTTCTACGTGTTAAGCATTACTTTTTCACCTCAGTGACGAATGATGTGATTTTCCTTTGAGAAATATAATAAGAAAATTTGTATTATTTTGTTGATGAAATAATAATAATATTAATAAAATTCTTGGTCATGGACTTTTATTCTCTACAGTAGTCTGCTGAACCCAGAGAGCATATCTCCTCACTGTCCTCTACTGGCCAAGATATGGTAAATGATCTGATCACATACGACACTTTATCCTACTTGTGGGAAATAGTAATGGGAATAAAAAAATTTCCAGAATTCTCCAGAGTGTGTGTGATTCACTGACATTGTGAAACTTCTTGTTCAAATAGCATTTAATTCTAGATGTGAACAGATGTTTGGATGTTCTCCCCCACCTTACGACTTGTAAGCTGTTCTTACACAAGGGCGCGGAGATGGCCAGTTCCTGGAGCTAGACGTTGTTTTTGGGAGTGGCGTATTCCCAAAAGGTCGTGTGTTTGAGTGTGTGTGTGTGTGCCCTGGCCACAGGGGGCCTGACTGAGGTCATGTTTGTAATGTGGCTCCTGTCTGCTGGAGGTCAGGCTGGAGAGAGATGATCTGAAAGGACAGAGCTGATCGTCTGTAAAGTCACCCTGTGACCCAAGCCTACTGTCTGTGCCTGAGGGTTTACAACAGGGTCTAAAAGTCTACGTGCACAACCAAGAAGTGTTTTCTTACAACACTTGTAAAGAACTAACAAATTAGTCAAACTATTTTTCCTTGGAAAAATAATGTCATTGGTGCAGCGAGTAGCGCTTTCATCTCACAGCTCCAGGGTTTGATCCTGAGCTCAGGTTATTGTTTGTGTGGGTTTCCTCTTGGTTCTCTGGTTCCTCCCATCTCCCAGGGCGAAATGGCTACTCTAAATTGCCTCGAAGTGTGAATGAATGCCATTCAGTAATAGAAAAATATCTGTTCTTGTTCTGCAGAAAGTAATACTAACAACAAAGCATAGAGAACCATAATAATTGTCAATGTTAAGTGTTTGTTAAGAGAAGACAACACCAAAAAGTGTTTTTATGTGTTCTCATTTGAATTAATCATATGGTGTCAACAATAATAAAAAAAAAAAGAATATGTACAGGACAGTCAGATATACTGTATAGATCTAACTCTACAGCTAATGTATGTATATACATGTATATTCACCAGAAGTGTTGATTTTTATGCTCAGGTCAACATAAATTAACTTGTTTAAAAAAAAAAATCACATTTTTTTTAAGCTTGAATATCATTTCCCTGAATAGGGTCCCTGGAGGACTAGTAGTTAGGCCACAGTGCTCTCACCACTGTGGCCTGGGTTCAATTCCCAGCCAGAGAACCAACCCCAGCCCCTGGGGTTACACACAACAGTGCACTCCCAGTGCTGGTTCCATGCCTGGCTAAAATTGAGGAGGGTTGCGTCAGGAAGGGCATCTGTAGTAAAAACTGTGCCAAATCAAATATGCAGACCAATGATCTGCTGTGGTGACCTCTAGAAGCCAAAAGCAGAAGAACAACAATAATTTCTTGTCATCTTTCTTCTCCATATAAAGGCCAAGCCTGCTTTACATATATTACATCCAGAAATAACTCCATTTCTTTGCAGTACAATGCTATGGAGGTTTTTTTTGTTTTTTTTTTGCTATTCCAGCCAACTCAATGTATTAACTCGTCTCTAACAGGATTTTAGCTTTAATAATATTTTTAGATCCTGACCTATTTGTACTAGGATGTACGAGGATATGTTTTTGACGGTGACTACAAAGCAAGTCTTGTGTAATTCGCTCTGGGCAAGGGCGTCCTCCAAACGCTGTGAATGTAAAATCATAATTGAATGCTTTGCTGTGTTATTCTGCCATGACTAGCAGTAAGCTGTGTTTATTGTGAATCGTAGCATAGCCTGGGAAAGGCCAATTTGATTTTCAGCCTTAAACCTTCAACTGGCCACTTGTTTGGATTCAATAGAGCTGCTACAGAGAGGCCGTTTATCTCAGCCAAGCTCACCAAACAGATACGAGCGCAGTCAGAGACAACAGAGCATGAGTCAGCACTGAGCTCCCTCACAAGACAGAATACAATACACCCAGTGTGTGTTACTGCCGTCGTCCTTAAAACCAGGGCAACTGGAGTTTTACTTAAAAAACTACTACTACTACTCCTACTACTCCTACTACTATTACTACAACTTCTACTACTACTACTACTAATAATAATAAACATAATAATATATGTTTTAATACCAAATTGACGAACAAATACATATTAATAGGTAAGGAATAAAACACTTGAGCTCGTGCAAATAATCAGTGATGAGATGGTGTGATTACAGTGAGTTACAGTTACTACCCTGACATTGATTATGTTCCAATAACAGCACGTCCTGAAGTGTTCTATTCCCATTATACCACAACAATTTCCAGCAACTGCATTTTTATTTATTAAAGAACCACATGTCATGCTTTTGTAGTTTATGTTTACATTTAATATTGTTGAACAGCTCCTTCGGACCAATCAGAATCCAGAATTCAGTGGGCATTGTGGTATAATTCGTTATTACAAATGAAGGGAATCAAATAATAGTACATTAATAGTATATTTAAAAAAATAAAATATTCTAAAAGAAACAATGATAAGCAGAGAAAGAAAAGCTGAATGGAATATTAGCTACAGAGTCAGACTTCTAAAGGAGTCTATTTTAGCTTAGGCACTTAAGGAGATGCTTTAGGTTCTTAAGATTAAATCTCTGTTGAGGTAAGGGGTTTTAGCGAGAAAAGTGTGGGATAAGAATGAAAACGCTAACGCTGTTTGGATGCTTTGAACATACAACCTTTTTCCACCTATCATTTGTAGATGATTTACTACTAAACTGTGGTATATTACTTAAAAGTTTTCTTTTTAAGGAAAAGAACTTTGCATGTGTATGCTGGGTCTGTTTTTTGGGACGTTGCCATGACCGAGAAAGGATTTGTTCCTTCAGAGTGGATTAGGAGAACGTGGCTGGCGTGTAGCTGCAGTTTCGGTGAATGCTGAGGCTCTCTTTGTTCCACCTTCATGTTTGTCTGTTCAGTTCACTGAGAGCTTACTGCAGATGGACAATGTTTTATAGGTAAAATATATGGAACTGGATTTCATTTGCACTTATATAATCTATGTACCAATTAATTGTTGTGTGCCAAAATAAATCAATAAATAAAAAGTTTCAGTGCATGAGTTCCTGAACAAATCCATGACCCATGCTACCAGTCTACTATGTAAAATGAAAATCGTTGTGTAGCAAATTCAAAAGGCCACACAGGGAACTGATACTTTGATTGGGGTTTCAGATCATTTACCCTAGCAAACTGAATCCATGACAGCCATCTAGCACTAGAGATGCTGCAGCTGAAGAGTTTCCTTCCGGCTTAACACCCTAATTTAACGTGCTTGTGCTTGGCTGATTGGTGTACCAAGCTGTGCAGTCCTGTTAAACTCCAGCACTTGTGTTTGTCACCCGTAGACTGGCACACCATATTTTGGCTCTTTAAATAGCATATTTCAAATGTTAGGGCAGCACACTTAGATTAATTTATCTACCAAGTTCATGTTTGTAATTTATTTAGCTGCTAATGGTTTCATCATTCATTCATTCATTCATCTTGTGTAAGCAATTCATCCTGGACAGGATCCAGTCATGGTGGATCCAACGTCTATCCCAGGAATATACCCCGGGACAGTACGCCAGTCCATCACAGGGAATCCTGCGAACTCGCACACTCATTCACACCTAGGGGCAATTTTAGTATTTTTTTAAACTAGAATGTTTTTGGGAGGTGGTAGGAAACCAGAGTAACCTGTGCTCAGGATCGAAACAGGAACCCTGGGGCTGTGAGGTGGTGACGGTACTCACTCCACCATTGTGTCATTTCAGAAACGTCAAAGCACTGCTTTGTTTAGTCTCTCTAAGCTAAATCATATGATCTGCTAATTCATGTGAAGTATGATGGGAAATGGACCACAGGAACAAATGTGGGGCAATTTTTTATCCATTTTGTCTTTAATTTGGAAAAACTTTATTACGTCTGGAATTGTTGATTAACAGGCTATAATGTTACTAAAAGTGTATTTTCTTTATCCAGTCATTATACTACATTAAAAATATTAGTAGCAAGTTCATTCTGAGATCAGAAACTTGTTGAACGAGGAGTGCGTAACAATAATACTGTGGC
This sequence comes from Pangasius sanitwongsei, assembly GCA_037576675.1. Taxonomy (NCBI): domain Eukaryota; kingdom Metazoa; phylum Chordata; class Actinopteri; order Siluriformes; family Pangasiidae; genus Pangasius; species Pangasius sanitwongsei. The sequence goes on from CM075010.1 coordinate 23,552,152, forward strand.
CATACAGAGCCTGAGATGGGCTACGGGTTCATGTTCACAAATAAAACCAAGAAACTTGTGGACTGAGTCTGTAGAACAATGCAGAAAAGGGTACAAGCTGTTCCCAATAGTGTCAGGCAGCCTGATAAAGAGAGCACAGCCCCTCTAATCTACAGATCCACCCTTGAACAGACCTGCCGCTCCACCCAACACACCCAACATGGGACAGACCCTGTGGAGGAATGGTGATGATTCAAATGATCGTTATCATCCGTATGACAGTTGTTTTAAAACGCAGAGAGGAAACTAAGCAGAACTCCCACTGTATTGTTAATTGTCATAAAGTTTTGTTTTTAAACTTTTTTTTTTTTTTTTTTTTTTTAAATCTCAGTCTTGCTGAAAGGCCTGTTCTGTGGTGGGGATATTATTTATTTTCCTGTGTGTACCGGTAGAGGAAGTACAATTGCATAACATTCAGAGAACAGAACACAAATTTTGCCAGAGAGCTGCAATTAGGCTGTAAAATAACAGTAACATCCCAACCAAACACAGCTAACAATGTTAAAAATGTGCTCAGGAAAAAATATTTTAATTCAATTTGTCCTTGCATAAAGATTTCAAAATTCATTTAGGCAGATTTCCTGTACATGCATCAAGAGACACTTTTAGTTACACAAAATGAAAGTAATGTGAAATTCTGTATCCAGCTGCTTTGTGACAAGGTTTATGGTTAAAAGAGCTATTCAAATAAAACTGAATTTTATTTTTAAGTAAGTGTGTGTGTGTGTGGGGGGGATTACACAAAACATTCACAGAGCTGGAGAAGGTGTATAAAAATATATTGACGTAGTGACACTATTACCAACAGTAAAAAACACAATGGAAGAAAGACATTAAGAACAACAGAACAGAGCAGGAAACCTAAAAAAAAAAAATCTACACAAGCAAGGGGAGTTAAATTCAACATTCAGAAATATCATTTTGATTGTTTCAGACTTGAAACAGACTTGCTGCGTTGCTGCCTTATAACTCCAGGCTCCTCGTTTCGATCCTGAGCTCAGGTTACTGTCTGTGCGAAGGTTTGCATGTTTTCCCTGTGTCCGTGTAGGTTTCCTCTGGGTTCTCCGGTTATCTCCCACCTCCCAAAAACATGCCAGTAGGTGGATGTGGGCTTTGTCAATATGTGTGAGTGTATATGGTGCCCATACTCCAGGGTATATTCCCACCTCCTATCCGGTGTTCCTAGGATAGGGTCCGGATCCACCATAAGGATAAAGTGAGTGTCATAGTGATGATAGTGAGTGTGAGTGTGTGTGTATTTCACTATTCTTATCTATCTATCTATCTATCTATCTATCTA
>CM075010.1:23553590-23571150 GCA_037576675.1 Pangasius sanitwongsei
TCATAGTGATGATAGTGAGTGTGAGTGTGTGTGTATTTCACTATTCTTATCTATCTATCTATCTATCTATCTATCTACTTATTTGTTTGGTTATATTTAAAACTCTTTAATTTTAAGTGTAATGTTTAAGTATCCTTTGTTGCTTTCTGAGAGTTGTCACATATTTTACAATGACAATAAAGTATCTTACTTACTTACTTACTCATAACTTACTCAGCATCCATATTTTTGTTAGTTTAATCAGTTTTCCTTTTAAACTACTTTTAGTTTAAGAGTTTCACCTAATAAAGCTTTCAACTAAAAGTTCATACATCCCATAAACCTACAGCTTGGCAACAGTATCTGCTTCCATGGTTACATGAATTCCAGTTAACGTATATAAATCTCGCGAGAGATGCGAGCACGCGAGTTTTCCTTTCACTGTAAAGAAAAAACTGAGGGGGAAAAAAAAAAAACCCGAGGTTTCATTGATGGCGCTTGTTTTGAGTCGCACACAGTCCCGTGGAGAACTCGCTCCACCTCAAGCGACACTTTTTTAAACCCATTTTTTTCATTCGCTCAGCTCGGCGCGACGTCGTCGCTGACCGAAATGACGTCACGCCTGTTCCGTAACTCCGGGTGCACGCGGCGGTAGCGTCCGCCAGTCAGACTCGCCGCTGATCCGAGGGTTGGTGCGAGTGTGTGTGAGAGAGAGAGAGAGAGAGAGAGAGAGAGAGCGCGAGTGTGTGTGTTGTGGCTGGGTGAGGGTGGAAGAAAACCACGCGGGAGCAGTGTACGGTGCAGTGGAGGCTGCTCTCTGCATGGAGCTGCGCACCGAGCCGGTGGTGGCGAGTCTGGAGATGTCGGAGCTGCAAGCCGGAGGAGGAGAAGGGGACGGCGGCGGCGCGTGCTCCGAGGCCGACAGTTATGAGAGTTTGCCGCGGCACGCGTCCTTCAGCACGCACATGACAGCCGGCGCAGTGGCCGGAGTGCTCGAGCACACGGTCATGTACCCGGTGGACTCCGTTAAGGTAAAAAAACAAAAAAAACAAAAAACAAAACAGCATTTCAGGCTCACGTGCACACAGCAACTCTAACTTCTGCAAACTACTAGGCAGACATGGCTGAATCCGAATCGAGTCTTTCATCCCTACACAGGCGCACTTCCAGCCAAACACTGGACAGAACCTGATCCACTGATACGCCCTTCCTAGTGCGTTTGGTGCTGGGCGTTTAGGACTCGGCCCATGGAGGCGGGCCAGCTGATGCTAAAGCAGCTAGCTCGCTACAGGACACTGTGTGTGCGTGTGCGCCATGCGCTCAAGTTCCGTGACAGCTCAGTTACTCTCGGCAAGCTAGCTACCTTAGCACTAGTTGTGTTAGCTGGAAAGCTGGAATCTGCGTGTTGTTGTTGTTGTTTTTAACATGTTCGCTCAGTAGCTTCTCCTCAGTTACTTAGCAAACGCTAAATAGTGTTGATAGTGAATACTGTTAGTCAGGGAATAAAGTTGGACATTATATAAACGACAAAATACACCAAAGTAGAACACAAGTTAAAATTTAGACACTAAATGTTCAGTATATTTTCTCCTCACAGCGTTTCTTGTTTACATTCCGGAGTTTTAGTAAACCTCATAACTCAAAAAAGTATAAAAATATAAATACAGGACCGGCAGTGGTCAAGTATTTACATTAATTTTGTTTCATATCATTAATAACCCCCCCAAAAAAGCAACAACAACAACCCTGAAGTCATTAATCACTTCAGGTTGTTTCCTGTCCTCCAGTTGTATCTGCTGTAATCTGATAACTGGTCGTTTCCGGTTTTCCCAGTTTTCCTCTTGCGCATTTATAGCAGGAATTAACACTGAAAGTTGAGTAAGCTGAAAACTAGCTAGTGAGCAAAGCGGTTTTTGCGCATGGTGTGTCAGTTTTCAGTGATAAACACTCGTATTATACATGTGCTCGAGCTCCAACACTTCATAACGTGTCATTATAGCAGTATAACGTGTCATTGAAGACCCTGAAAAACCCAAACAGGATTTGTAGCTATGTTTAAGCTAAACCTTGTTAGCTGTTTACTGTAACTGCAAAGCCATTCGGCATAACCATCTGAAGAATAATTTGGGATTCATTCAATTCTTTTAAGAATGGACATTGTCACAAAGCAGCTTTACAGAAATATACGCATTCAGGATATAAATGTTACATTTATAAATTTATCCCTGATGAGCAAGCCAGAGGTGCCAGTGGCAAGGAAAAACTCCCTGAGACAACATGAGGAAGAAACCTGGAGAAGAAGCAGACTCAAAAGGAAACCCATCCTTATCAGGCTGATACCGGATAGTGCAATTATAAAAAAAATTCCCATCTATAACTGTGTACTACAAGGTCAAAGAGTGCAATTGTGTAGCAGGAAATTCGGTTTTAACCATAGTTTTAACATGATATCTATTTTGCTGAAGTTAGGAACCAAGGATTAAGACCTGCTGAATAACATCAAATTCAAATTGAATAGTGTTTATTTATTTGTACAGACCATACCTACTGCATAGGCATAAGAGGCTCCAATTCCATTTTCAATACAGTACCAATATCAGAGCTCTGAGTAGCGTCCAAAACCTGATACTGATCAGATGCTGAATTTTTTTTTTTTAGTAAGAGAGTGAGTCCTTGCACACTTCTGTGCCAAATCAGGTGGTGGTCAAATGATGAATTCATTAGCTAGTCCACCAGACAAGAGAAATCTCCAATGTGATGTCCAGTCCCATGTTTTGGTTGTTCAGAAACCTAACTGACTTGGCTAAAAATTGGTAGCTAACAATGTATAATTACCCTCTTATAACAAACTTTACATTGTAGCACATCCTGTTTTGCGGCTGCTGCAAAGTGTCAACAAGTCGTTGCGCAACGTTTTTTTCGAGTTCTGTTCTTGCGTTGTGTGTAAAAGATATCTGGGTAGTGTCTTTATTTTATATGTTTAACCACAAGGTGACTGCATGTTCTAGCAGGAGAGTTATATGACAAGTTTGTGCTTGACTTTATTTTGCTTGGTTTCGTCAGCATTTCCACATATCCACATGTTCCCGATTCTGAGAAAGGTCATCTGACACGAGTGCACACTTATTAACCTAACTAGTAATAAAGCTATTTTAGTGTTGGCTAGCTTGCACCTTGGTTGATGTGTGTAGTGCAGCAGGTGGTGGGATTCGGAATGAGTAACTCACGCTACAGGTACAGCAGTGCAGTGTTTCACAGCACCGTGACATGCGTGAAGTTTAAACATAGCTACTCACCAACTGAAAACTTTTGTTTTCTTTAAAATATCAGACACATGTCCTGTACCAAATCTGTGTCGTGTCGATCAAAATAACACACATTCACAGACAAATCAGTGGATAATTTCAGATCCGAATCCAATGTTTCGGATCAGTTTTGGCTTTGATATCAGTGCTGTATATCAGTTTGCTACATTCCTGCTTTTTATATCAAATGTACTATTTAACTGCATTATGATAGTTATATATATTATATATAGTTATATATAGTTAGATAGTTATATAGCCTCATTTGCAGTGGATGTTAAGCAGTAGTCTTGTGATGATGAAAATGCCAGGGTGTTTTTCTGTGCCAAGTCAGCACTAATCTTCAGTCCTGCTTCAGTTCAGGCCATTAAAACAACAGGTCATTCATATTTGTGCCGAACTCAGTGAACAAAGTTTTGGACCAGGGAAATGTTAGTCCTGTGAGCCTTTTGGATAAGCAAAGGTGAAGGCTATGAACAAAAGCTGCTGCTGGAATGAAAGCCATCACACAACCCCTAGTAGTGTTAAAATGCATGGGCTGGAAATGATATGACGTACTGTCTGATAAGGCCTGAGGGCTATTCAGCACGGCTCTCATTGCCTATTGTCAATGTTTCCTTCGACTCTGCCAGAATGCGCTCGTAGTGTGGTTTGACCAGCACATAGTACGTGTCTGGACAGCACATAGCCCAGATAGTTGCTTGACAAACCGAGCAGGTTTGGACTTCATCTGGAAGGAAGTGGGCTGCAATTTCGTAATGTGTACGTGTATGTATATGTGTCAAAGTGAGAATCAACAAAAGACCTACATCTAATTCATACATCATATATAGACTGTGTAGTTGCATAGAAATAACACTGATTAAACAATAGACGATGATGAATACAAGACAGTGAGGCAGTTTACACAGGCTTAAAAAAGTATAAAAGGCGAGCGAAAGGTCTTAGTTGCAATAAAACTAAGAATAAGACATTGGAAATAGAAAGGAACGAGTAAACACCAGGAAACATCTTTTATCCGTTAACATGGCAAGGATTCCAAGGCTATTTTGTGATCCATCAAAACCGCAACTCTTGCCATTGATGTCACTGAGCAATGTGTTAACACACAACAGGCATGACAATGTGTAAAACTGATAACCCCATTCATTTAAAAAAGTCCACCAAACCGCTATGTAATAATAAGTCAGTCAGTTGGCGCAGAGAAGGTTACTGTGAGATGCTTATTTAGCATTTTTTGAAGGAGTCTCCAGTGTCAGCCATTGTAGCAGTCAGATGTAAAGCTGTGACTTTAATTTTTCTGACATGGGAAATTTGTCCACATGGAGGAACTGACCTCAAGACATTCCACAACATTAAATTTACCTATAAATGAATACAATTGTATTATTTAATTAATAAAAATGTAATCATCGGTACATTGCTGTGGTATAAGGGGAGTAAAACACTTCAGGATGTGCTGTTATTGGAAAATAATCAACAATAAGCAACTCCTTGCATTGGGCCACATTGCTTCGCCCTGTCGTTGATTATTTTCTTATAACAACTCTCCCCAAAGTGTTTCACTCCTTACATAATAACAAAGTCATGACAACTTGTCTCTGTACACTTTTCGGAGATGTTGCCGATGTGTTTATAACAATAGGAAGCAGCTAATGAGGTGTTAATATTTTGTACTTATAAGTTTATTTTCCCTGCTTTTCATTGTTAAATAATATAATTTTGTAAATAAATATCATTAAACTTATAATTTCACCTTCAGTTGGCAGTTTGTTAGCAAACATATCATGATGCGTTCAAGTATCGTGATATTTTTGTCTTATTGTTCATGGCTATACACGACCATCTTGTCTTAATCCATAACACACAGTTGTGTTTTAGATGTTTTTCATAATAGATGCTCCCTCAAAGTCTTTTGTGTGAGTGTGTTTGTGTGTGTTTTTTATGAGCAAGGCTGCAGTCTAGTTTGTTTGAAATTTGTTAAAACGAATTCTCGTAAGTGAATATGATAAGCCTTTTAGGAGTGCTCAGTTGCTCACATATCTATTGACTGCGGTTGAAGTTGTGTTAATATTATACTAGTGCTAGTGACTAGCAGAATGTGTCAGTTGGAATATAAGCCACTTTGGGGGGGAAAAAACATAGACCTGAAATATGTGTGTGACGGAGACTGAGAGCTGGGTGCGTGTGTGTGTGTGTGTATGTGTGCAACTCTTTTAACAATTGAAGAGGAACACGGAAAACAGCAGAGTTTCATTCAAGAAGTGTGCTGAACGCCTTACAAGCTCTTCCCACTTTAGATTTTTTTTTTTTTTTATGTGCTCTAACGCTTGCCAAGAAAAACACAGTGTGTTGTAAGCGAATGACAGCACTTCCGCTCATAGTAAAAGTCCAGAGCGATGCAACTGGAATTTCTAACGTGACGGAAATAATCAGGAGTTGGGTAATGCTATTGTGTGTGTGTGTGTGTGTGTGTGTGTGTGTAAAAGTGTGTGGGCCTGAAGTTTTCAGTGTAACCTTTGTACACAGTGAGTAATTGAGTAATGGCATCCCACAGGTGGAAAAACGAGACATAGCACACTAAGTAATACTGTTTAAAGTATGATGCCTTTGTAATGGTTATTCTTATCTAATCTAGCCAACATCAGACACATACTAACAGCGATAATTGACTGTTGAATGATTATATTGTTTCAGTTTTTTAAAAAGATTTTTTATACATAGACATTTGTTTTGCATATGTATTTGCATATGCATTTGCATTTGTTATATTTTATATATTTGGCTGTGATTTAAAGACAGCAGAAAAGCATTTCAGGATGCAGTACAGTATTTCATCTGTATTCAAACACAGGGATTTGACCAGATGATTGTTAATGGGCTTTATATGATGCTGGACGCCTACCCCTGCCCCCTTTTTCATCTCTTCAAGTCCCACCTCTATCTTACTACAGCTACCAGTTGGGGCGTAACAAACCCATGGTTTCTCTGAGACATGTGAATCGAACCTCTGCATCTTTCAAATTGCTTCATTCAAACTGAATCTAACCCGTGCACCTTTTCGACCTGCTGCTGCGTCACAGGGCAGTGTAACACAATCAGAGGAAAGCACTATCCGCCCTCTTCCGCATACATCAGCTCAAAGATGCCCACAATTGGCTAGTGTCACTGTGATTGACAGGGGAAAGAGTAATACCATTCCTCCCATGACCAGTTTTGCTTTCTTGACTCCCGGCCACAGCATGGCTGTGGCGTCACTGGGACTCGAACTCACGATCGCTGGGTGAGAGAATGAACATCAGTCAATGCTAATCAGCTTGTGGGAGAGCTGGGAGGAGTGGCAGGGCGTGTGCTGTTATCTCACTGGACCAGAGGTATACCGCCCAGCGTTTAGTCACTTTCTTACACATGAAGGACGGCACTTTACAGCTGGTTAGGGCGCTGACACACACACACACACACACACACACGTATACATCTACTATATTATCAAGTCTCTGACCTCTGTACTAGTAGATTGTATGCTGACTCTTTCTGTGCTTTACTCTTTACTGTAAACAGTCTACATGTGCGACAGCCTTGGAAAAACCTTCACAAGGTGAAACTTGACATTTTCTACAATATATAGTTCAGAACACTACTTTTCTGAACTGAAATCTGTTTCTCTTCTGTATGTATTTCAACCACAAGTAAAGCTGTAGCAGTCTCGACATTGATAACCTACACTACTTAAGGAAAGACAACAGTACTGCCACATTTTAAAGAATTATAAGCTTACAATGAGAAATGAGTTCTCGCTTTGATTATCAACATCATCCAGATCCCTCGCTGTCTCATCACTCGAGGTAAAAATCACTCCCAGCATTTAAACATGAGCATTTGCATTTGTCACTCCTCTGATCTCTGTTCACACTCACATCAGTGGAAATAATGGCACATTTCTTCAAAATTGTCTTTTTATTAGGTTCTTTTATTAGGTAAACATTTTTAAATCTGTGCGTGTAAGTGCTCTTCTCTGTTTTGATGATGACGTGACGGCTGAACTGATTAGGCACGTAACTATCCAAAAACCTGATCAAATCATGATCATACTTGTGTAGCGAGGTTTTAAACAACTTTAGACAAACTGATTGTTTTTCTTGATGCATTTGTTCAACTGGTTCCTTATGCAACATGATCTTTGCAGCCGGTTGCCAAGGCGAGATCATTTCCGTGTCACTTTGTTCAAATATAATTACGTTTTCGTAAATTAGAGATGTCACGGTATATCACCGGCAGGAAAACACAATATTGGTCAAAACCTGATTTGCCGTTTTTGTCTGTTTTCCAGAATTCAGCTGTAGGAACTTCCGACGGGTTTTCCCAGACCGTCACACAAGTGCCTAGTCATGTTTTTAAAATATTAGTCAGATAGTCATTTCCTGGTAGGCCTGCTAGCTCCTGGGTCCAACAGAATGTGTGTGAAAAAGTGCAAAAAGTGCTAATGTATGTTAGGATGTTGAAAGATGGCATTCAAGTCTGACTAGAGCTTTTGTTTTATATGTTATCGCAGGAGAGTTATGTGAGGCTTAGCACAAGACTTTATTTTGCTCGGGTTTGTCAGTGTTTCCACATATCCATGCTGCTGATTCTGAAGAGATCATCTGTCATGTGCGCACGCTAATGAATTTAGAGTGGACTAAACCCAGCCAGGCAGGATCGGCACTGCCTCAGGATTAACCAACCAAAAACACAGATCAGTCCAAGGCCCGCAGGACAAACCGGTCAGGGTTAATAAGGTGAGGCGCTAAATATTTATGGTGCTAAAGTAAAAATATTGTTGTTAGCATCTTGGATGCAGATTAGAGAAGTGGCACTTCAGGGGCGTAGACTCGAGATGGCATTAATCATTAAATGAAAGCTGGCCATTGACTCCACTACAGATCACTAACACATGCATAGACACACATACAAACATGCACATACACACTTATGCACACACACACTCTTTCATGCACAACCACACGTGTATGCCTATGTTCCGGTCTGGGTCAGGAAACAAGGTTTATGCGTTTGAGTGTTTTTTCTTCAAAGAAAAATGATACACACACACACACTCACTGTCACCTTCCTCGCTTCCTCACTGCAGAGGACTCGAGGGGATGAGAAGGAAGAATCTTGCTGCAAAGAAGTTGTAATCTACCTACAATATTTAGTGTGTAATTACAGCAGCGAGGAGGAGGCCTTCACCCTGTCACACTTTGTGCCATGTTTACTGTAATTGTATGAATCGCACAAAGAAAACAGAGGATTATTCTTAAACCCACTGCTGTCTTCTTCTGTGATGAGTGTGTTTTAGCTGCTGTTTCTGATAGTCTGATAATCCTATAACAAACTAGTTTCTTAGCCTCAGCTCATGTGCCTTAGCGTAAGAGTGTAAAACAGGCTCAGGCTTGCAGTTAATCATATTTAAATCATGATTAAAATGATCAAACGTAATTAACTAAAGCTAGATTGGGTAATTGTAGATATTATTTTTTGGTTGACTCACAAGCTCGATCATGTTTTAACAGTTGCTTGTTGCGTGCCTGAGTGGTATATTTTTCTTTGTGTGTGTTTATATTTAACATTCAGCATCACAATTAAATGTGACCAAGCAGCAATCACTGTTAAATGTAAATCTTAAATGTTATATAAACGGCCACTGTTAGACTTTTATCAACTGTGTCCACCATACTAGTTACCACTGCCTCAGAAAATGGCATTTTTTAAAAAAAAAAAAAAAACATGTCCGATAGTGATTATACAGTGTTCATGTTTTTCTCCGTTCACATTTTTGTCAGTATTTCGGTAAAAAAGTGATTCAGGGATTCGATCCAGAACTCAGTTTGTAATGTCACAAAGCAGATACAACGACTTGAACTTATCACAGTCTGTAATTTAGCACATTTTTAAGAGCTTATCGTTTTTTTGTCCTCCCCTCAGACGCGTATGCAGAGTTTACAGCCAGACCCGAAGGCTCAGTACCGCAGTGTGTATGGGGCTCTGAAACAAATCGTGACGACCGAGGGCCTGCTGCGGCCCCTCAGAGGCCTCAACATCACAGTGTTGGGGGCGGGGCCGGCCCACGCACTCTACTTTGCGTGCTACGAGCACATCAAGCACAGCCTCAGCAACGTCATTCAGAACGGCGGCAACAGCCACATCGCCAACGGTGCGTATGAGTGAAGACATCACTGGTCCTTACTGTGCAGGAAGTGTGGAGAAGTGATGTAACGTAAAGTGTCTGGGTTTGCTCATTTTTCCTGGCAGGGCTGGCAGGAAGCGTCGCCACCGTGCTCCACGATGCAGTCATGAACCCTGCTGAAGGTAAAACAGCACTGTTTCAGTTATGATGTTGTTATAATTCCGTGTCTGAGTGCATTTTTGTGGCCACCTACTCACTCTCGCAGGTATTTACTACTGACATTGTATAATACTGGTTGCTATGTAATAGTATCTGATACTCAGACTGGTTAACTGGTGGGTGAGCCTTGCCTGACTTCTCTCCTCTTTTAGTGGTGAAGCAGCGCATGCAGATGTATAACTCGCCGTACCGAGGCCTGTGTGACTGCGTGATGACAGTTAGCCGTAACGAGGGCTTGGCCGCCTTCTACCGCAGCTACAGCACGCAGCTCACCATGAACATCCCGTTCCAGGCTCTGCACTTTATCACGTACGAGCTGATGCAGGAGCGGCTCAACCCACAGCGCCAGTACCGGCCGGAAACGCACGTGGTGTCGGGCGCGGCAGCAGGCGCCGTGTCAGCAGCGCTCACCACACCGCTGGATGTGTGCAAGACGCTGCTGAACACTCAGGAGGACGTGGCGTTAAATTCGGCTCGCATCAGCGGCCATCTTTCAGGCATGGCCAATGCCTTCAGGACAGTCTACAGGCTGGGAGGCTTGCCCGCCTTCTTTAAAGGTGTGCAAGCACGCGTCATTTACCAGATGCCTTCAACTGCCATCGCCTGGTCCGTCTACGAGTCCTTCAAGTACTTCCTGACCCGGGATGAAGAGAGCAGCTTGGGACGGAACAGGACGAGTCAAACATGAAGAGCTCGGAAGGAACTTCTGGACCAAATCAGCACTAATCACAGCGTTTTGGTCTCTACCACACTTTAATAGTGTAGACAAAGACGTATGCTTGTGATCACGTTTTTGGTTCCGTTTAAACTACTTTATTTATTGGAAGACGTTTTTGCTGTTACAAGCAGGAAAATTTATGTAGGCAAATAAATAGCCACCGCTAAACACGCACAGATATAGACTAGAAAGAAGGAGTGAACTTGTATCTCCTGTCAGCACTTAGGGTCTGAATCATTGTCTTTATCATAACGAAATTGTTTCATTACAGAATTGCTAAACGGATCATGCTCTGTATTGGTGTTGAGTGGTCGGTGCCACAGCAGGCCTTTGGAATCAGAAACCCCGATTTCCATACTTCCATTCCATATGTTTTCCTGGGTGACAGCAAGACAGGCACGTTTACCTCTGTCTGTGTGTTTCAAGTTATATGTAGGAAATTTGTATTTTTTTTTTTTTTTAAATGCTTCTCGGGATGTTGGAAGTCCTGTAGGTCTTTGTTTTGACCAGCTATGATTTTACACAAGTGCTCTTCATTGGCAAACACTGCCTTTACTTCATACATCTGCTTCAACTACAGACCTTTTCCACCATTAGTGGACTGTATTTTAGTCACTCCTGACATTTGGAGACCTTATAGCTTAAACTTTGTGTACTACTGACAGCTACAGCAAGAGGCTTTAATATTACAGATAAGCAGCTGGCTGATAAAAAATTATTTTAGCAAAAACACTTTAACAATAATGATGATGTCTAGTAAAATTTGCTTACAAACTTGCGCTATAATCTAAGTACATTTTCACATATTGTTTAATTAAAGGTCCTATAAGCCCCGCCTCCTCCAATTTTTCATCATTTGCCACAGCCAATTATAGCTGGGTTCCTGCCCCCAGGTTTGCTCAGTTTGGCTGCTGGTATCCAGAGAAGGAAAGTGGGGAGGCTGTCTGCACTCTAAGGCCACGTTTTTAAAATGCATGCTTGAGTAATACAGTTATATCTGGATGGAGATTACTGACATAAAAATGAAAGTGTAAATGCAACCAGATCCAATTCAGGAGATCTGAGAGACATTCTATCCACATATTATAAAAGTGTAAATGTATCGGGCTCTCCAAGTCACATTTGAAAACCAAAATCCTCCCCAATAGGTGATGCATGTGTACCATTATAGAAATGTTAGCAAGATTAAAAATGACACAAGCCCATCTTATTTAAAACAAACAAACAAACAAACAAACAACAACACTAACAGCTGGTGTTGGATCCATGTCTGTTGCGTTCATTTTTTTATTTTATTTATTTTTTTTTTTTAAATTTCAAAATGAAAATGGGAAAACAACGAAACAGTGTTTCATTATTTTTCTTAATAGAAAAACAAAAAATAATTTTAGGGAAAAAAAATTCTTTTAAAATATAAAATATTGTCCGGAATAATTAATTGTTGCTACTTATTTCACCACACAAAGTTTAGAAATCAAATGTTCATGAAAATGTTTTTTTTTTTTTTTTTTTTTAATTTTTTAAATAATAATAATAATAATAATAATAATGAAATAATACAAATCTGAACAAATACCCACTGCTGTACATTTCAGTGTGAAAAGAGTCGACCTAGAAATGCAATGCTCTTTTCTCTGGTAAAGATGTGTACATTGGAGCGTTATTCTGTTAATGATAAAAAAACAAATGGGATCAAAATATGCACATATAAAATTTGGATAATTAAATACTCTTAAATTTCAGCACCTGGAAAATCCTGCTGATATTTTCTGCTGCCATCTCGTCCTGCTTTACCATCCTCTTAAAAAGCATGTAATAAGCATATAGCGATGTACAGTATATTAGCAGTACATCAGGCACTAACAGCAATCTTTAAATTAAGCTTCTTGCTACTAACTTTCCCGTAATAACTGTTACACATCTCAGTCATTCAAGTTCATTAATTCTTTTTAGCCTGTTATGAATCTGACATGATGAAAAACAAGCAAAGGAGAAATACCGTTTTTTTTTTTGTTGCAATTTTTTTTTTTTTTTTTTTTTTTTAAAGTCAAACACTGTTTTGAACATCTCATTTTCGTATCTTTTTTTTCCATTCCAAATGAACGCAGCATACACAGAGCTTTGCATATTAACGCACAAATCGGCTATAAATGCAGACTATTGCAGCGACACTATACAATCGTGGGCATTTCTGAGCTCATGTATGCGGAAGAGGGCAGATAGCACTTTCCTCAGAATGTGTTACACTAAATAAGCACATTCTACAAATACGGGACCACGTTTTTTCAACGCTCTTTTCATTTTTTTTTTTTTTTAGATATGATATTCAATTTACTCAAGTTACACAATATAGTTTCACTGCTGATGTATAGCTACACATCTGTATACGTCTCTCCTGTAAGTGGCCTTGCGATTTCCTTTTTGTATTACAAACCTAAACTTGTATCTGCATTTAGTAACCTGCAGAAACACAAGCCTTGAAAGTTTGCATAACTCACACTCCTTAAGTAGGTACAAAAGCAGCAAACTGTTTCGACTCAAGAGTTTGGCTTGTCTTTGAGCATCAAGTGCTTAGCACTGAAATCACGCACAACAGTATAAAGATCTTGGAATTGTATTGTAAACAATGTATTATATGGCAAAGGGGTGCCACCTTTTTGTCTCCAATTTTTAGCTCTTATTTTAGAGCACGTGTGTATGCTGGTCCCGGTGTCGGACCAACAGCCTAACACTCACCAAATGTAGGCCTACACATCTCATGTTTTTATATTTCCTTAATCAACATTTTGGGTGTACATATTTAGTAATTCTTAAACTAATCTTGTAGGAAACGAAACAAAACAAAATGGAACATTTTTTTTTAGCACATCATGATTTTATTTAACTTGTGGACAGTCGGAATCTTGTGGTTTTATGATCTATGCAGCTTTATCCCATACTAACTATGGGTTAAAAACAGGGAACTTTTTGTTAATTTGTTTGTGAAGCTGATTTATCATGTAAATCTGCCATTATAGACCTTCTTATTTAGCGGAAGGTCCTTTATTTGTTGCTTTACATTCTTTAATGATGCTTTATTTTCCCCCCCAAATGTCTCTCCAGAAGTGATGGACATTCCTTTAAATTCCACTAAAATTTTGGATCCACAAGTTATTTGTTTGTCTGTTTTTGATTAAATGATTATTGGTTTTATGTTTCACTGCCTCATGTAGTTTTGAAACCATTTACACCTATAACACTGGCTATGTTTACATGCAAAGATTTACACCAATCCAAATAAATTCAACACAGATAGCAAAGCACACAGTGAGTGGAAGAGTTTAGGACTGCAGTAAAGTTGTTCAGCATTTGATATTTGCCCAACATTCAGGAGGAAGGAAATGCACACATCCTATAAATAATGTCAGACTGGACCTAATGTAATCTGTTTGGTGGACATTTTGGAAATAAAAAAGTTTAAGGCTCCAATAAGCAGACAGAAAATGATTGTATTTTGGGGGTCCGTGACATTTATTTTACAGTTAAAGGGAAATTGCCACAGCCATCCATCAGTGGAGCAAAATTGGCCACGCTCTCTGGGTTGTTGTGCTGGCGTACTTCCCCCTGTCAATTACAGCGACCCCAGCCAATCATGAGCATCTGTGAGCTCATGTATGTGGAAGAGGGCAGATAGCGCTTTCCTCTGAATGTCTTACACTGCCCTGTGACGCAGCTTAAGCAGCAGTTTGAAAAGATTCGGTTGCCTGAGCCTTGGAAGAAGCATGTGTTAGCTTTAATTTTCCCCAGTTGATAGCTGTTGTATGATAGGGGAGAGCTGGATGGTGGTTGGGAATAAGCAGGTGACCTAAATGGCAGGAGAAAAGGGGGAGGAGTTCCTGGGTACAAAAAAAAAAATTGGAGAACCTTAGGTCTAAGAGATTTGGACATTAGCAGTTCAGCTATAAATCAGTTAACTTTTAGAAATAATGCTGATAGAATGAATGAAATGTTAGTAAATATTTTGATCATTGCCCAGAGAGCATTTGAGTAAAGGTGGCAAATTGCTTTTACTCAACTTTTAACAAACTTTTTTTTATTTTTTTTTTTATAAAACCGGCAGGAGCACACTGTGACACACGTACAAACTGACTCTGAAATTACTGAAAATAAAAAAAGTCTGAAATAAATCAGACACCAAGGTTTACATCGCTAATATTCTTCTCACTTCTTCTTATTTTAACGAATTACCCACTTCTTTCACAGTTTTATTCAGATTGGCCTTTATTCTGGTTGAGTTGTCTTTAATGGATTATTAACAGATTACTAGGCTGCATGTAAACATAGCTAATGCCTTTGTACAATAATCAAAGACCCAAAGATTTAGAGATAAAATCTCTAAAAACTGATGTAGTAGTGATATTAATGTTATCGGCTTAAGGAATGAGTTCATTAGGAATAGTTTCCTTAAAGAGGAACTTTAAATTGTTGTTTTATTTGAGTTTTATTTGTCAGCTTTAGCTTGTATTAGATGCACAGTTGCTCTATTATAACCTGCTTTTTCAAATCTTGTACGCAGAATGTTGCAGCATAGCCTGAGAACGAATATCTTGATAGATGCACAAAACCTTTTTCTTACAAAAGTTTTATTGCTTTAGGTCCTTCTCATATTTTCCATTGTAATTCCCTTCCGGCTCTCTGCTCATTCCGTTGTGAAAACCCTCCTCGGTTTGGTTTGAAGAATCTGAAGAATCTAAAACAGCTGCTTTCCTCAAGCACAATACCGGAAGGATTTTGAACACAGAGTGCCATTTAGAGTACTAAAGAAACCAAGCATTGGAAAAAAATAACCTGCAAAAAAGCTTGATTTGTGAAAATGCTGCTACAGTTTGTAACACTGGAGCTGAAATAAAGTTACATGTTTAAATGTGTTCCTCAGTGAGTTTTTCATGAGTATTTATTTTGTAATTTGAGGTTTGTATGGACTGATCATCTGTTATATGCTGTAAGGTGATATTTAATTGAAAGCAGCATAAACACAACTATGGCTGGGTGATATGACGATACAATATCAATATTGTGATAAATTGTCAATACTATAATATGGTGGATATTATGATATTAAAATGACATTTTTAAAAAAAATAATTAAATAATTTTATTAATTACAAATAATTAATAAAAACTCACTGAAAGTAGCAAAATTTAACATTTTGAATTCTAATTTTATATATTTTAAATTCTAAAATTTTTATGCTTTTTCTCTTTCAGTGCTAAGTGTATTTTTTATAAATTAAAATGTTATTTTAATGTAATAATTAGAATAAAAAGTAAATGTAGTATGGGTTTGTTTATTAATATTAAACAAATATTATTTAAAACCAATTATCATCATTAATATTATTAATATTATTAATTATTTTAAAATAATATATATATTATATTATATTTAAAACCAATTTTTTTTTTTCAGGTTTGTGGGCAAACAATACATATTGCCCCCATTAGATCAGTTATTAAAAACGGAAAGAATATGGCACAACTGTGACTCTGCTTAAAGGAGGCCGTCCACCAAAATTCAGTGGGTAAAGAGGGCACTAGTCAGAGAAGCAGCAAAGAAGCCAAGTGGAAACTCGGAACGTGATGCTAACACCACCATGCTTTTTCAAAAACTATTGATGTCCCCTCCTTCTTTATTATGGACTTTTTTGTGCAGATTCATGACTCCATTTCAGTTCCATGTTGTAACACTACAAAATGTGGAAAAGTTCAAGGGGGTGAATACTTGTGCAAGACTCTGTATATAGTATATATCAATATTAATTAAATGATTTGTGATGGCCGCTGCTTCTAGGTGAATGTTATTTAAAGCAGGGTTCTCAACATTTTTGCAGCCATTGACCCCTTTAACTATTTAAATATTAGGCCCATTATTGGAATATGTGCAGTAATATTCTGGCTATTTATTAAAGCCTTAGAGCTCTTTTTAATTATTCATGAACGTTGATTATTCATCTATAGACTTACTTGTTTAAGAGTCACCGAGGTTTGCATTATACCTGTTTAATGCAAGTGACCAGAGAAATGAGCTAATAAATGTAAGAATGTAGGAATGTAGGAATAACATATTTGATAACTGTGCTTTCTGTCACTGTAACAAAATTTTTAAAAAATCACAGAACTTCCTGTTATGCTTCACTTTGAGAACCACTGATCTTCAGTTCCAACAAAAACAATAGCTGTGCAACATAACCACTTGAGGGCGCCACAGACCTGAATTATATGTATGTTGCTTCTGTTCCTGTGATCCTTTCATTACAAGCCATAGTTTGGGGACTTATTGGGGAAAAATACTGGTTAAGTAAGTAATATTGGCAATGATGGAAAAGTAATAGGAAATTGCAATAGTGATCATGGGTCAAACCCACAGATGTGCATGCAGATTTTTACCAAGTTTTGGTGAACAGTTTGCTACATAGATAGGGATTAATTAGGGTTTTCCCATAATTAATAAGGTTTTCCCAAAGGTTTACCCAAAATGTAATTAAACGTACCCAAGACGTGTTTGGCGTCGCACTTTTGCTTCTTTAGTTTTGCACTGGAGCTTCTTGAAGTTAATAAGACAAAAAATATGCAGCTTGTCACGTTATGGAGAAACCGCAAAGTGCAAAGTCCTCTGTCTTGAAGACTCTCCTGTGGTGGAAAATTTACTGACAGTTGTTCTTCAAACTATTCCTTTAAAATCAAATTAATATATAGCTAATAAAGTTAGTCATTTGGCAGATAGGGGAGAGTGAGGTCAGTTGTAACGGTGTCACTTGCTCCAATCAACAATAAACTACAGTGGTGACACTCACTCTGCACATGCTCCGTAGCATCCACATGCCTGCCTGCAAATGAACAGCTACTTAATCACAGTTTTGCAGAATTGATCACCAAAAGTCAGATTTTGAGGGTTGAAAGTAATTCATTCACTTTGTATGCAACTGAAAACTATATAGGCTAGGCTAGATGACTATGTGTTAGCATTACTTATATTTGACAGTGCTAAGCTGGTTAGCTACATTTACATTGACATTTATGGCATTTGGCAGACGCCCTTATCCCGAGCGACTTACAGAAGTGCTTTGAAGTCTATCAAAAATACATTCTGATATTGGCTCACTAGGTCACAAACTAGGAATACCATCAGTCCAA